>CM053618.1:11791138-11861993 GCA_028646535.1 Procyon lotor
TGTGATCTAATCTGGAGAGTGTTCCATGTGCACTAGAGAAGAATGTGTATTCTGTTGCTTTGGGATGGAATGTTCTGAATATATCTGTGATGTCTGTCTGGTCCAGTGTGTCATTTAAAGCCTTTATTTCCTTGTTGATCTGCTTAAATGATCTGTCCATTTCGGTAAGGGGGATGTTAAAGTCCCCTACTATTATTGTATTATTGTTGATCTGTTTCTTTGATTTTGTTATTAATTGGTTTATATAATTGGCTGTGCCCATGTTAGGGGCATAGATATTTACAATTGCTATATCTTCTTGTTGGACAGTCCCTTTAAGTATGATATAACGTCCTTCCTCATCTCTTATTATAGTCTTTGGCTTAAAATCTAATTTGTCTGATATAAGGATTGCCACCCTTGCTTTCTTTTGATGTCCATTAACATGGTAAATTGTTTTCCACCCCCTCACTTTAAATCTGGAGGTGTCTTTGGGTCTAAAATGAGTATCTTGTAGACAGCATATCAATGGGTCTTGTTTTTTAATGCATTCTGATATTCTGTGTCTTTTGATTGAGGCATTTAGCCCCTTTACATTCAGGGTGTCTATTGACAGATAAAAATTTAGTGTCATTGTATTGCCTGTAAGGTGACTATTATTGTATATTGTCTCTGTTCCTTTCTGATCTATGTTCCTTTTAGGCTCTCTCTTTGCTTAGAGGACCACTTTCAATATTTCCTGTAGGCCTGGTTTGGTGTTTGCAAATTCTTTTAGTTTTTGTTTGTCCTGGAAGCTTTTTATCTCTCCTTCTATAGTGACAGCCTAGCTGGATATAGTGTTCTTGGCTGCATATTTTTCTTGGTTAGTGCTCTGAATATATCATGCCAGTCCTCTCTGGCCTGCCAGGTCTCTGTGGATAGGTCTTCTGCAATCTAATACTTCTGCCTTTGTATGTTATAGACTTCTTGTCCCAAGCTGCTTTCAGGATTTTCTCTTTGTCACTAAGACTTGTAAGTTTTACCCTAGATGTGGGGCATTTTTTTATTAATTTTGAGGGGGCTTCTCTGTGCTTCCTGGATTTTGATGCTTGTTCCCTTTGCCAAATTAGGGAAATTCTCTACAATAATTTGCTCCAATACACCTTCTGCTCCTCTCTTTCTTCTTCTGGGATCCCAATTATTCTAATATTGTTTCATCTTGTGGTATTATTTACCTCTCGAATTCTCCCCTTGTGGTCCAGAAATTGTTTGTCTCTCTTTTGCTTAGCTTCTTTATTCTCCATCATTTGGTCTTCTATATCACTAATTCTCTCTTCTGCCTAGCAGTAAAAACCTCCATTTTTTATTGTACCTCATTAATAGCTTTTTTTATTTCAACTTGGTTAGATTTTAGTTCTTTTATTTCTCCAAAAAGGGATTCTCTAATATTTTCCATGCTTTTTTTTTGAGCCCAGCTAGCACCTTGATAATTGTCATTCTGAACTCTAGTTTTGACATATTACTAATGTTCATATTGATTAAGTCCCTATCTGTTGGTACTGCCTCTTGTTTTTTTTTTTTTTTTTCTGGTGAGTTTTTCCACCTTGTCATTTTATCCAGATAAGAATAGATGAATGAAAGAACAAAATACTAAAAGGGTAGCAACAACCCCAGAATAATATATACTAACCAAATCAGAAGAGAGCAGAAATGAGGGATTGAATAAAGGGAGGTGGGGGAAGAAGAAGAAGAAGAAGAAAAAGAAGAGTGAGGGAGAGAAAAAATATATACATAATATATATTATTATATTTTATATTTTATTATATATATTATATATTTATTAATATATTATATATGTTATATATATTATATATATATATATTTTATATATATATATATATATTAGACTGGTGAATAGAACAAACTCCCACACTTGATTTTGGGTGTATTTTTGTCTGTTAGAAGAAACTACCTCCCAAAATTTTAAAGAAAGAAAAAGTTATAAATATACCAAAATAAAGGTAAACACTATGAAGGGATGCAATATGCGTGTACAGATGAAAATTTAAAAAGATTCTAAAAAAGAGATTGGTAGGAAGTTGGTTGAAAAAAGAAAAAAAGAAAGGAAAAAATGTGATCAGGCTGGAGACTGGAACAAAACCATGTGCTAGATTTAGGGTAATATTTTGATCTATTAGAAAAAATTGTATACCAAAATTTTAAAGAAAAAAACAACCTCTATGTATACAATAAATAAGGTTAAATACAATGAAGGGATAAAATATGAATATAACAGTGAAAATTAGAAAAGATTTTTAAAAGGTATTGATAGGATACTAGTAAAAAAAAAGTTAAAATAAGAAAGGAAAAATTAAAAAATAGAATAAGAAAAAAATAAAATTAAAAAAAATTAACTTTGAAAGACTAAAGTATCATTGGAAAAAAGCCATGAATTCTATGTGTAGTTTTTCCCTAACTCTGGAGTTCCGCAGTTCTCATTGATTGGTGAACTTGGTCTTGGCAGGATGTTCTTGCTGATCTTCTGGGGGAGGGGGTTGTGGCAGTGAGTCTCAAATGTCTTTGCCCAAGGCAGAATTGCACCACCCTTGCCAGGAGCTGGGTTAAGCAATTCACTTGGGTTCGCTCTTGGGACCTTTTGTTCCCTGAACGCTTTCCGTACCACCCTGGAGGAGAAGAATGAAGATGGTGGCCTCCCAGTCTCTGCCCTGTAGGAGCCAAGAGCTGTGGCCCCACTCCTCAGTGCTTCCTTGGAGAAAAGCAGTCAATCCCTCCCTTCTCCCTGGTCTCCGGCTGCGCTCTGAACTCACCCTGCCGTGAACAAGCATTTCTGTCTTTGGCATAAGGCCCCATGTGGAGTCTCTAAACCCAGCAGATTCTTGCAGTGCGCTTCTGTGCCGCTCCTCCTGAAGGAGGAAGGAAGGGGTCTCTCCTGATCTGCGCCTTGTGGGGTCCGGGCTCGAAGACCAGTGGCCCAACTGTGCCTCAGATCACAGTCTAAGGTAAGTAAATCTGAGCTGAGAGCCCACTTCCTGGCCCCGTCTCTGCAGTCGGCTTCCCTGGTCTGATACCTGGGAGCTCTGCCACACTCAGGCATCCCCGGTCTTTTTGTATCCCCGTGAGTCCTGAGACCACACTGTCCCCGTGAGGGCTCCACCCCCTGCTTAGCCTCTGGAGCAATGTCCCTTAGTGAAGCAGACTTCTAAAAGTTCGAATTTTGTGCTCCACTGCTCTGCGGCTTGCCATCAGCCAGCCCCTCCCCCCCCAGTCTATGTACGATAGCTCTGGATTCACTTCTCTGCACATCCTACCTTCAGGAAAGTGGTCAATTTTCTGTTCCTAGAATTGCTGTTCTGCTTCTCTTCTATCTCTTGTTGAGTTTGTAGGTGTTCAGAATGGTTTGATAACTATCTAGCTGAACTTCTGGGATGTGATGATATCTAAGCCTCCTACTCCTCCACCACCTTGCTCCTGACCTTCTGTTTGGGTTTTATTTTCCTTTAGCATACAATAGTATTTTGCTCTTAACTTTTTTAATAATTTGATTATTTTAAAATTAATATATTGTTGTGGGTTTTTTTGTTTTTTTTTTTAATATATTGTTGTTTTGACTTAAACTCTGAACATCTTATTCTTATACCAGATCAGTCTCTCTTTTCTGAGAACTGCCTATTTATAACCTGTTTATGAAGAGCAAACTCTTTTTCTATTGGGTTCTTATTATTTTTTTGTTCATTTGTGGGAGTTCTTTGTCTATTCTAGGTATTGATTTCTGTCAGTTTCAGGTTTTGAAAATGTCTTAGAGTCAGTCATCCATCTAGTAACTTTGACCACTCACTAGAAATTATTAATTTTGATAAAGTCTTATTCATCAGTTTCATCCCCATGCTTTCAGAGTTAAAAATATGTTTCTAATTTTTTTTGCAATTATTTCTATAGTTTAAATTTCACATGTGGGTCTTTTATAATCCAATTTGGATATCTTTAGTGTGATATACGAAACTTTATTTCTCAACTTCCTTGTTCCCTACCAATGTGTGATGTCACACCTATATACCAAACTACCATATATAAAAAAGTCTATTTCTTAATCCTTTTTTTTTTCTGCTCTTTGGACAATATGTTATTGACGCCATGCTATATTTTATTACTATATTTTATTATACTATTACTATATCTTATTAGTCTATTTTAATACTATATTTCATTATTTTATTACTTTAATATTGTAGTTTGCTTTGATATCTGAGAGAATGCATCTTTCACCCACATATGCTGTCTTATTTTTCAAATCTTTAGTTTTTTGGAAAATTTCATTCATTCTCATAAATTTCAAAATGCTTTTTCAAGTTTTCAAAATGCTCCCTCTATATCTTATTAGATTTTTTTAGGAAAAAATTTTAGGAAAAAATTAACATTTTTATAGATCAAATTCAATGAACCTATTATCTCTCTCCATTTTGTTCATATTTTATTTCTTTAGTAGAGATTTTTTAAAAATTACCTACATAAAGCCTAATTTTTAAGGCTTATTTTTAAAAATCAAATCCTGTTACCTCATCGATTTGTAGCTACTGCCAAACACCACTAATTTTCTGTTGTATTAGTGAGTCTGTTTTTGAATAAAGGAATGCTACTGAATTTTGCATATTGGTCTTATACTTGGGAATTTGCTGAACATCCTTATTGTAATCAGACCTGAATTTTCAACGGAAATGATCTGTAGCCTCTCTAAATCTAGAATGCAGACTGATTGGCTTATTTCTGAATCCATCTCTCTCCCATTGCATCTTATTATGGCAGTTAAGAGCAGTCTACTCAAGCTGCTGGCATTCTGACTATAAACCATCTTTTCCAAACCCATAAACCTGTTAGATTCACTTTCTTTCTTCCATGTTAATAAAGGCAAAACTTTTACAAATGGATTACCAGTACGTAACATAAACAGCCATTTCCAGCCTTCAATAACATTTTTCAGCTTTCTTTAGCAGTTTCTCATTGCCTTTGTCCCCAAACCACTTCCACATATTTTAGGTTTTCATTATGGCAGCAACTCTATTTCTAGGTACTCATTTTCCTATCAGTTTTTGTTGTGTAACAACCACGAAACCTCACTGTAGAGTAAGATAGGAACTTATTGCTTGGAGTTGGCTGGGGTGTCCACACAGGGCTTGATTGAGGAGCTCTAATTCAACCTGTGGGTCTGGCTGGCTCAGGTCAGCCTCTTCTCTCCCACTATGGGGGCTGGGCCAAAGGGCCAGCAGCTACTTCAGAAGATGCTCTTACCATGATGGCGGCAGAGGGCCCAAGAAAGCAAGTTCCAAGGGACCAGCACATTTCAAGCTCTTACTTGTCTCATGTCTATTCCCCTCCCATTGGCCCAAGCAATTCATGTAACCAAGTCTAAAGTCAATGAAGGGAGCAATACACTGTACAATTTTGTGGAAGAAACTTCAAATTTACATGGCAAGTGATGTAGACATAGGAAGGGGTAAAGAAATAGAAACCATAATTTAATATCCTGTAAATGGTTTGATAATTTCTTTTCAATTTTTAATTCTTTAATGGCTATATCCAAAGCCACAGATTTTCCTCTAAATACTGCCTTAGCAGGATTCCACAAAATTTAATGTGCAGTGTTTTTGCTGGCACTCAGTTCTAAGTATTCCACAATTTTTCTCATGATTTTCTTTCTAATTAAAGACTTTCTATTGGCGTGCTATGTATGTGTATCTATTTGCAGGTATATGGTTTTAAATATGTTTTAAATATGTACTCTATTGATTTCTAATTATATTTTGTTACTGTCCGAGAACATAATCTGTATGAAGTTGAAACATGGTATTTAATAAAGCTTGCTTTGTGGCTAAGTTAGGATCCAATTTCTGAGGAAGTTCACTTATGCTCAAAAAGAATATGAATATTATGAATAGTGGGTGAAATCTGTATTTTAGCACATTATTGATGTTATTTAATATTTAATCACAATTTTTGTCTGCTTTATATTAGAGTTTCTTAAAAGAGTATATTGGAATCACCAATTATTCGTTTATTTGCATCTTTGTCAGTTAAGACATTATATATATTGAGTCTATATCATCATTACATATATGTTTATTATCTTCATGACATTTTAATCAATCATTCACTGTGATAGTAAATAATATTTTTTGATAGTAAATAATATTTCTATTAAAATATTTTTAGGAGCGCCTGGGTGGCTCAGTGGGTTAAGCCTTTGCCTTTGGCTCAGGTTATGATCTCATGGTCCTGGGATCGAGCCCTGCATTGTGCTCTCTGCTTAGCAGGAGCCTGCTTTCCCCTTTCCCTCTGTCTACCTCTCTGCCTACTTGTGATCTCTTCTTCTCTGTCAAATAAATAAATAAATAATATCTTTTAAAAAATATTTTTAAACATAGAAAGGCACAAAACATAGATATCCCTTAAAGAGTCTTCATGTAGTTAATGCCCATGAAAGTACCAACTAAATCAAGAATTTAAACACTGCAAATTTCAAAATCATCACCTCTATGCCCCTTCCTTAAAACAAAGATGATCATGATCTACTTTTTCTTCTAATTGTATGTTTCTAAACAACAAGGTAGAAGTTTGTCTTCTTGTGACATACATATATATATATATATCTACATATATATCTACATATATACATATGTAGATATGTATATACATATATATGTATATATACACACATATACATATATGTATACACACACACACACACATATATATATATATAAATTGAATTATACACTATATAGCATTTCATGACTGGGTTCTTTCAATCAACATTGCTCTTGAGAAATTCATCTATGCTGTGATTAATGGTAGTTTGTTTATCTTTAGTGCTATATACTACTGTTTATTTTTCCAAATTATAGATATTTGAGTTGTATATAATCTTTGCTGGTACAAACAATGCTTCTGGAAACTTGTTTGCTACACCACCTGGCTTAGATGTACATGCCTTTGTTACTATGCTCCAAAGGGTAGCACTCCTGCACCATGAAGCCTGCATACATTCAACCGTAGTTAATCTTAAACTATTTTCTAAAGTGGTTATACTAATATGCTTTCCCACTAACAGTATGGGAGAGAATTCTAAAGGTCTGAATGTTATTGCATACTTTTAAAGTTTGTCATTTTCATGACTAGGTAGTATTATTTTATAATGGTTTTCATTTTCATTTCCAAGATGATTAATAATATTGAGTGATTTTTTTATACTTTTATTAGCCTTGAAGAGCTTATTATGAAGTTTCTGTTCCAATTGCCTCATCCACATTTCTGATGATCTGTACTTATTGATTTATACGTGTTTTTAGTATTTTGTAGTCATGAAGCATTTGTGGGTTATATGTATAGCAAATACCTTCTTCACCTCTGTGGCTTGCATCTTGACCCTCTGAATGGTGTCTTTGGGTGAAGACATTCGTAATTTTAGTAAGATCCAAATTGTCAATCTTTTTCTATAGCTTGTGCTTTCAGTGCCCTACTTTTTAAAGTGTTTCACTTTGTTGAGGTTATGAAAATACTTCCAAGCATCGTCTTTAAAATTTATATTGTTTTACCTTTCTCTTAGTTCTTCTAATTATCTGAAATTGATTCATGTTTACGACATAAAGTGGAGGTCAAGTTTTCTTTCTTTCTGTTTATCTATACAAACATTCAATTGTATAAACACCCTTTATTAAGAAGACTTTTTAGACCTTTGTCTACAGCTCTGTAGTGTTGCCTTTGATACACACCAGTCTGTTTTTGGGTCCCCTCTTCTACTCATTCATTTGTCAATCTTCATGTCAACCCCCACATTCTTAATTACTTCCTGTAATAACTAAATTAAGGCTTGATATCTGAGAGACCAATTCCACTTCACTATTGTTTGTTTCCTAAGTATCCTGCCATTTAGCCTTTCTGTATAAAATATAACATCATCTTGCTAGGTTACACACACACCTGTTAATATTTTCATTGAAAGGGCATGGATTCTATAGATTAATTTGTAGAAATTTATATCCATGTTGTATTGAGACTTCAATCACAAGTATAACACTCATTTTTACTTTTCTTGAACTTTTTTATGCTTTTAGTAAAACAGCAGTTTTAAAACCGTTCTTATAGCATATACATTATAAATACATGAAATATTTTGCTACTTTTATAAAGGACATATGTCTATAATTAGTTTTTAAAATTTTCAGGTTGTTTTTTGCTAATACATAAAATTAAAATTGATTTTGTATATTTATTTTATACCTACCAACCTGGATAAAATTACCTATTAATTCTAATAATTATCTGTTAGATAAGTATTAAATACATTGTTATCTAATGATTCATAGTTTTTACATACACAAATATATCTTTCACACATAAGTACTGTTTTATTTTTTCCTTCTCAGTCCTTACATCTTTTACTTCTTCTCTTTGTCTTATGGCACTGGTTAAGTCCTTCACTTCATGTTGAATAAAACTAGTGAGAGCAAGAACCTTTGTCTTACTGCCTATCTCAAAGAAAAAGGGTTCAATTTTCACCCTTAATTTTGATGTAAGTTTCTTGTAGACAGCCTTTAATAGACTAAGGATGTTTCCTTCTCTTCTACTTATTGCTAAGAATCGTTATAATACATGGACTTTGAATTTCATCTAATATCTATTCTTGCATCTGCTGAGGTATATTGTGATTTTTCTCCTTTATTCTAGATGTGGCAACATATTTTTATTGCTATTTTATTGTAAAACTACTTTTGCCTTCCTAAAATAAACTTAACTTGATCACGGTATATTAATCTATTTATATATTGTTGATTTTGGTTTGCTTACATTTTGTTTAAGAATTTTTCAGTCTCGGAGTGCCTGGATAGCTCAGTGGGTTAAAGCCTCTGCCTTCGGCTCAGGTCATGATCTCAGGGTCCTGGGATTGAGCCCCACATCAGGCTCTCTGCTCAGCAGGGATCCTGCCTACCCCCTCTCTCTGCCTGCCTCTCTGCCTACTTGTGAGCTCTCTCTCTCTCTCTGTCAAATAAATAAATAAAATCTTTTAAAAAAGAATTTTTCAATCTCTGTTTAAGAGCAAGAAAATTTTATAATTTTCTTTTCTCATAATGTGATTCTCAGGTTATGATATAAAGGCTGTCATAAAATAGATTGGAAGAACGGTAACTTCTTTATCTTCTCCGGGAGAATTTGTAGGAGAATTGGTCTCAATTATTGTGTTATTCCCTTGTGAAACACATGGATGAATTTGCCACGGAAATCATGAGGGCCTGATATTTTCTCTAGATAAAGTTACTTATTTAGGATTATATTTTAAAACAATGATAGCACCATTCAGATTTTTAAATCCCTTCCTGTATCTTGTTTGTCAGTTTGGATTTTCATAGGAATTTGTGCATTTCATCTGTCTTTTCGATTTAGTGGCCTAAAGTTGACACAGCTTTCCCTTATTCATTTTTTATTGACTTTGAAGTCTGTAGCAGAGTGGTTGTATTAATTTCCTGTGGCTACTGTGACAAATTACCACAAACTTGCTGGATTAACAGCAGACATGTATTCTGAGGCCAGAAGTCTGAAATAAGTTTCTCTGCTCCAAACTCAAGGTGTCAGCAGGGTTGAATCCCTTCCAGCGGCTCTAGAAGATCACCCACTCTTTGCCTCTTCCAGTTACGGGGGGCTGCTCGCACTCCTTGCCTAGTGGCCGTATTATTCCAATCTTCAAATTTCTTTCTGCTCCATCTTCACTTGGCCTTCTCTCTTTCTATGTTATCTCCCTCCACCTTTCTCTTTTAAAGATATGTGTGATGGCATTTAGGACCCACCAGGATAATCTAGTATAATCTCCCCATCTCAAGATCCTTAACTTAATCACATCTGTACAAACTCTTTTTCCAAATAGGGTAACATTTACAAGTTCCAGGGATTAAGACCTGCTATCTTCAGGGGGTATTACTTAGCCTGCTACAGTGGCATTTCCTTTTCCACTAGAAATTCCTTTTACCTTGGGTACTTGTATACTCTTATTTTTTAATCAGTCTTTCCAAAGTTTATGAATTTTAAAAGTTTTTTTCAAAGAACAAACTTGGACTTTTTCCCCTTCTAATAGAAGATTGCTGATATGTTCATTCCTGTTTTCAAATCTTTCCTTCGTTATTGTTCCTTAGATCATTTGCTTTATTTTTTTTAAGTTCTTGAAATAGATACTTGCTAACTTAGTTTTTGTCTTTCCTTCATTTCTGATATGCTATGAAATTTCTTCTTCTTTTTTTTTTTTTTTTTTAAGATTTTATTTATTTGACAGGGAGAAACACAGTGAGAGAGGGAACAGAAGCAGAGGGAATGGTAGCAGGAGAAGCAGGCTTCCTGCCGAGCAGGGAACCCAACGCGGGGCTCGATCCCACGACGCTGGGATCATGACCTGAGCCAAAGGCAGACGCTTAACGACTGAGCCACCCAGACGCCCTGAAATTTCTTCTTTAACAATTTTTGCTCTACTACATACTTTAACATTAACTGTTCTGTCAACATTGAGTTCAAAAGGATTTCTAATATTCTAATCTATTTCTTCTTGATTATAGTTTATTTAGAAGCATATTTCTAGATTTCTTTCAAGTGTTAATTTCTATCTTAATTACTCAAGGGTCAGACAACATGCTCTATACAAGTTCAGTGCTTTGAAATTTGTGGAAACTTAACTTTGTAACTCATTATGTGGCCAATATTTATCAGTATTTGTATTTGCCTAAAAAGAATGCGAATTCTTCAGCTGTTAGGTCCAGCATTACATATAGTTCCATTAGGTAAATTTTGCTGATCAAATCATCTATAATTTATAATTTTCTAAAATTCTACTGATGTTTTACCTGCTTATTATACCAGTTCCTAAGTGAGGTATATTTAACTATCCCAATTTGATTATGTATTTATTTCCCGTCGTAGATTTGCCCATTCCTTTTAGTTTTGTGGCTATATAAATTTATACTTCTTATATAGTTCTGGCAGATGACACCTTTACTATTATGAGCTTAGGATCCATTCTCTTCCTAAAGTCTGTCTTTTTCTACTAGTTCCACTAGTGTTATTTGTTTTTTTATAATACATGTTTTCCCTCCCTTTTGGTCCCACTCTCTTTCCCTGCTCCACAATGACAAATGGGTAGGATGCAGGGGAGAAAGAAGTCCTCCCCCCTTTTGCACCCTCTCTTGCATTTTGTTCCCTCGTTTTCACCCTCATAGTGTGGTTTTCTTCCCACATGCTTCCCCGGTTATTTCTTACAGGTTTTTAAATTTTTTTTCTTAACTTCATAAATCCACCTCATCTTCAGTGTGGATTTAAGGGGGTGTTATAAGCAGTTCATGCTAGTTAATAGTCTTGTTGCTTTTAAAGGAAAAAAAAAACCCTGGATCTCCAAGATTTACTTATTTTTTAATAATATTGTTACTTAAATAATTACAGATGCAAAATTAGGTACACTTTTAAAAAAATTTATTTTTACTTTTATGTATGTATGTATTTTATTAACATATGATGTATCATTTGCCCAGGGGTACAGGTCTGTGAATCATCAGGGTTACATAATTCACAGCACTCACCATAGCACATACCCTCCCCAATGTCATAACCCAGCCACACCATCCTTTCCACCCCCCTCTCCATCAACCCTCAGTTTGTTATCTGAGATTAAGAGTCTCTTATGGTTTGTTTCCCTCCCTGGTCCCAACTTGTTTCATTTTTTTCTCTCCCTTCTCCCTATGACCCCCCTCACCTTGCCTCTCAAATTCCTCATATAAGAGAGATCATATGATAACTGTCTTTCTCTGACTAATTTATTTCTCTTAGCATAATACCCTCTAGTTCCATCCATGTCATTGCAAATGGCAAGATTTTGGGTTTTTTGATGGCTGCATAGTTTTCCATTCAGTGCACTTCTAATGCAATTATAGAGCAAAACAATTCCACAGAACAAATGGATAAGTTAAGTGATCAGTGATGCTGTGTGCTTCAAACCAGATTATTTGGTACAATTTCAGTATGCTGCCAGCCGCTAAAACCCATGTCCTATGGTGTCTGGCATTTCCTTGCTATTGTGAATGCAGGTGTGGTGAAGGCTGTGGTTGGACGGGCATCCTGGGAGCCAAGTCATGGGTGTCTATGAGGGTCTACCTTAGCTTGGGGAGTAGCCCTGCACTCAAGGGGCTGGGATATTAAACAGCTGATAAAATGGCTATAACGAGGCAGGAGACAATCCATGAGGGAAACAGAAATGTATTTTCCCTCTGCTTTTTTTGAACCAGGGGCCCCATATTTTCATATCGCCCTACTTCCTGCAAATTACAGAGTCAGCCCTGTTTGTGAATTTCAGGCGACCACTTTTCTCTGTAGGAAGTATTCTGAACCCTCTGGTCTAAGGCAGATTATGTAAACTTTTAGGGTGCATTTGGTGTCCAGACCACATTATATAGGAAGTTTACCTCTATACTTTGGTCATGGTTCTGCAACAGTTCAATGCCAAAGTAGCCGTGGACACACCCACAGGCAGACACTGGAGTTGCATTGGTACACGGGGGACAACTGGATGTCCTGAAGCAGGCTTAGTTACAAATACGTTTGGACAAAGTTAATTTTAAAATTTCTTGGGAAGACTTCTTTTACCTTACAATGTGAGAACACCAAAATAGAATGAAATTATAAGTTTAGCATATGAATCCAAAATAGCAATCTCCAAGTAGTCAAACTGAGTTAAAGGTCGATCCCCCAAATTAAAATCTCAGTGAACGTTTGCTTTCCTTGCTTATATAGAACTTTTGCTGGAGATTTCCTCACCCCATAGATAAGTTGGTCATATAGCAGGCCATAGTCTCTCAAGTCTTGCCAAACATGAATTAGGCTACAGTTCATGTGCCTGAGAGAAAGGAAAACAGGAACTCTTGACTCCCAGGGATGGTGTTGTTGATGTGCTACTATTTTTCAAATGACTGATGGCTGTTCCAGTTAACATCTGCCTTATTTTGTGGTTTCATCCATGGTAAGTGTTGGGCTTGTAGATTTCTCAATAGTGGTAGCACTTGGTCTCTCTCTCTCTCTTTTTCCTTATCTACTTTGGATATTTTCTCCCAAGGGTCATAGAATAAAACAAACTATTCCTGAAAACTTTCACTGTTTCATACATGGGAAGTTTTGTATTTTTCAAAAGTGTATTTGAATGTGAATTTCAGAAGAATCTTAGAGATTTTCTAAGTGAAGCTTCCGGTGAATATTTCAGCATGCTGGTCTAGGTAACCCCACAATAGCTAACAGTAGGACCATGGAAAGAGGCAGTATTGTAGCTCGGTTAATATAAAATACAGTTCTCTCTCTTTATATGCTCCTTTTATAGTATATACAAAGTCATAGCATATTAGAGATGGAATTCACTGTATGTGTTATTTGACCCACTTTATTTATGGTATGGGCAAAAAATAAAATGGCATCCTGTAGTTAGTTACTTGCCTTTTCCTCTCTTCCTATTTGGTGCCATGCCCCCATCATTCCATTCTTTGAATGTCGCTGTCATACACGAATTGACTTGCTTTTCCTCTCTCCTCCATCTATCTTGGGTCTTAGATTAATCATCATAAAATCTGCTAGTTAATACAATTATCTGTCACATCAGGCACAAAATTTCTTTTTTCTGGCATTTAACATGTTCTATCTCGGACCCACCCTTGCAAGCCAGCTTTATCTCCAGATGTCCCAGAGATCGAATCCTCCGTGTCTCCTGTCCTTTCTCCTTTCTCACCTTTGCTCAGGCTGGTGCCCCGCCCCTCCTTGCTCTCCTCCAGGAACTTGGCCACATGATCTAGTTTCTCTTTTCAGTTATGTAGCTCTACTGGAAAGCAAGTAACTTCAAGCTAGAGCTCCTTACTCCAGTTTTTACGTGGATCATTTCTCCTAACCTGCCGTAGTGCTTCCAGGCACATAGATTGGAACCAGGCCAATGATGGAGGTCCTAGAACGGCAACTGGGTTCTTTCTCCCTTCCTCTCATGTACTAGTTCATTCAACCAATAAACTCCATTCTGTCAGATATCCTTGCTCCCTTGCCTTCTTTAGATCATTGTTCAAAGCCGCTGTGACATTTTTCTCATCACTTACTTAAAACTGAAACCCCTCCCCAACCTCAGTATCCCCTTTTCCTCCTTCTCTTTTTTTCAGAGCCATCGTTGCCATCAAATATTTATCTAGGGAATGCCTTGCTTATTTACTTGGTGTCCGTCTCCTCTCTTAGAAGGTAAGCTCCGTGAAGAGTGGTTCGTGTCAGTTTCATTCATCAGCGTGGGGCAGGTGCATAGAACAAAGTCTGCTACGTAAACCGAGAGCCCATCATGCACTGCTGTGGCACCTGGAAGGATGTGCGGAAGTGGGCCTATTCCCTGCATTCACACCATTTGGGGTGAGAGGGAGGACAGGCTTTGAACGCATAACTGAAACTGTAGTGAGTCTTTACAAAAGGGACATATTGGCTTCTAAGGCATGTGAAGTGAGAGCCCTAATCCAGCCTCTCTGGGGTGAAGAAACTCTCCCTGAATAAGAAATACTTGAACTAAGGATAACTAGCTGTTGGCTCCCGTGGGGAGAGAGGGGAAGAGCAGGGAATAAGTTGGTTCAGAGGATCTGGAACAAAGCCAGGCACTAAATGCACTAAATGCATGCTGAATGATAACAATTAGGGGTCTATTGTTGACCTCCCAGTTGTACTTTAAACCACATTTCAGAGCATGCAGACCAGTTTGGGGATGTTTGCCTTTCTGGTTGGCTCTTTCAATCCCCAGCACCACTGACACACTCCCAACGTGATCGCCTGTCTTAAAACTGCTGAGTATCTCACAATACATCTCAGAGGAAAGCAGAGACATAAATGCATGTTACAGTCTTATAAAGCAATCATTATTAGAGTATTGACTCAATTCTAATTCTTTTTCTCTACCCAGCCACACACATTTCTATTTGTAATTTTTAAAGACTGTATTTTATTTTTATGTTTCCTCACCCACAATCTATATGGCATTTCTTTCTCAAAATTTAAATTTTTTTTTTATTTTTTAAAGATTTTTATTTATTTTTTTAAGAGTGAGGGAGCAGAAGCATGGGGAACAGCAAAGGGAGAGGGAGAAGCAGACTTTCAACTGAGCAGGAAGCCTGACGCAGGGTTCGATCCCAGGACCCTGGGATTTTGACCTGAGCTGAAGGCAGATGCTTAGCCGACTGAGCCCCCAGGGACCTCTACATGGCATTTCTGTCCATAGAGGCTTCCCTGGCTTGTGTCAGAGCTGGGTACCATCTGGACTTGATAATGTTCTCCTTTCCTACACATCCTCCATGTGCCAGATGCTTTTATAGATGGGAAATGTGTTCTTATCACATTAATCAATTAATGTGTTCTTTTGCTTGCTCCCTTCCCTTTAGTTTAGGGTTTCTATTCATTTCACTCAGGTTTAAAAATAGAAGTATTTTTCTTTCTTTCTTTTTTTTAAGATTTTATTTATTTATTTGATAGAGAGAGAGAGAGAGATCACAAGTAGGCAGAGAGGTAGGCAGAGAGAGAGGGGGAAGCAGACTCCCTGCTGAGCAGAGAGCCCGACGCAAGGCTCATGGGGCCCAATCCCAGGACCCTGAGATCATGACCTGAGCCGAAGGCAGAGGCTTTAACCCACTGAGCTACCCAAGTGCCCCTAGAAGTATTTTTCTTGAAGGTAATTCTGTCATCATCTTAGCTTTCTGTATGTACCCTGCAACCCTTGCTCCACCCCTCAGGGAAACCGGGGAGTGGTTAAGTTACTAACTCAGACCAATTTTAATAAAGTTATATAGGAAGCAGTTTTCAAATTTTAATATCTTTGTTTTCAAACTGATACAAGTGATGTATAAAACTTCACACACCAAACCCATCTCTTTGGCCTTCATCAAAAGGAGGTAGGGTAAAAGTTCAACCACAAGAAAAGAACTGTGGCCTATTAAAAAAAAAAAGGGAGTTTTTTAAAGGGGAAAAAGAAGTCATTGTTATTTCAGGTTGTTTCCAGGACTCTGGGGGGATCTATGTTAGCATTGCCAGTTTTTAGGTTAGAAAACAGAAAAAGAGAGAAAGATCACTCAGAAAATAAGGAGGAGAGAACGAGGCTTGAATCCAGGTCTATGTGTCTTTCAAGTCTGTGTCTTATCCATCCTGCCATGTGGCCTCCAAGAACAAATAAATGTATGCATAAAGCAAGATGAAAGTAACAGAAATTAGAAAGAAGGAGGGGAAATAGTTTCTTTCTTTCATATGAAGGTTTCATTCAACAATTCCAGGTAATTAACTAGCGTGTTCTGTGCTTGCTTGATTTTGAAAACAGTACTTGATTTCAGTGTCTAATGTTGCTAGATATTGGAAATTTTAAAAAATTTACTTAAAAAATTCAATTAGGATTCCAAGGGGCTCTTCTTTAAAACAAATAATGTATCTGACTTTAAGGGGCGCCTGGGTGGCTCAGTCGTTAAGCGTCTGCCTTCAGCTCAGGTCATGATCCCAGGGTCCTGGGATCGAGCCCCGCATCGGGCTCCCTGCTCGGCAGGAGGCCTGCTTCTCCCGCTACCATTCCCTCTGCTTGTGTTTCCTCTCTCGCTGTGTTTATCGCTGTCAAATAAATGAAATCTTTAAAAAAGAAAACAAATAATGTATCTGAATATTTGCACCCTGGGATGTGAAGACACTTCTCCCAAGAAAAGTTGACAGTGACAAAAAAGGAAACCAGCAGGACAGTGTCATATGTTCATTTATAGCCAGTTAGGGGTTAAATGGGAGAAAGAAAAAAACTCAAATTCTCCCACCTTTTGCTTTCCTTTTCAGAAATCAGAAGCAGGCTCTCATGCGCCTTAATCTAGCCCTAGGAGTGGCTCGGCTGTCCTGGGACTTTTCCATGGAGATCTGTTGGGAGATGGGTGAGTATGTAGCTCTGTGCAGGGAGCTAGAATTCCTCTGTCTGAGGGCTTAGAACCCAGGAAGAAGGATCAGACACCACATATCTGGAATGAGGAGGGGTCAGAAGAGAACATACCTGTACCAAGGCTGCTCTGGAAAGGTGTCAGAGAAGGTCCTTTGAGTTGACATGGCAGTACAGAAGATCGGAAATCAGGGAGCAGGGAAGAGTCCTTCAGGAAGCCTTGCCTATAATTAGAAACCAATAAGGGAATCCATCCAGTTTGGAATCTTCAAATTCTAAAAAAGGCCAGAGGATTTGGAAAATGCTAATTATGTGTCCATAAAAAGGAACAATTAGAACTCACATCAATGGACAAGGGCAGGAGAGGATGAGTTAGCATCCAGTTCAATGAGTTTTACCTGGCATTCCCAGATATTTAGGGAGCCGTGGTTTTGGTGCAGACATGGCCGAGTCCAAGACCAAGTCTGAAAATGGCACAGAAACAGCATCAAAAAGCTCCCAGAACAAAGATATGAATCTCTTATCTCTTGGGATCAGTGAAATGATCCCAAGTTCCTAAGGAACATGTGCTTTGCCAGAAAGCACAATAAGAAGGACCTAAAGAAGATGCAGAACAATGTCAAGGCCATGAATGCACCTGCCGAGGCTAGTAAGGCCCAGGTGAAGCCCATGGGAGTCATGCCCAAGGTCCCAAAGGGCAGCATTTGCAAGCTCAGTTGCCTTGCCTACATTGTTCACCCCAGCCTCAAGAAATATGCCTGCTTATATCACTGCTCTCAGGGTCTGCCGGCCAAAGGCCAAGGCCAAGGTTCAAACCAAGGCCCAGGTGACATCTTTGGCCCCAGTTCCCAAAGATTCCCAGGCCTCTACTGAGGCTTTGGTGTAGAGACCTCTGTCTGCTGATGTGAAGACAGAAGGACTGGAGTGACCCCTGGGCTTCTCTTGCATGGGGCTGGGGTCCTCCTGGGCTGGTTGTACAAATAAACCTGAGGCAGGATCTGCTACAGGAAAAAGAGAGAGCGAGCGAGAGACGCTGAGTGAGCACCTAAAAGGAACACTGACAGAGGCCCAGAATATCTGGAGTCTTGTTGATGGATAAACCCACAAGTCATGTCATCTTTTAATGCTCATTTCCATCATCCAGAAAACAAGGAACTCGCATTAAATTATAGATGAGTTCTCGCCCAGCTGTAAAATCATGATTCTAGATATGTGAAGAATATGTCTCTAAGACAGGTGCTGGGAAACCATTCATAGCATTCGAAGAAGACAATTAAGAAAAGCAATGGGTTTAAATAAAAGGAAAAGAAAATGTGCAATTAAAATATTCTCATTTCCTTAACTTATACATTAGGCCCTCTTCGATATTATAAAGTGATGACAGACAACCCTTTATTAGGGACAGTTTGGTATAATAGCTATCATTTATTTGGGGCTTCCAATGAGTCAAAGTGCTACATTTAATGCTTTTTATATTCTATTTGATTTAATACCTCAGGTCTATGAGGTAGGTGCTATTTATTATTGCTCGCCTTTTGACAATGAGACTGAAGCTTGCAGAGGTGAGCTATCTTTCCTCAGGTCACATACGTCCTAAGCGACAGAGCTGGGATTGGGTCTCGGTCTGTCCTACCACAAAGAACGTGCTCTTAACCTTGACAATCAATCCCCTGTCTTCGACCAAGAATGGACCAGATCAGTTTGTGAGATCTCTTCTTTAATTTTGTGATCATGGAACAACTGATAAAATTTTAAGTACAACTTTTTTTTTTTTTCAGAGGTTACCTATCAAAGAGCAAATATCTGGTGTTTACAGAAATAAAAACTTCTATTACATTTGCTCATGTCAAAGTATACAGAGGGTTTATGTGCATCTGTGGGAAGAAAAGGAAATACAGCTGTTTTGCAGGTAATAACAGTTTATTTTATGTCCTATTTTCTTTAATAGTGATTGCTCTTACTTGGAAACTCTCCTGGCATTTTGTAGGCAATAAAAACATAAAAAGAATGCTCTTTGCCGAGAGTTTCACAAGCCTGGCCCCCAGTTCATAATCTGTGGCAGAAGGCAAATGTAGCCTGATTCCAGAGTGGTTTATCAACATGTCCAACTGAAACACAGGACCCGGAGCCACTGGTGTGCTCCCTGCCTCTGGTCAAGCCTTCCATCACTGCAACCTCCAACACCATTGTGAGGGGAAAAATGCCAATTTGAGAGAATGCTGAGAAAAATGTTTCCTGCAGGAAAGAAATGAAAATGACTATTCCAGGATAAAATTTATAATTGGATGTTAGTAACACTGCTCTCTGATCAAATATCCTTGTCTAGACTCAGGGCTAGTCCCAAGCAAACTACTAAAGAAACCATGTTTGCTGCCTCAGAAAACTGCTTCCGAGCATCCTCTTTGCTTAGCCCTCTGTAACCTCCTGCTCTCCTGACCTCTGTAAGGTCCCACTCCCATGTCAGGGGACAGATGCATTCTCTGAACCTTCTCTGTTCTTTGTTCAGCTCTCTTTGAGCCTTACTTGCTACTAATGGGCATCAGCACCACTGAATTATTTGCCTATTTAATTTTAATTTTTGAAAAATAAAACCCCTACTTAAAAAAACCATCGTTCTGAACATAAACATTGTGCTAAGTGCTTCATATAAATAGGCTTCAAACCTTCAAGAGCCCTGCTGGATATTTATGAAAGAGGAATGGGGGCCTAGAGAAGTGAAAGGATTTGCCCAAGTGCCATAGAGATCACAAGGGAGATGATGGTAGCAACACCTGCGTTTCCCTCCCTGTTCTGCCTTTCCCCCTGAGATGTTTTAGTCATGCCACTGGAGACAATGTTAAAATAACAGGCTTCTCAGGCTTCGGGCAGACCCAAGTGTTAAGAGCAAGAACATAGGAGAGGTGCTTAGCAGAACCATCAATCCTCAATCGAATCAATTCTGGAATGTTCTTTTTAAAAATTTATTTATTTTAGAGAGAGAGAGTGGGGGAAAGGCAGAGGGAGAGAATCTTCAAGCAGACTCCCCATTGAGCACAGAGTCATGGAGTTTGGGTGGCAGGGCTCGATCTTGCCACCCATGAGATCAGGCCCGAGCCAAATCCAAGAGTCCCATGTTTAACTGACTGAGCCACCCAGACATCCCCAGTTCCCGAATGTTCTATCCTTCCTGTTCATTTTCTTGCTGCCTATAAATATTCTAATAGGATAGTATTGATAATACCCTGTCATTCTCTCTTTCAAGTATATAACACCTTCTAGTACTGTTTCAGCTAAATCAAGAATGAAGTCTTAGTTCCAGGAATGTTTATTTTCCTTAGCTGTTCCTTAGAGAAGTGGTAACACTGCATCCTGAACATTTTGGATTTGTAGGCGTCACTGAAAGTCACAGCGGAAATTTAGGATACTTTTATAATTGTTACTATTTTATCCCACCGCTAGCTGGGGACTTTGAGGAAACATTTATGAGCGTGAATGGTTGGCAATTGTTTGTTGTTGTTTTTTTTTTTTTTTGGCAATTGTTTGTTTTAATGGCAATAGCTCATCAGGAGGATTAAGAAAAATCTCATGACCTAGTACAATGTATTGATATTGAGGTTAGCCTGCCCTGGTGGAAACAGTTGAACAAAGTATTTTGCAATTTATAATGAGACTCTAGGTTAAGCTGATGACTTTAAGGATAGCGGTGGCTCAGGGTTCTGATGATAGGACCTCTTGAGAGATCCCTGAAAACATACATATTTCAGCAGTCCTTCAAGATCAGTTGGCTGGTCAAATTACCAAGAGCAGCACACAGCCAGTGGGCGAACATCAGCAACGGGTACGTAGTGTAGCTGTCTGCTCAATGGTCAGGGCAGGGACTGCCACAAGCGCCCCTAGGGAAAGAGGGCGTGGGTCCTAATCAGCCCTAAGGGTGAACAAGCTGAGGAATAGCTTCAGAAACATTTGCCCGGACACAAGCTGTTAGGAGAGAAATACAACAATATTTAGGCATTTATAGGATATACCACTGCTGGAGGCGAGCGGACCTTTCTATCTGCTTTTCCACAAATGGAAAAAACATGCATTGTGATGGGATCTAAAAATACGGACAACAACAGTTTGGTAGACTGAAGACATCTCTCCTAAGAATTTCAGAATGGGCTTCATTACCACAAACTGTAGGGATTTCTCATTCTTGGAATATGGGTAATGTTAATGGTTTTTACGCCCAGACAAGGAGGATTCTCTCCGTTGCTCAGAGATTTTGTTCTAAAGAACTTTTCCATTTTCCTCTTCTAGAAGGCTTACTTAAGTTAAATGACCAATTCCTGATAAAAGGTCTCTACAATATCAGGAATATCAGTAGAAATTCAGTGGTTTGTTGCTGTTTTTTTGATTTTGAAGTTTCTGAGATTATTCTGCAAATGCGGCTCTTGTTACATTATCTTGATGTTCCTAGTAAATAGGAGGTTCTCTCATGCTGACAAGCTGGCTTTTCCTCTCCTTTATGGCCCCGCCATGGGCCATGGAGTCAGAATTTCTTGCATAATAATGGACATACCTTTACAATAATAAATGACTTAAATGTGGCTATGAAAAGACCTTAAGAAAAAGTCTAATTTGAATGCACATATTAAATATATAATGTTTTTGTGTTTAAATTTGTCATTTCATAGTTAAAACTACTTCACACAATCCCTGGGACATTGACTTAATTGTTGTATATGTTAAACTAATGAACATAAAACTGGTAATACTGACATAATTAAAGAAAAATCATATCGTACGTATTAGTTTTAGCTAGTAGGCTCATTGTCCAGGTGGCCTCAACACAACATTAAAGGTGTAAAATAAATAAATAAAATGCTCCCAATAAACTACTATAAAGTGTACTTAATAGTTTGATCAATATGTGGGTTTACTACACTGAGAGCTGAAAACAATGGATAAAAAGGCATAGTCCTATTTTCAAAGGGTTTGATGAGTATTCAGATACAAAGAGTAGAATTTATATATCGCATATATTTATACTGCATATAGACTACATGTAATTTTACATAACTGTGTGAGCTTGCACGTGAGATCTATCTGTGACCCAGAAACACGAGAGGATGGGATAGGAGAGACAATTGCCATTTACTAAGCTTCTGCTATGGAAACTAGCATAATATGTATATAGGACAATTGCTCACCATAATTCTGATGATCTACATGCTAATCCTCTCATACACAGTCACTGAGGTTGAAGAGAACAATTTATCTAAGGTCATGCATCTCAAACGTAAATGAATCAAATATTGAACAAAGCAGTTGTGGCTCCAAGGCGATTCCTAAATTCCACCTCATCTCCTTCATTCTCCACTGTGCCATATTGCATCAAACACTGCACAAAGTTTCAATTTGTTTGTTTTATTTTACCTTGATAATGCAGTGCAAATATTCTTTCTTGTCCATTATGCTTGCTTTTGCTGAGCGTGTAGGCACAAAAGAAGATGAGAGTTAGCCCAGAACTTTAGTCTGATTGCTCAAGGTTGACCGACTACTAAAAAATGGATAATTTACAAATAAATCCATTATTATCTATTCAAAATGTAATGTGGAAACTGGAAAGGACCTTAAGGCCTCCACTTTCTTTCTTTTTTTTTTTTTAAGGCTTTTATTTATTTATTTGAGAGAGAAAGAGAGAGAGGAAGAAAGAGAACATAAACAGGGGGAGCGGCAGGCAGAGGGAGAAGCAGGTTCCGCACTGAGCTAGGAGCCCAATGAGGGACTGGATCCCAGGACCCCAGGATCATGACCTGAGCCAAACACAGACACTTAACCAGCTGAGCCACCCAAGTGCTCTAAAGCCTCCTTTTTCGTTTTACAAATGAAGAAACTGAACCTCATTGTGGCACAGTTAGTTATAATCCATTAGTCCATTACTTATTAAATAGGGCCACAGAGAATTTTATTTGAGCATTATTCAGGCAATGATTTGCAGGCAAAGACCTATCATTTATCACTTGGATTTTTGGCACTATTTTTAAACCATGTTTGCTAGAATAAATACACATCTTCAGAACAAATAAATTATTGGTATGATCTTTTTGTCTGGGATTATGAGTTTCCTAAGGATTGGATAGAATCAAACTATAAGGAAGTAAGGGGAACTAATCTTTGCAGATTAATTTCGTTCTTCCACCCCAGTTTATGAGGCAGCAATCTTGCCATGCTTATTGATTATCAGACAAGACTACTAATCCCCTTAAGGTCATTAGTGTACTTAATTAAAGAGCAGTTAGCAAGCTTCTCTTTACTAAAGTAATGTGGCTGTTAAAAGTGATTTGTACTTTACCAATATGGTAGCTATTAATCTGAAGGTCAATTTGTCATTTATATCTTCCCAAACAAATATATTTGGTAGGTCAAGCAAGCACTGATATTTCACATGCCCACTTGATGCATTGCATCTGTAATTGTCAATTAAGAAAGAAAGCTTCCTGTCTGTAAATGAGAACTGTCATTCCTGTCTTTTTGAAAGTCACGCCCAACTATTATTTGTTTAACAATCTGATACCTTCCTCCTTTTGCTAAGGGTATTGTAGGGAATGATATTGGTTAGGAAAATAATTTTTTCTTTGTAATCTGCTGGGTTCCAAAAAGAATTTGGATAAAAATGGAAGAAACAGAGATATCCCCATTAGGAAGTAGTTCCAGAGACAGATTAAAAAAATAAAAACTGAGGGGCATCTGGGTGGCTCAGTGGGTTAAGGCCTCTGTCTTCGGCTCAGGTCATGATCTCAGGGTCCTGGGATCAAGCTCCACATCAGGCTCTCTGCTCAGTAGGGAGCCTGCTTCCCCCCTCTCTCTGCCTGCCTCTCTGCCTGCTTGTGATCTCTCTTTCTATGTCAAATAAATAAACAAAATCTTTAAAAAAAGAAAAACTAAGTTCACAGTTGGAAATCATTTATTATATATAATTTCATGGGGTAGTTATGGAAATATGCAGATGGCAGAATATTAATTTATTTATTTATTAGCTGGCTTCCCACAGCATTCTTCATTTGGTCCCATACACTTTGGTTCAGGGTTGCACCTGCAAGATAGTGTTCAGTAACTTGTATCTGGGAATAGACAGTCATGTGGATGATAAAGTATTAAGGAATTCCTAAGGAAAAAGGAGAGAAATCAGATAAACCATTGCTGGCTCTTCTGGGTACAGCTGAGAGTAAGACTAGAGTTCTTAAAGGAAAGGCTGGAGAAGTTTCCAGAACTCAGAGAAGTGATGGTAAACCTAGCTGTTAGCCGCCGAATTACATTTTAGATTATCTCACTGCCTCTCTAGTTCTTCTAGATTTTGTGTCTATTTTCCAATTGGAAAATGAATTCATAAAGACAGCTATCTCATTTGAGAATATATAAGAAAATCTTCAGCTCCCTGGAGAAAACAAAAGAAAACAAGTCAACAAGGTTTTAATAACAGAGCTTATTTTTGGTCTGTTCCTCCAAATAACAGTTTGAAAGATTAGACTATGATAAATGAGGAGAGAAAAGACTGTTGAGTTTTTGTTAGGTAAGTGGCAAGGGGAAGATATATTTAAGATATAGATACATATCTAAGATACAGATATAGATATATCTATATATCATGTCATAGAATGGTATAAAATTTTGCCCTTCCTGATTCTAGATCCCTTTCCAACCCTAGTCATTTCCAATGGTATCCACCTTTAGAGCTGAACCAAACGTATGAACCTGACAATGCAGTGGCCAGTACAGGTGGGACAGGCTCCAACAAACTAACATCAATCAGACTACCCTTCTGGCTCTAGGGTATCCGTGGCATGGCGCTCAGATTATCTGGTGAATCTAATTTTTTTTTTTAAGATTTTATTTATTTGACAGAGAGAAACACAGCAAGAGAGGGAACACAAGCAGAGGGACTGGTAGTGGGAGAAGCAGGCTTCCTGCCGAGCAGAGAGCCTGATGCGGGGCTCGATCCCAGGTCCCTGGGATCTGACCTGAGCCGAAGGCAAGCGCTTAATGACTGAGCCACCCAGGCGCCCTGGTGAATCTAATTTTGCTCTTAGGATGGAAATAATGTCTTGGGGTAACTACTCAGTTCTTTGGGGGTGGCTGTGACATATTTTTCTCGTATTTCTAACTATACTTAATCTAACATATGTATTTCAAGTGTACTGTTATAGTACCAGGAGAGCAATTTAAAGAACTCTGGTCCACACCAGGAGATTCCCAGATGGCCATCAGTAGGAGGTTGAACCATGGGTTTGGAGTCAGTTAGCAATGTTCAAGAACTGATAGTGTGAGGTGTAGAAGAGCAAGTAATGTTTATTGACATAGTGGGTTCTACCAGGCACACAATTACCTCTTTTATGCAACCGCCCATGAGGCATTATTATTAGGTCTAGTTTACAAGTTAGGGCATCGAAGCTTAGCAAGACTCTGCACCCTTGTCATCTGCTTTTAGGGTGAAGTTCTTCTCCATTATACTAACACCTTAAGAAAGGAGAAGGACAGATGAATGAGCACATCAGAAGGGGAGCCAGGATTGTCCAAAACCACACCCATCAACAACCGAATACTGCAGGACAAACAATGCTCATTCCATAGTCATCCTGACACTCACTGACAAGTGAAGTGGTAGCAAAGAGGGGTGATAGCTTCAAGTATGGTGTGTTACAAAAGTTTTCTTAAGCTCCCTCCTGTCCCCTGGAAGAGCTGACTCCTAATGTAAAGTAATTCTAATTCCAGAGAAAAGTATTTGACCATGTTTTTAGTATGAGGATGTTGTAATTACACCTTAAAAGCGTACTGTTCTATTCAACATTTTTATGGGGTGGAGGATTGAAGTATCTGAGGAGCAGAAACCAAGACTTAACTAAATTAACCAAATTCTTAACTTTCACTCTGTGATTTGTTTTCCTGGCTGGTATTCTGTGCTTTTCTTCAACTTTCTTTATACGTGTTCATGTTTGCCAATGTCATAGCCTTATCCAGGACATCTCTTTAATATTCCTTCAGTGACTATTAAATTTGATTTAAAAATACATTCATTTGGATATTTTCAAGCTGCTTACCAGTTAGCAGTATTTTTAATGTCCTATTTATCTAATACAGTTGCTTGTGCTGCTTTCATAATCAGATAAGGGTCATTAAACCATTTTTGAGATTAAATAGCACAAAACCATTTTTTTCTGTTTATGTGCCCCATTAATATTAGAGCTTATGCTTACTATGGCTTAATGTTTCAATTTTTAAATATCATTTATGTTAATATGGAAAGACTCTATTATCTAATTGTGAGGATTATTTCCATTACCTTCCAACCTAATCTTTGCAAATATTGGCCTCCATATTTCTTTGAACTGACAGAGTTTTAACCTTGGACAGGTCTCAGGACAGCATTCAGAGCACTGTTATTTACTCTTACTCATATAGTTTCTTAATAAGACTTGATTTTTTAGAGCAGTTTTAGGTTTCTATCAAAATTGAGAGGAAAACATAGAGATTTCCCATAGGCTCTCTAGTCCTACACATGCATACCTCCCCATTATCTACATCATTTAGCAGAATGATACCTTTTGTTTTGTTTTGTTTTACCAATGATAAATGAATATCGACACATTAGAATGACAAAGTTCATATGTTTATATGAGGTTTATATGATAAACAAAATTCATATATTTATACGATGGTTCACTTTTGGTGTTGTACATTTTGTGGATGTAGACAAATGTATAATGACAAGCATCCACCACTATAATAGTAAACAATATTTTCACTGCCCTGAAAATCCTCTCTGTTCTGCTTATTTCTGTCTCCTTTCCTAATGCCAACCAACACTGACAACCACTGATCTTTTGGTTGACTCTATAGTTTTATCTTTTCCAAAACGTCATGTTGTTGCAGTATGCAGCCTTTCAGATTGGCTGCTTTCACTTCATACTATGTATTTAAGATTCCTCCATGTCTCTTCATGGCTTAGAAGCTCATTCCTTTCTAGCACTGAATACTATCCCATTGTTTGGGTGGACCACAATGTATTTATCCATTCACCTACTGAAGAACATCTTGGTTACTTCCAAGTTTGGCAACTATGAATAAAGCTGTAATTACATCTGTGTGCAGGTTTTCGCATGGACATAAGCTTTGAATTCATTTGGGTAAATACCTGGGAGCACAATTGCTGAGTCGTACGGTAAGCACATTTTAGTTTTTGGAAACCACTTACCTTTCAAGGTGGCTGAACCATTTTGCATTCTCACCAGCAACGTATTCTCAACAGAAATTCCTGTTGTTTCACATCCTCGCTAGCATTTGGTGTTGTCAATGTTTTGGACTTTGGCCATTCTAATAGTTGTGTAATGGTATTTCATTGTTGAAAGGTACATTTCCCTAATGATGTGGGACACCTTTTTATATGCTTATTTACCACCTATATATCATCTTTGGTGAGGTATCTATTAAGGTCCTATTAATTGCCGACACATAAGGTCACTGTAAATTTTACCCAACTTCAGTTGCAATGATTAGAGAGAAGATTGTCCAAGCCAAGACTACCAAGGAATCTCTGTTCAACCTTTCAATCCACGGAAGTGGGGTTGCTTTGTATACAATGTACCTCCCACAGTGAGGTTTCCTTAGGTGGCTGTGCTGGTTGGATGGATTTCAGTCCTCTAGGTTGGTCTCTTTCATCGTGACCCAGGACCACTTCGTCCTGTGCAACCTATTCTTTCCTAATTCTGATGCCAATGTCATCATTGATTCACACTCTCTACATATAGGATGTCTCTGGATAAAGTAGTATTAGCTCCACTTCCCTTATCTATGTTTCCCTAAAAGGAGAATGATTCATGTCAAGTGTGGTTGAGAATGCAAATATTGTGGTGACAGCTCTGAAGTTGAAGTTGGGAGCCTCCCCCTCCAATCCCATTCTCTTTCATTCACTAGAGATGTCACTTAATCTCTCCAAACCTCAGTACTCTTCCTTAACTGTGGAGGTCAATGTCACCTACTTCTCAACAGGTCTTTTGAAGACTAAAATAGATAAGTGTATATGTATAGTTTTTAAATCACAAAATACCCTATTGTTTAGATGCCATCAAACTTACTACAAGGAGTAGTATATGTAAATATAAACACTTTAGTAGCATCTACTATGTGTCAGACTCTGTTCTAAGTGCTTTATTATGTCATGTCTCTTTTAGTTGTCTTAACATTGCCGAGAGGTGGGTACGGAGAATATCTCCATTTCACAGATGAATAAACTGAGAAGTTAAGCAACTTGCTGCAAAGTTTCATGGCTGGTAAGTGAATGAGCTGAAATTTGACTCCAGAGTCCACGGTCATAAGCATATACTATGCTGCTTCTTGAGTAACAATAAAATAATGAAAATGATTATAAAAATAATTATGTCAAAATCATGTATAGGTATGTATTTTATGGATCAGAAAGTTACACTTTTTTCTGATCATCCTGTACTCCTTAATCATTGACCCAGCTCCTGAGCAAATATTTCTGGTAAAGTAAGGGAATGACTCAGGGTGCAGAAATTTAAAATACATGTCCTAATACAGTAGGTCAACATCTCATTTTCCCTCCTAGTGACAGTGTTGTTAGGAACAGTGAAATTTAAATAGTAATATAATATTTTCATTTGATATAAAATATTAATAATGATTTTGAACTATATTTTCAAGGAAATTATTGGTCACATCTGTGTCTACAGTGTATTTTGCTGCCTCCTTTATTTTAGCTGCCTTCAATTTAGATAAAATGCATTAAACTTGTATTTATCTCTTCTCAGGTATTCATGACACTTTAAAGATTGTTTAGTTACACTTATGCTTGTCATCCTCAGCATGTAGCTTGCCAAATGGAGTTACAATATATGCTAATAGATGTGAATGCTTCCTAGCTGTACTGTGGAACTTGGCCCATCACGCTGTATATCTCTTTATCGAGTCCTCATTCCACCTGATGGCTGAACACGTTTTAGGCACTTCTGGGTTTTCTCAGGCATTTTAACTCAGCTAATTAAAACTCTCCCCTTCTTTATTCTACCCCCACGAGTACCACTAAATTCCTGGGACTCCCATAGCCTCACGGCATCATGGAGAAGTCTCTGACCATGAGGCCATTAGCAAAAATGGCCACTGTTCTGTGCCATCTCAAGTTTTCAGTAAGGAACTTAGTAGCTTCTTTGTCCTGAGTGCAAGGCCTTCTTTCTTTACATTGAGCACATCTGAACACCTACATAATTCTTTTGGGGGCATGGGAAATTTGAGGAATTTATCTTGTGTTTTCTGTGCTTCTGAAGATTTATGGGGGTAGAACTATGGGGACTGAAAGGAAAATCATGTCCTGTCCTCTATACTGATGAACCTGCCCCCACTTACTGCTCCTTTTGCATTCTGGCAAAGGATCTTATTTACTTCATTGGGCTCCACCTAAGTGACTGCAAGGCCTTACCACACTTAGGTAATCAGACTTATTGAGGCATTCTTTTGCCTTCTTCAACTTTGCTCCTTCTTTTGCCAGCTTGAAGATGGGGGGAGAACCGTAAAAAATTTGTTCTGTGGAATTGCACATTCTCACACATCTTTCCTTTAAGAAAGGTATTGACACCTGGACTAAGCACTTTGAAGTGAAAATCAAGATGATGATGGTTTTGTCCAGTGGTCCCAGTGTATATATTTCCTTAGCTTTGGGAGCTCCTGAAATGGGAAAGGGTTGAGGTAGACCAAGTATAGGACTAGGTGGGAGATGTATATCCTGTTAATATCATCTTATGCATTTATTTAATTGTACTTCCCAAATCTAAGTCAGTGTACTAGGTAGAGGAGCACTTGTCCACTTTCTTTCCATTTTTTCCCTTTCTCTTTTAAAGATGAATGTGAGGGAAGTATGGTGGAACTTTGTTGCTGAAGAAGGAATACCACAGCTCTGATTTCCCATAGAAGTCCTTCCTTTACATTGTTTGACTGTATGTTGCAAGATACTACATCTCTCTATCTCGCTCTCTCTGTCTCTCTGTGAAAATTCTGCTCTTCTTTTTAAATTTTTGTTTAATTACATACATTTATTTTGTTATCAATTTGATGTTTAATCCCAAAATTTAATTAACTATTCACATTTTAACAATTAAGAGTAGATAGATGAAGACGCAGATATCTAGGCGATTTACTTATTGTTTCTTTTGAGCTTATTATTCAAATATTGATGTATCCATGTAATTCTTTGTACCATCCCTGTTCTGGACAATGGAGATGTAGCAATGAACAAAGAAGATGACAACCTTCATTTCTATTCAGTTTGTAGCCTCTCTTGGAAGGTGGTTATTAGGTACTAACAATAAAAGATGGTCAGTGCAGTGAAGGGAGAAGCAGAGATTGGCCATAGTTTTCCAAAATTTCCATGTGTTACAGAAATAGAAGAAAAGAGAGTCATCTTATCTACCTGGGATCAAAAGGCAGTTGAATCATTCCATGACTCTTCCCTGTGACTCAGAAGTAGGTACGTGGGTGGGAATGTTAAGGCAGATTCACCATTGCTGTAGAGTATTACAGTTAAGTATAAATTTGATGCTCCCCAGGATGTGAAAGAGATAATCACTGACTAAATAAAAGCATAAGGTGAAAATAGTCTCTCTTATTCTATAAGAAATATAAAATGTATATAAATAATATACTTAGTATTTTGTTTTAACATTAAACATAGGTATGTAGCATGATATGATGAGTTTGACAAAAAGAGTCTGGAATGACATTCAGCATATTCAGCCACAAAAATAGCCCTGAGTGCATTGGAATTCGTTGTTAAAAATAAGCCAGCATGGAAATATGACTCATAATCAACTAAAAGGTTTTTGTTAAGAAAACTGCACCAGTGCAGCAAAGAGAAACACTTGGGAATCAAATAGTTATATCTTATGATGGAGTTTGTACTAATGTTTTTAAAACAATCACGGGAAATTTGACTGGCTTTGTACTAGGCCACCAGAAATAAGAAACACACCTCAGGAGTCCCGGTCCCAAATTGTGTTTGCTTTTATAACACTTGTTTCTTCTCACCTCCAGTACTTTTTTTTAAACAAAGATTTCTTTTCACTAGAATTGTGCCTATAATGCATAGCCCTATCTCTATGAACAGTGCCTGCCCTATGTCTAGCCAGATGAATATGCAATTTGCATGTTGCTGATTAAAATGAAAGTCTGTATGCATCTATGAATGTCTGGTCACATTTTAAAAAGAAATCTCAAAAGCTGACAAAATACCTTCCCCCTTTCTATACAATCCAACAGCTTGAGTTCTTGTATACCCACTTTGCCTTATGCCATATCTTTGGAACAAAGAATGAACCCATGTATGAAAAGCAGCCAGGAAGACTTTGGCTTCATGGGTCTGCAAGAAACAAATGCCCCATGAGAGCCTCTTCCTGCTCCTCTACTGCTCTGTTTCAGAATCCCTGGCTGCTGGTCTTTGAATGATGTAGCAATGTGTGCTCATGGGATTTCCACCCGGCAGCAAGAAGCAGCCCAGTTTTAGATCATAATAGGCCAGAGACTGGTGAAGAATATAGAATGTTATCAGTTCGTTTTTACATTGGTGCCTTGGAAAGGGTTTGGGGTGGGGGTGGGGAGCAAAGGAGAGATTGGGTAGGAGAATATGCTATACCCTGTCAGTTTCTGACTTATACTGAGGGACCATGAAGACATTTATTCTAAACTATGTGAACAGTAGCCATTGGTAAAAACTAATGTTCTTTCAAGAAGTGGTAGGTTGGGAATAAGACGGCCACTGCTGTTATGGTCAAAGGAGGTCATCTTGCCTACTTGCATCTTAAAGTATAATTAGAGAGGTGCTCACAAAATCCTTAACTTTTGGGAGTAAATGATGTAGAAGCACATGATTTTTCTAAAACTTCTCAAGGCTGCATGTGTGAGAAAAGCATCTCGTCTTCAAGGTCTGAAACCCATCAATACATTCATCTACGTAAGATTTTTCATTTAGGTCATTCATTTACCTTCTAACTAGGTCATAAAAATAATCACAATAGTTAAAATTTTTTTCTTTCTCTCAGAGAAGCTGGGAGTAGGGTTTATTTTTTTGGGGGGGGGAGTAGGGTTTATTTTAAATTCGTTGGTTTTGCCTCCACCACTAGAATTAGATAATTCATTTTACAAAACTAGTTTGCTTTTTTACATTTATGAAGTGGGACAAGAATTTTTTTTTACCCACCATACATGAAATGTTTGAAAGGCATTATTTCAGGTGCTGCAAATTAAAAACGAAGGAATAAATAAATAAATAAACAACAGTCAATGACACAGCACTTAGCCATTGGCTACACTTTAGATGTGTTTAATTGAAGGATGTCTATCATAGGAATAAAACCCTACTGATAGCTCTAAATGAGTGCTCCAACCTCTCCGGGACAGCCTGGGAATATTTCTCAGAGGAGATGACACTAGACTTTGGTCTTTAAGTGTGATTAGGAATTCATAATTCAGAGAACAAAAAGAAGAAATTCATTTTATTTTTTTATTTTTAAAGATTTTATTTATTTATTTGATAGAGAGGAGAGAGATCACAAGTAGGCAGAGGCAGGCAGAGAGAGAAGGGGAAGCAGGCTCCCCGCTGAGCAGAGAGCCTGATGTGGGGCTCGATCCCAGGACCCCGAGATCACAACCTGAGCTGAAGGCAGAGGCTTTAACCCAGTGAGTCACTTAGATGCCCCAGAAGAAATTCATTTTAAAAGAGAGCCTGGGATGTGTGAAAGGCAGGGAGGTAGAATGTACAGAGCGTATTTAGGCAACTCTGAGAAATCTGGTGTGAATGGAGTGGAGGATAGAGTAGGGAGAGAGGATGGAGATGAGGCTGGATTAAGGGTCAGGGTTCAGGGAAGGTATGGTCTTGTAGTTTACTCCCTGTTGCACATTCAGTACAAACAGTTCTTGGTTTTTAGGAAGGGTTGAATGAATATTTGTTGAGTAAACAATTAGAGAGATGAATGGATAGATAGATGGAATGACTATTGTGATGAGGTCATTTGTCTTCTCTTCTAGACAGGGAGAGGTCCTTGAAAACTTCTCAGCAGAAAGCGTCCATCAGATGGAAAGTTTTGTGGGCTGGAGGACAGAGAGACTCAGTGAGGGAGATCACCTGACCGCCAATAAGTTTTGAAGAGGAGTTTTGTCTAAATTCTGAGAGGAAGAGCTAAATATAAAGCAGAATTCATAGATACTGTTGACCCTCAACCCATGGGTGGAGAGTCGAGGGTGACTGACTGAGCACTTCATACAGACTTTAGATAGAAATGTCCCACAGGTTGTTAGACTCACAGGTAAGGAGATAGAGATGTCCTGTAGGTTGTTAGAGACACAGGTATGAAACTCACCTATGAAAGGAAAGGTTCAACAGAGGGAGTCATTAGACTACAGAGGATATTTGAGAACACAAAAAAATGTGAGGGTGGAATTTTAAGGATCATTAAAGATACAGAAAGTTCCAAAGAGGAGCTAAAGATCACACTGAGAGCAAGGGACACAAAACAACAGTCTGGTAAGAGAGGACAGGGAGGAAGTGGTACTGGCTAGTTCTTAGTGTTCATTGGAACACTAGGAGCAATGTCATGTGTTAGAGTTACTGAAAGTAAATTTTTTTTCAGTCAGTTTGGAATTTTCACTTATCCTAATGCCCAAACACTCAATTATCAGTACCTGATTTAATGTGATTGTGCCATTTAAGTCGGCTAAATGAATATTTAAGATACAATAGGGCTTTGTGATGTTTTCCAGAAGCTGCTTCGTTCATATCTGCTGTGAAGATTATCTTTATTTTTTACTTATTCATACCAAGGGAATACTTTGTCCCGTGTTTTAACTTGCAGAGTAATACTGGTATACGTATTCTGTTAAAATCAGGCACAGATCTGGAAAAATGAGAACAAACTTAGGTTAGAACATTAAGATTATTTTCTCAAAAGCAGACGGAGGAGGAGCAGAGGTCACAGAAGCATCCGCACACATCCAGAGAGATTAGAAAATTTCAAGTTTCCTTTTCTTTATTTGAAAACTGTTTTCCTCTGTTGGGATTTATCGGTTACTCAGAGAAACCAGGTGAGTTAAACTTAGTCCCGAATGGGCATTTGTCTGGATCCCCAAATTCAATGCAATTTAGCACAAATTGTCAGTCTGTGCTGAGAAGAGCAGGGCCTGCTTCTCAGCCGTTCTCCGGTTCATTTGACAGAGCTTTGAGGGGAAATCACAGCCCTTACGGGCACTAAGCCATTAGTCAGGATCTCAGTCACCACTGGCTCCCTGTGCCTTTCAGAGCTGAGAAAGCAGCTGTTGCCCCTTCTAGGAAATCGGAGAAAAGTGTGGAGCAAAAGGGAAATCAATTAATTTTACAAATAATAACAAATAGTAATAAGGTAAATGAGATCATGGGAGCAAATTGAGAAATGCACGGCACTCCTTTTTCCCTACCCCACAAATTGGTTTTCATAAATTAAGACATTAAAGTATATATAAATCTGGTTGCTGCTTACACCATTAATTTATTATCTCTTTCCGAGACAAGTGAGAGCTATGTAGAGTCTATTAAAAGCATTAGTTGAATTTTGAGCTTGTTTATGAAATGGGGACTGAACGCCCAAGTCGGTCCTGTGTAACTGTTCCCTGTCTATTTTTATTCGTCATTTACTTTCTAAAACTTATTAAAAGCTGACTTTACTGCTGTCTTGAAAATCAGAATATCTATTACCCTGTGCATAAACATAGAGTTGATACACTGAAATACAGAAGGGAAAATCAGTGGATGCCCAGGGTGTGGGGATGTAATCCTGGCTTGGCTTTTCCCATGGGACCCTGAGACCCTCTGGTTTACTTAACTCTGAATTACCCTTAATGTAAAGGCAACCTGCATTCATAGTTTTTAATTAGAACACGTAAGATATTTTTTTCCCTCTGGTTCTAAAATATTGAGCAGATTCCTTACTGGCCAAAGCAAAGGAATCTGTGGGGTGCTTGGGTGGCTCAGTCCGTTGAGTGGCTGACTCTTAGTTTCAGCTCAGGTCGTGATCTCAGGGTCGTGAGATGGAGTCCTGCTTTGGGCTCTGTGTTAAGTGCGAAGTTTGCCTGAGATTCTCCCTCTTCCTCTCCCCTCCCCTTGCTCATGTGCACTCTCTTTCTAAACTAAATAAGTAAAATCTTTTTTAAAAAGCAAAAGAATCCACAATACAGCAATACAGTAAGAAATAGACTCTTTTTTATTTAACAGTCATTGAATAGAATAGTGAAAAAGACACGTTGCTTTAAGAGTTTGGAGTTCACGGTCCACTGTGGAGACAACACAAGGCAACTATGATGTAATTAGGTAAACACAATTATTTATTTATACCAGATAGAATTAAAAATGTGTATTTATTTACTCACTTCCATTCTTGTTCTCTCCCATTCCTCAGAATATTTGCTATAATGCCACACGCGCATGCGCACACACACACACACACACACACACACACACACACACACACACACTTTTACCAAAGTAGACCCTCCTGGGCGACCTGACTTACTGTGCTCTCCCCTGCCTGACCTCCATGTGACCTGCTGTTCTGCCTTCTCCTCTAAGGCTTATTGTCTCACAGGACTGTGCTCCAAGTCACTATAAGGTCCTATCTTAGAGGCATTTTCAAAATGCCATGGAAACATAGAGGAGGAAAGATTTCTGCCTGTATATGTGAACGGAGGCAGTAAATTTGTAGAAACATTGGCCAATATGTACTTTTAAATAATTTGTCTGTTTTTAGGAAATAGTTTTTGTAATCACTTGATTCCTTCCTGGTTGTTTTCTTCTAGATATACAACCACTATACATTGTCATTTTTTCCTTCCTTAATCTTCTAATGAGTCTAGAAGATATAATGTTGATTACTGAGACTGGCTTGCAGATCTCATGTTAAAAGTAACCGACAACGCTCAGGAAATATTTAGAAACGGGCCAAAATTTGGCGGCAACGTGTCATATTTCCTTAATCAATAGGCTAAAGATAAATGTCCTATTTCAGAGCTGTGTTTGAAGGCTGGTAATCAGTAAAACAGTATTTTTTATGAGTTGCATCACTGCTTTGTAGTGTTACTGAAATATCTTAATTGGTTTTATGAATGTATTTAATGAGTTCCATTTAAAATGTGATGTTATTTACCTTATGGGATTAAATGACTCACTCCATCCAGACACTGTGCAAACCCAAAGGAACATTGCTTTTTGCCTGCGGTGCAGGGTGAACCAGAAAACTCTAAATCCAACTGTTAGTCGCTCTGCTCTGCCTGTGTGAGCTCGGTGCTGTACCCACAGGAGATCTGGGCTGGGGACTCTCCATCCAGGAGCCTCTGGTCTGGTATCCAGGCTTAATTGAATAACAGCAGGGGCTTCAGCTACAAGAGATGAGATGGCCAGTCAAGATGGCTACAAGGTCAAGAAACAGCCTCAGAGGAAGCAATGTTTATGTCACAGAGTCGGTGGAAGATCAGTTTCCAACAGTTAGTGTGTTACTGAGAAGAGTTTTGCTTTCTTGTGGACAGAGAAAGAGGAGGGCAGGAGAAACACCTACTATGCTAGACCCCTGATGATCCATGTAGCTCAGAGTAGAAGCTCTTATTTTTCTTCTTAGACTTCTTTAGCTCCTTTTCTTTTCTTCTCTCTTCTCTGATTTTAAACTTCATTTATTATACTTCGGTCTAAGTAATAATAATAGCTAATTCTATTGAGCACCTACTATGTGCCATACACGGTACTAAACAGTTTTATGTGCTTATCTCACCTCATCATCCCGGCAGTAGATGCTACCATTATTGTTATTATTATTCCACTTTTATGCATGAACAAACAAAGGCTTGGGGACTTTGCTTAAGGTTATGCAAGTATTGACTGCAAGAAGTAGGATTTATTTCACTATCTGTTTATTTTTGTGGAGAAAAAAGAATTTTACTTTAGGATCATTGAATAAAAACAGTAAAAATTGACATTATGAGTTAAGCAGGGATTTGTGTTCAATATGATGGCTGTGTTTTAAAGCTGGCAAAGAAAATGACCACTCTTTGGTATTAAGGAAATCCATTCAGACTTTAATATTAGGCTTTAACCTAAAGAGAAAACAGTCAATGTTGGGAGTAGCCAAAGCATCCCCTTCCCCAGACTGGGATTTTCTAGGCTATTTTCATGAGTTAGCAGCAGATATTGCTCATTCTCATTCCCATGGTAAAATGGAAAAATTAATTGTACCCCCAAAACTTCCTCCCCTTTATAATGGGATAAAATGATTATTAGTGAAAAAAATGAACAAGATAATTAATTTTTTGACTCAAATAAGCAAATGCATTATCATGAGATTAAGCTGGAGTTGAGGGAATCCAGTGAATCTCACAAGTAGGTGTTAATCACTTATATTTGTTAAGAAGTGAAGAAATGTTACTTTATCAGAGTTAGAATTCCTGTTGATAAGCAAATTGGCGGGAAGAAAACATGGATGAGAATACTGAGAATAGAGGGGAGGAGGAGGGTCAGCAAGAGGGGGTAAGGCAGGGCATTCTTAGGGAAAGTGGTCGGTTAAATTTCCACCATGGTGAACATTTTAAGACCTTAAAGAATTTCTCTCTGGGGGGCACCTGGGTGGCTCAGTGGTTTAAGCCTCTGCCTTCGGCTCAGGTCATGATCTCGGGGTCCTGGGATCGAGCCCTGCATCGGGCTCTCTGCTCAGCGGGGAGCCTGCTTCCCCCTCTCCCTCTGCCTGCCTCTCTGTCTACTTGTGATCTCTCTCTGTCAAATAAACAAATAAAATCTTTAAAAAAAAAAAAAAGAATTTCTCTCTGGGGTGAGGGGAAGAGATGAGTACGTGGAGTACAAAGAATTTTCAGGGCTGTGAAAATACCCTGAGAGATATATGATACATTTGTCAAAACCCATAGAATGTGCAATACCAAGAGTGAACTTTATGTGAACCATGGACTCTGGTTGATTATGATGTGTCAGGGTGGGCTTAGGTGCCATTCAGGTAAGTGACAGTGATGAGGGAGAGGCTGTGCCTGTGCGGGCAAGGAAAGCTTAGAGGAATGTCTGTACCTCCTTCCCATTGTTGATGAAAACCTACAACTTCTTTTTTTTTTTTCTAAAACTTCTTCTAAAAAATAAAGTATTTTAAAAAGTAGAGGGAAAATAGAAAGTTAAAAAATCAGATTGTCTTATTGATTGAAAGAATTTTTTTTAGATTTTATTTTTTTAAGATTTTATTTATTTGTTTGACAGAGGCGATCACAAGGAGGTAGAGAGGCAGGCAGAGAGAGGGGGAAGCAGGCTCCTTGCTGAGCAGAGAGTGCGATGCGGGGCTCCATCCCAGGACCCTGAGATCATGACCTGAGCCGAAGGTAGAGGCTTAACCCACTGAGCCACTCAGAAGCCCTTCTCTCTCTCTCTTTCTTTTTTAAATTTTACTTATTTATTTGACACACAGAGAGCAAGCAAGAGAGACAGAGAGTAAGCACAAGCAAGGGGAATGGCAGGCAGGGAAGCAGGCTCCCTGCTGAGCAAGGAGGCAGACATAGGGCTTGATCCCAGGGATCATGACCTGAGCTGAAGGCAGCCGCCTAACCGACTGAGCCACCCAGGTGCTCCAAAAGAATTCTTAACAGATTCTACACATAAGTCCTTTGATTCATCTGTCATGGGTTCATTCTGCCTACCTCCTACCAACTAAGCTTTTAGCATTTATTGACTATACCTTATTAGACACTTGAGTAGATCTAATAGTGTCCTCCCAAATTTTTGTCCCCCCATGCCTCAGAATGTGACATTATTTGGAAATAACGTCTTTGCAGATGTAATTCATTAAGATCTCGAGAGGAAATCATCTTCAGTATAATGTGGAACATAAATTCAATGACTAGTGTCCTGATAAAAGAGGCGAGTACACAGAAAGAAACACAAAGAAGACCATGTGAAGACAAAGGCGGATATCGGCATTACATTGCCAGAAGCCAAAACCACCAGGAACTACCAGAAGCTGGAAGAAGCCAAGAAGGATTCTTCCCAGAGCCTTCAGCAGGTGCATGGTCCTGCTGACATTTTAATTTTGAATGTTTGGTTTTCCAAATGAAGAAAAGAAATTTCCGTTCTTTTAGCCATCAAGTTGTGTTAATTGTGTATTCGCTCTAGGAAATTTGATACAAACACTCTCCCTGGAGATTGGCTACTAAAATGAAGAACATATAGTAGTCGTCTTTAAGAGGTTGAGTGATGTTACAAGATAAATAGGCAGCTATTTGTTGAACGCACCCGCAATCTTTTTATAAAATTAGTAATGACTGAGCATATTTTTAAAAGGATGGCTAGCCATTGCCCAGTCAGCTGTGGGAGGTGGGGAGGAAGAATCAGAGAGGCAAGATACAGCACATGTAGCAAAGTTGTGGAACCATAAGAGAACCTGGTAGAGAGGGAGAGTGTGAATCTCACTGAGGCCAGAGCCAATAAGAGGTCAGGTAGGAAATAAGGTTGCTACGAGGCACTTAACGCTAGTCATTATACTCTGCTGCGCATTTCATTAATAGAAAGTTCATTCTGGCAGCAATGTGCAAATACTGAAGCGGAGAAAACAAAAGGTAGTAGCATTCACTTAAGCAAAAGTCTGAACAATGTAGTGAGGAGGAAGAAGGGTTTTTTTCGAGATGTTTCTTGAATAGAATCAAAGGGTTGTATCGATCAATGTGATGTGAAGAATTAGGAAACAAGAAAAGATGTTGGCTCAGAGATTTCTTCCTTGACGTAGAGTCAACACGGATGCCATTAGCAGTGAGTGAGAATACAAAGCAAGCGATGGGGTTCTGGAGAAGTACGGCCGGGGACAGGGAAATACATTTGATTGTAGACATGGTAAGTTTAAGGTGACTGTGACACCCATATAAGGAAGCTTAGAAGGCAGGTCAGAAGGCATTCTAAAAGAAGGGAATGGATGAAAATTCTTAATATTTCTTAAAGGGGTCCCCTCTGGACAATACTTGATGAGAATCATCCATGTTCTTATTGAAGATGCAAAGTCTTAGATCCCTCAAATCCTGCTGAATCAAAATACCTGGCAAACAGTCCGTGAAGTGTTGCATTTTAAGGACTCTTCCTAGGTGATGCTTATGCGTGTAAGAATGATTAGTTTCTGGGAAGCCTATAAGCCTCCAGTTCTGGCTGTTGATTAGAATCATCTTAGGAACTTTTAAAAATACTGAAACACTGATGCGTGGACTCCACCTCAAGAGATTCTGATTTAATTGGTCTGGGATGGGGCCACAGCTTCAACTTGTTTAAAAAGAACCCCCAAGTGATTCTAATCTGTAGACAGGAACTATAAGGAGAAAAAAAGAATACTCCAGAAGGCAGAAGATCTGAAGACTAGAAAAAGGATTCATCAAAGACAGAAATATGGACATTATCTGGACCTTAACTGTGCAAAGTTTTTTGTTTTTTTTTTTTAAAGTAGGAATAGGTAACATTACTACATTCGATAGAGATGTTGCAGAAGAGAAACAGAACTGAAAATGGACAGGTGGATTTGACCAATAGGAGATCATTGAGGATTTAGGGAGGGTATTTTCAATGGAGTGGGCTAGAGCTAGAAAGGAGAGAAAGGGGGCACCTGGGTAGTTCAGTTGGCTAAGTGTCTGCCTTTGGCTCAGGTCTGTCCTGGGATTGAGCTCAGTGTCAGTCTGTCCCTCCACCTCTCCATGCTTATGCTCTCTCTCACTCTCTTTAAAAGAAAGAAAGGAAGAAAGAAAGAAAAGAAATGAGAGAAAGGCTTAAGAACATGGAGACAAAGAGCACAGACTACTTTCACAAAGTTTGAAGAGAGTTGGAACACAGTTTACAGTAAGAGCAAGGTTAATGTGCTTTTTCCCTTTTTCTCTCTCTTTATATGAATGAATTAAAATATTAAGAATATTTGTGCCTGAAAAAGAGAGTACCACAGGAAAGATAATCTTTTTTAAAAAATATTTTATTTATTTATTTGAGAAAGAGCACACAAGCATGGGCAGTGACAGGGAGAGGGAGAAGCAGGCTCCCTGCTCAGCAGGGAGCTCAATGGGGAACTGGATCCCGAGACCTTGGAATTGTGGCCTGAGCCAGAGGCAGATGCTTAACTGACTGAACCACCCAAATGCCCCTAAAAAGAAAATCTTAAAAAGTATATTTCAAGAAGCAGTTGTAAGAGGAGAAATTAGAGTTTTGGATATAAAGAGGAAAGTCATAATTCTTTCCCTGAGAACAAGAGGTAAGGATGAAGGAAGGGGTAATTGGTAGCGATGGGAGCATATTTACCATTGTCTGCTGTGAAAGATGGGATTGGAGGATGTTGCAGGCCTAGAGGGAATGCTAATTGTTTGCATGGGGAATTCTGCAGGAAATGGACTATTGACCAGTATGAACACTACTGGATGGTGTTCACAGATCCCACTAGGATATAATGTTCTCGATCTATAGTGGCAGCAAACCAGAAAGCCTGGTGAGTCTCTCCGCAACCCTTGGCAGTTCATACATGGGAAATATAAGGCTGCATCTGGGTTGGGACTGGCAGAGGTAAAAATGCAAGAACAGAAGTGATGAGACTGTTAGAGCCCCAGAATTCATATAATGACTTTTTAGTGTGGGTAGGAGTATGGAGTGAAGAGGGTGGCCTAGGATAATAAAGAATGATGATGCAAAAATTCATGGTTTTTCATGAGGTCTTGCTGAGGTTTTAGTAAAAGTGAGGGAGTGAGAAAGAGGGGGAAGAATAAAGGTTGTAAGTGGTTAAGTGGAATTTCTTGGTTTAAGATTTCAGAGTGAGGAAGGTGTGGGTGACCGCAGTATCCTTAGTTTAGTAAAGACAATGAGTTGCTAATTGTAGCATAATAATGATGCACTGAGATGAGAGAGGGAGGGAGACCAGATGCCTGGGTTCTTCATGAACTGGCATAGTGATTTGGGTTGTGAGATGGGGGTGATGGATTTGATAAACTCCGGGGGGTAGCTTAGGTCTGTAGCCTCTGAAGAGAGACCATCCTGGGTTGGAACCCTAACTCTTATCCTTTACCACTAGGGTAATGTTGGGCAGGTTATGTCTGTGATTCTCAATTTTTTCATTTATAAAAACAGAGACAACAGCTATCGCCTAGTGAATTTTTCATTTTAGTTCTATTTCTGCCCTCTTTTAACCCTTCTTTGAGACAATGAGCAAACAGCTTGGCTACTTAGGAAGGAGGGGATGTGAGGGGAAAGTAAATTTTGTGAAAAAGTATCAGTATTGTGGAAGCCCCCCCATATGTATATACATATATATGACTTACTAATTGTCATTCTGAAAATAGTGCACTCTCAAATCTCTTATATAAGCTAGTCCTGAAAAATAGTGATGAAAATTCTAGACCAAGTGGATCAGTGTACCATTTTTTTTTGTAGCTCTGGCAATTGAGGGGCTGGGACTCCAAAGAGAAAGTGAGAGAGAAATTGCTGGAATCAGCCTATGGAGCAGCTGATTTTGCTTAGTTCCTACATTGATTGCAAAACTTACACAGATTGTTGGTTGGTGAATATGCTTTTGGAGAGATTGTATAATACAACAATATGCTTTTGAACAGATTGCATTATGCAAAAAGAAGGGATACTTGTATTTTAGGGATACTTGATTCATAGATAAGTCCATTGCCCATTTTTTAAAGAAATCTTCATTATTGAAAGTAGATGTTTCTTCCTTTTTAAAAAGCTTCATGGAATGCAATTGTTGTAAATGGTTTTGAAATTCAAACCTAGAGTACTTAAGATCAAACTTGTTAAAATTCTTTCAATGTTCAAAACATGTTTTAGATTAATAAATGATAAGAAAAATGTAACTGAACTGCATATTTGACTGCAGACTTCTTTTCTATATTAACAAATCTCAGAAGTGAAAAATAGAATTCTTGTGTTCTTTATGCAAAATACACTTGCCAGGGCTGAAGTATTCTTGTGTTCTTTATGCAAAATACACTTGCCAGGGCTGAAGCATTGTATCAAACCACAGGTGCACGGGACTCTGCATGGGACTCTTCACAGGACTCTTCACGGTACTCTTCATGGTACTCTTCAGGCACAGTTCTAGACTCCTGCTATGTGAGAGAAGAAGCAACACCAAGAAATTAAGGATAAGGAAATTGTGGTATAAAAAATCAGAACAAGAATATTGAAGTCTAAATAATGATCGAAATCACATTGTTATAAATTTGGGTATGAAACAGTAAAACCCATCTGAAAGAAGACTTGCAGTATAAACAACAGAAGTAACAGTGATCCTAAATATTTTCAAAAGTAACTTGTTAAGATCAGGAAGAGATTTTTATCTCTTAGATAAAAAGAGGTGAATGAAGATGTAATTAATTCACCACCTACTGATGGTGAATCCAAAAGACCTTTAGTTTTGCTAACTTTGACGATTTATTTATTTATTTATTTGCTAACTTTGACAATTTAGAAAGCAATGGTAAAGAATGTTTTGAGACTTAAATCATTCAGAATGAGTGACTGAGCTCATGGAGTTCCCCTTAATATTAAAAATGTTAGGGGGTGGTGCCTGGCTGGCTCAGACATAGGGCATTGAGCATGTGACTCTTGATCTCAAGGTTGTGAGTTTGAGCCCCACTTTGAGTGTAGAGATTACTTAAAACAATGTTGGTAAGAAGACCAAAAATCAACACCGTAACCATGCTGAAACACAAAGGAGGAACCTTCATGCCAAAAGCAAAGAGAGAAAATTATAGATGCTAAGGAGATTGTTCCAGATTGAAGGAATAAATCGGAGTGGAAAGCTCAATGGAACCTTAATGCCAACAAAGGGAGAAGTAGCACCTGGAGCAGGGTAGGACAGAGAGGTGATCCATAGGCTGACTAGTTCTAGCTGCATTACTTGATTGATCCTGGCTGCATCCCTCTTTCCTTTTCTTTAGGCCAGGGAAAAAGGACAGAGACAGAGGAGCTGGAGACAAACAGACTGAACGTCTGGTCAGACTGGGAAGAATATGAAACATTGGCACCTGCAGAACCAGTAACTAAAACATCTCCTTGACTTTTTCACTCCAAATATGCAGAAATATGAACTAGCCTTCAGTGTTGTCTTTTCAATCAGGTTGCCCACAAAGAAATTGCAGACTAATTGACAATTTCTATAAAAGCCTGCATTCAGGACTCATCAAACATTAGAGGAAAGCTCACCACTTGAGAGAAGAAAGATTCAAAATAGAGAATGTTTCTAACAGAGTTTGAAGTATATACATGACTTTAGAAGAACCATAAGTATCAATAGAATGACTAATATACACAGAACAAAACACATGACAATTGAACTGTCAAGAGCAAAATTAAATTTTACCATTGAAACAAAGAGTTGGCTGGAATAGCCCAATGGATGTAGCCAAAGGTGGCATTTGTAGACTAGAAGATGAGCAAAGAATTATCCCAAATGTAGTACGAATATATGAAGAGAAATAAGTCTGAAACATGTAGGATAAATAAATTACTTTTAATAATTTGTCTAATGTCCAGAGGAAAAAGGTAGAGACTATAGAATTGAGAAACCATCCAAACTCTAGGCAGATGATAATGTCTCAGGATGATAGCAAAGTAAAAATCTTCAAATTGAAAGGGTTAATTAACTATGTCTACCAGCAAAAATTCTAACAACGACTCCATTTTCTAGGCTCCACATTGGGAAACTGCAGAAAGAAAAAAACTTTAGAACTCCGAAGATGGGGGTGGGGGAAACCTGATTAACTACATAGGGCACAATAACCAATAAGATATTTGGTTTCTTATCAGCAAAACTGAATGCAGAAGGCCATGGAACATCAAAGATCTTGGGACAAAGAACTTTAACCCAGGATCTATACTGAATAAAAATACCACTCAAATATGGGAATGAGGTAAAGACATTTTCAACTATGTAGGAACTCAGAAATTTGACCATTCATGGACATCCTGTGTAAAACAAACTACTGCTTCAGCAAGAAGATAGATGTGTTGGGGGGTAGGGTGGGGTGTTGGTAAACGCAATGGAAAAAGGAACAGTGAGTTGCTTTAGTAAAACTCAGGGATGCACCCATGTCGATGTTGACCATTAGTTTGAAGTACAATTTGAAACTCATTCAAAATGGCATGCACATTAGAGGGGAGATGATAAAGGTGGGAATAAGTATAACTATGCTGAAATTCTTTTAGGTAAAAGAAAGATTCTGATGAACTCTATATTTTAAAGAAAATTATACGGAGGTCAAAACTTGAAAGGTAATCATTATATAAATACAAATTATGATTTCTTAAGAGTGAATTAAATGTATGATGTTTTTCATCAGTGAGTAAAGAAAATGGATCAGGAAAACTGTTCAACTCATTTAAAGGCAGAAACAGGGATAAATAGTTGCATAAATAAGCCCTAAAATATCAGAAATAATAACATCTAATCCATGAACTAAGCTATTTCACCTATTAAAATACAGACCCTGATTAGCATTTTTTCCCTAAGGTTTTATTGCATTCAAACATACACACAAATATACCAATCATAAGTGCATTTTATGCAAACTGAACATGTTTTCACAAGTTGAACATATCAAGTAGCCAGCATCAGAATCAAGAAACAGAGCATTTATAGATTTTCTAAAACATCCCCTTTTTCTCACCTCCCCCTGCCCCCCATCTACTTCTTTAACTCTCCTTCCATTCAGGTATTACCTCTTTTTAGGGAAACCGCTATGTTGATTTCTGTCACTATTCTTCCCTGTTTTTGTATTTTATGTAAATATAATCTTTGTTATGTATTATTTCATGGATAACTCTGTCAGTCAACATTATATTTGTGAGATTCAAACATGCCATTGCATATAGTTATCAGCTGTTCATTCTCAAGTTTGCATGAAGTTTCATTGTATGAATATTCAACAACTATTTATCCATCCCATTGTTGATGGGCATTTGGATTTGAATTTTCAGTTTCAGCCATTATAAATAGCAATGCAATGAACATTCTAATACATATAAATATATGTTATTTAGTAAACACATGCACACTTTGGTTCAGTTTAAACTTTGGAGTGGATGGGTGTGTGTGGGGGGGGTGGGTAGGGATAGGGTGGCTGGGTTGTGGACATTGGGGAGGGTATGTACTGTTAAGTGCTGTGAAATGTGTAAGCCCGACGATTCACAGACATGTACCCTGGGGCAAATAATACATTATATGTTAATAAAAATTAAAAAAAAATAAACTTAGGAGTGGATTTGCAATGTATAAGATCTCCAATTATACTGCATCTTTGCCCCTATATTATATCTCTTACCTTTTTAGTTTTATCTATTTTGATTAAAGTTCATTTTAGCTATTGCTATTATTTTTAATTCTCTGATTGTGGAGGAAGTTGGCATATATTCATGTGTTTATTGACCTCTTGTGAAAAGGTTATTCAAGTATTTTGCCCATTTTTCTTTATTGTTTCTCTCTCATTGACTTGCAGATGTTCTTTATATGTTGGTGTTCTTTATATACTCTGGATATAAAGAGTATATTTATATACTGGATAATGATTGTTTATCAGATATTCCAAATTTTTTATCCCACTCTTTGACTTGCCTTTTTACTGTCTTACTAATGTTTTATATAAACAGAAATTTCCAATTTTAAGGTATGTGAGTTTTTTCTTTCATATTATGGCAAAAAAAAAAAAAAAGCGCCAAACAAAAACAACAAACCCATGCCACTTCTCTGAAGTGCAATGTTTTCATAAGTGAAGTGTCTACATAGGTAGGAGTGTGTTTCTGGGCTCTCTGTTCTTTTGCTTTGGTGTCTATTTTCACCCCTACTGCACTGTTTATTTATTTTTTTAATTTTTTAAAAATTTTTAAAAATTTATTTATTTGACACAGAGAGAGAGATCACAAGTAGGCAGAGAGCCAGGCAGAGAGAGAGAGGGAAGCAGGCTCCCTGCTGAGCAGAGAGCCCGATGTGGGGCTTGATCCCAGGACCCTGAGATCATGACCTGAGCCGAAGGCAGAGGCTTTATCCACTGAGCCACCCAGGCGCCCCTACTACACTGTTTTATTGTACCTTTATTACTCCTTGGTGTCTACTACTGTCCTTTTCCAGCTTCTTTTTATCTCTCTAACATTGTTTTTCCTCTTTATGATTGCCATGACTACTATTTGTCTTTAGTTTCATATAAATTTTATAATTTAATTTCCTTATAATCAACTCAGCTAAATAGGATTTTGACTGACATTACATTGAATTTGTTGCTTAGTTATGGAGAATTGATATCTTTATAATATTGAATCTTTCAATCCATGGACCTGATCTAGCTCTCAATGTGACTTAATTATCAAAATAAAATTTTGTATATTTGTCTCTTTTAGTTATTTCTTTGATTATGTTACTCTAATGATAACTTTTAATTTTTAATTGTGCTATTAAGTAAAAACATAATTGATGTTTATGTTTTGATCTTCTATCCACCTACTTTGCTAAATTTATTCCCTCGTTTTAGTAGTGTGTAGATTCTTTCACATTTTCTGCATACTCATTATTGTTGTGTATGAATGCTTTCTTTCTTTCCCCTATTTATACCATTTATTTCACTTCATTGCACTGTCCCAGAGTTTAATGATGAATAGAAACGGTGATGATGGACATCTATTCACCATTAAGTATATCTGCTACAGTCCTTTTTTGTTGTTGATAGTATTAATTTTTTTGAGTATAGTTGTTGCAAAATGTTGCATTAATTTCAGATGTACAACCTAGTCATTTGACATCTCTATATGTTATGCTGTGCTCACCACAACTGTAGCTACCATCTGCTATTACAATACCATTGACCCTATTCCCTATGAATACCTTTTATTCCATAACTGTGAGCCTGTATCTCCCATTCCCATTCACCTATTTTTTTTCCATTCTTCCATTCCCCCTTTCCTCTGGCAATCATGAGTTCTGTGTATTTTTAGATCTGATTCTGTTTTTGTTTATTCATTAGTTTTGTTTTTTAGATTCCACATATGAGTGAATCATGTGGTATTTGTCTTAGTCTGACTTATTTCACTTAGCATAATTTCTTCCAGGCCCATCCATGTTGTCATAAATGGTGAGATTTTATCCTTTTTATGGCTGTATACTATTCTATTTCATGCATATTTATCACTTCTATGCATTTATCTATTGATGGACACGGGTTGCTTCTATAGCTTGGCTATTGTAAATACTTCTTCAATAAACATAGGAGTACATATATCATTTCAAATTAGTGTTGCCATTTTTTTTGATAAACACCCAATAGCAGACTTAATGGATTTTATGCTGTTTCTATTTTTGATTTTTTGAGGAACTTCCATATTGTTTTTCTGCAGAGGCTATACTAATTTATGATCTCACCAATAGTTTTTGGTTGGTATTCTTAATGGATGGAAGAAATTCCCTTCTATTCCTAGCTAAGAGTTTTCTTTTCTATGAAGAATGGATAGCAAAATTTTATTACATGGTTTTTCCTAGTCTTTTGTGGTTTCATATGAATTTTAAGATTGGTTTTTCCTATTTCTGCAAAAAAAATGTCATTGGGATTTTGGTAGGGATGGCATTGGATCTATAGATAGTTTTGGGGACATTTTAACAATATCCAGTCTTCCAATTCATGTACACAGGATGACTTTCATTCCATTTGTCTTGTTTAATTTCTTTCTTTCTTTCTTTGGTCTTAGTTTTTTTGTCAATGCTTGTAGTTTTCAGCATACAAGTTTTTTAGTTTATCCCTAATTATTTTCTTCTTTTGATGCTATTGTAAATGGGATTTCTTTCCTAATTTCTTTTTCAGATAGTTTGTTATTAACATACAAAAATCAGTAATGTTTCTGTTACTGATTTTGTATCCTGTTGTTTTTCCAAATTTATATCATATTAGAGTTTGTTTTGCTTGTTCTTTCAGTGGCATCAGTTGTAATATCTCCTCTGTCAGTATGGTTTGTTTTATTTCAATCTTCTCTCTCTCTTTCCTAGTCTAGCTAAAGGTTTATCAATTATTTACCTTTTCAGAAAACTTAGTTTCCTCAACATTTTTAATTTTGTGTTTTCTATTTTATTTCTTCCCTATATTTCCTTTTTTTCTGCAAACATTGGGCTTAGTTTGCTCCTCTTTTCTAGATCCTTGAGGTATAAAGTTAGGTTATTTTCAGCCTTTCTTCTTTTTTAACATAAGCCTATATCACAACAAACTTTCTTCTTAGTCCTGCTCTTGCTACATCCCGTAAGTTTTGGTAGATTGTGTTACTTTTCATTTGTCTCAAAGTATTTTCTAATTTCCCTTTTGATTTCTTCTTTGATCCAATGGCTATTGAAAGTATGTTGTTTAATTTTAACATATTTGTGAAATTTCTACCTAGCATACATAAGTTAAGAAAACTGAAATCATACCAAGTATCTTTTCTGCATGCAATGGAATAAAACTTGAAATCTATTCCAATAGATCCAATGTATTGAAGGATATAGTATCCAATATACTATATTCAATATTTTTTTCACTTTCTTCTTCTTCTTCTTCTTTTTTTTTTTCACTTTCTTCTTTTATTGGGGAATAGACATGGGGCAGATGACCGAGTGGGAAGCCTCACGGCGCCTCCGGGCAAGGACCAGGACGGTAGCCAGAGTCAGGGATAGCACCGTGGCCAGGCCAAAGCCCAGCATCACAGAGGCGTGAGGAGAGGCAGACCCCTCTAACCCAGGATCACTGGCCTTTCCCAGGAAAATCAGTGGCCCCATGGTGATCTCTGCTTCTTCAGTCACGTGCCTGCGATTTCAGGTTTGGGAAGCAGACTTGCGCCCTCTTCTCTCTAGGTGGGACGGCCTCCTGGAACAAGGCCACAGCTGCCTTCATTACAACAGCGACAGATGTCAGCAGTGCCTTCTATGGGGGACCACCTCTTGGTGGACTTGATAAACGAACAGGCTTTGTTTAGCTGGTCCGGGACTTGGAAATCTATTCTAGTTTTATTCCGTTGCGTGCAGAAAAGATACTTGGTATGATTTCAGTCTTCTTAACTTTGTTAAGAATTGTTTTGAGGCCTAACTTATGATCTATTCTGGAGACAGTTTTGTGGGTCAGTGAGAAGAATGTATATGCTACTGCTATTGGGTGGAATGTCTATATATGGATGCTAGGTCCATTTGGTTTATAAAAGTCAAGTCCTGTGTTCCTTTATTGATCTTCTGCTTGAATGTTGTATACATTATTGCAAGTAGGATATTGAAGTCTCCTCCTGTTATTGTATTGCTGTGTATTCTTTCCTTTGGTTCTGTTACTATTAAGTTTATGTACTTTGGAGCTCCGATATTGGGTGAATATATATTTATGATTCTTATGTCTTTCTGGTCAACTGAACCTTTTATCATTATATAATGTCCTTCCTTGTCTCTTGTGACAGTTTTTTACTTAGTCTATTTTGTCTGTAAGTATAGTCAGCTCTGCTCTTTTTGGTTACCATTTGCATGGAGTATCTCTTTCCATCCCTTCACTTTCAGTGTATGTGTGTTTTTAAAGCTGAAGTGGGTCTCTTGTAGGCAGCATATAGTTGGGTCTTATGTTTTAATCCATTATATTACTCTCTTTTGATTAGAGAATTTAATGCATTTACATGTAAGTTATTGATAAAGATAAAGTCATATCATTAGATGTTTTCTATTAGTCTTTTATTCCTTTTGTCTCTCTTTTCCTCTGTTTTTGTTTTGTTTTGATATGCTTTGATTGCTTTCCCTTTTGTGCAACTTCTATTTGTGTGTGTGTGTGTGTGTGTGTGTGTGTGTGTGTGTGTGTGTGTGTTTGGGGCTTATATAAAATATCTGATAGTGATAACTATTTTAAATTCTGGTCTATATATATAGTCTATTTTAATATGCAGTCTATGTTAAGCTGATAACATGTTGGGGCACCTGGGCAGCTCAGTGGGTTAAGTCTCTGCCTTCGGCTCATGTCATGATCTCAGGGTCCTGGGATCAAGCCCCACATTGGGCTCTCTGCTCAACAGGGAGCCTGCTTCCCCCTTTCCCTCTGCCTGACTCTCTGCCTACTTGTGATCTCTTTCTATGTCAAATAAATAAATAAAATCTTTTAAAAAAAGCTGATAACATGTTTAGTTCAACTGCATACAAAATCTCTACACTTAAATCCTCTTCCCCCACTTTATGTTCTAGTTGGCACTATCTATATACTTACTGAGTATGTCTTACCATTTCTTTGTTATAGATATTTTTAATAGTTTTGCCTTTAATGTTTATATAAGGTTTAAAAGTGACTTACTCACCACCATTAGAGGAATATAGAATTCTGTACTTGTCTTTTCTTTTGCTTCTTTTTAAAAATTCCAGCATAGTTAATAAACAGTGTTATATTAGTTTCAGGTGTATGATATAGTGGTTAAACAATTCCATATATTTTTCAGGGCTCATCATGATAAGTGTATTCTTAATCCCCTTTACCTATTCCGTCATTTCCCACCCACAATCCCTCTGGTAACCATCTATTTGTTCTCTAGAGTTAAGAGTCTGTTTTCTGGTTTGTCTCTTTTTTTGTCCTTTGTTCATTTGTTTTGTTTCTTAAATTCCACATATGAGTGAAATCATTTGGTAATTGTCTTTATCTGACTTATTTCACTTAGCATTATACTCTCTAGCTTCATCCACATTGTTGCAAATGGAAGGAGTTCATTCTTTTTTATGGCTGAGTAATATTCCATTATATACATACCATATTTTCATCCATTCATCTATCAGTGGGCACTTGGGCTTCTTCTGTAGTTTACTATTGCAAGTAATGCTGCAACAAACATAGGAGTCCTTGTATCCCTTTGAATGAGTCTTTTGTGTTCTTTGGGTAAATACCAAGTAGTGTAATTACTAGATCATAGGGTAGTTCTATTTTCAATTTTTTGAGGAACCTCCATACTATTTTCCATAGTGGTTGCACCATTTGCATCCCCACCAACAGTACATGAGGGTCCCTTTTTATCCACATCTTCACCATCATTTGTTTTTTGTGTTTTGATTTTAGCCATTCTGACAGGTGTGAGGTGTTTCATACTTTCTTATGCTATTATGTTGTTATTTAACCAACTTTTCATTTCAACTGAGAAAACTGCCTTTAACAATTTGTAGGTCAGGTTTAGTGTGATGAACTCCCTCAGTTTTTGTTTGGGAAAATCTTTATCTTAGCTTTATTTTTGAAGGAGAATTTTGTCTAGTATAGTATTCTTGGGTGGCAGGTTTTTGTTTGTTTGTTTTGTTTTGTTTTCATTTTGCACTTTGAATATATCATGCCACTCTCTTTTGACATGCAAGCTTCGTGTTGAAAAATCTGCTGATAATCTGGGGTATCTGGGTGGCTCATTGGGTCAAAGTCTCTGCCTTTGGCTCAGGTCTTGATCTCAGTACTGGGATTGAGCCCCACATCAGGTTCTCTGCTCAGCAGGGAGCCTGCTTCCCCTACTCCCCGCCTGCCTCTCTGCCTACTTGTGATCTCTCTCTCTGTGTCAAATAAATAAATAAAATCTTTAAAAAAAATAGAAAGAAAAGAAAAATCTGCTGATAATCTTATGGGAATTCCCTTGTATGTGATAAGTCCCTTTCCCCTTGCTACTTTCAAAATCTCTTTCTAACTTTTGACATTTGATTGTAATATGTCTCAGTATGGAATTCTTTGTATTCTTTTTTTTCCCTTTGTCTTTTGGGCTTTTGAATCTTGATATCCATTTCTTTTGCCAGTTTTGGGAAGTTTTCAGCCATTAATTGTTTGAATAAGCTTTCTGTTCCTCCCTCTTCTCCTTTTGAGACCCCCTTAATGTGTGTATTGCTCTGCTCTGTAGTGTCTTATTAGTTTCTTAAGCTTTCTTCATTCCTTTTCAATCTTATTTTCTTTTTGTTCTTCTAATTGAATTATTTCACTGACCTGTCCTTGAGTTCACTATTTTTTTTCTTCTGTTTGACCTAGTATATTGTTGAATCCCTCTAGTGATTTTTTTTTCAGTTCGATTACTATGTTCTTCAGCACTGTGATTTCTCTTTAATTTTTACTCATTGCTGAAATTCTCATTTTATTTATACATTGCTCTCTTGAGCTTAGTAAGCATCTTCATAACCATTATTTTGAATTCCATGTCAGATAAATTATGTTACTCCTTTTCATTACATTCAGTTTCTAGAGATTTATCTTGTTCCTTTATTTGGAAAATCTTGGCCTAATTTTTCATTTTCTTTGACTCTGTTCTGGTGTTTTCACATTAGAGAAAGTGGCCACCTCTCTTATTCTTAACAGGTTGATCTTGTACAGGAGAAGACACCTACCAATCAGCCCAGCCAGAGATTCTGGTGGGCCTCTCAAATTTCACTAGTAGTCTATCTTCTTCTCTTCTCTTCTCTTCTCTTCTCTTCTCTTCTCTTCTCTTCTCTTCTCTTCTCTTCTCTTCTCTTCTCATCTCTTCTTTTTCTTTTTCTTTTTCTTTTTCTTTTCTTCTTTTCCTTTTCCTTTTCCTTTCCTTCCTCTGTCTCTCTCTCTCTCTTCTCCTCTCTTCTTCTGTCGTCTCCTCTTTTTCTTTTTCTATTTCTTTCTTGCAGTCTCCAGACATCTAGTGTCCTGCAAATGCACTGGGGAAAGTGAAACTGAATCTCATTCCTTTTGCCACTCCCAGAATAGTTGGATCATTGGATACTGTGCCCAACTCCTTCCCTCTCCAGGGAGGAGCTGTAAGCTTCACTCTATGCTCAACAGGAAGATGGGACTCTGGCAACTACCAGCCAGAATCTCTGTCTCTGTTCTTAATTGCACCTAGATAGCTAGACTCCTTCTGACTCATCAAAAGCCAAAGACTGGAAAGAGAGTTGCCCATCCTTGGGATATCACTGGAGAGGTTGGGGCATTGGGCTCATCGATCAACTCTTTCTCACCCTAGAGTCAAGAGCTTGGGATTTTTTTTTCTGTGTTGAGCTAGGTGGTGGGGGAGGGAGAGCCTTCATATCTACTAGTCAAATCATTGTCTCCATCATCTCCCATGCAGGTAGACTCTTCCAAACCCCTCAAAGCTCTAAGACTTGCAAGACTGAAGCCAGTCATTAGGGGATTCCCCTTTGGAAAATTGAGTTTCTCATTGCCTGAATGAACGCTCTCCCTCCCCTGAGGAAATCTAAGAGCAGGTGTGTCTCTTTATGTTTGATAGCACTGTGCTGGGTAGAGGTTCTGGTGATAAGGTTTCTTGAATCTCTGGCTTTGGTGATTTTGGTATTTTGTTCGCCTGTGGTGCAGGGGCCTTTCAGTTAGCTTTTATTTCTCATAGAAGGAATTTAGCCATCAGTTGTTGATGAATTGGTGCTTTTGTTGGGATTAGAAGTATTCTGGACTTCTTACGATGTCATCTTACTGACTTCATTCTTTTGGGAATTTTTTTGTGGGGGAATTTCAAAATCATTCAAAAATTATATGCCTTTCCAAAACAAAAGCACCAGGGTGAAACAGTTTTTTTCTGAATTCTTCTATAATTTCCAAAGAACACTTAATTCCCATTTTATAAACATTTTTCCAGAACACAGTCAATGAACAAAAACTTGCCAGATTATTTCCATAACATTTGGGTGCATGCGACCCTTCAGATCACTACATTTGTATCTTTAGAGTAAATACCCAGTAGTGTGATTGCTAGGTTGTAAGGTAACTCTCTTTTCAACTTTTTTAGGAATGTCCATACTGTTTTCCAGAGTGGTTATACCAGCTTGCATTCCTACCAACAGTGTAGGAGGGTTCCCATTTCTCTGCATTCTTGCCAATACCTGTTGTTTCCTGACTTGTTAATTTTAGCCATTCTGACCAGTGTGAGGAGGTATCTCTCTGTGGTTTTAATTTGTACTTCCCTGATGCTGAGCGATGTTGAGCACATTTACATGGGTCTGTTGGCCATTTGGATGTCTTCTTTGCAGAAATGTCTGTTCATATCTTCTGCCCATTTCTTGATTGGATTATTTGTTCTTTGGGAGTTGAGTTTGAGAAGTTCTTTATAGATTTTGGATACTAGCCCTTTATCTGATATGTCATTTGAGAATATCTTCTTCGATTCTGTCAGTTGTCTTTTGGTTTTGTTGACTGTTTCCTTTGCTGTGCAAAAGCTTTTGATCAAAAATGAACCAATAGTTCATTTTTGCCCTTGCTTCCCTTGCCTTTGGTGACGTTTCTAGAAAGAAGTTGCTGTGGCTGAGAAGTTGCTGTGGCTGAGAACAGAGTTTGCTGTCTCTGTTCTCCTCTAGGATTTTGATGGATTCCTGTCTCACACTGAGGTCTTTCATCATTTTGAGTCAATTTTTGTGTGTGGTATAAGGAAATGGTCCAGTTTCATTCTGCATGTGGCTGCCCAATTTTCCCAACACCATTTGTTGAAGAGACTGTCTTTTTTCCATTGGACTTTCTTTCTTGCTTTATCAAAAATTAGTTGACCATAGAGTTGAGGGTTCATTTCTGGGCTCTTTATTCTGTTCCATAAGTCTATGTGTCTGTTTTTGTGCCAGTACCACACTGTCTTGATGATTACAGCTTTGTAATAGAGCTTGAAGTCTGGAATTGTGATGCCACCAACTTTGGTTTTCTTTTTCAATATTCCTCTGGCTATTTGTGGTCTTTTCTGGTTCCATATAAATTTTAGGATTTTTTTTGGTTCCATTTCTTTGAAAAAAAAGTTGATGGTATTTTGATAGGGATTGCTTTGGATGTGTAGACTGCTCTAGGTAGCATAGATATTTTCACAACATTCATTCTTCCAATCTATGAGCATGGAACATTTTTCCATTTCTTTGTCTCTTCCTCAATTTCTTTCATGAGTATTCTATAGTTTTCTGAGTACAGATTCTTTGCATCTTTGGTTAGATTTATTCCTAGGTATCTTATATTTTTGGGTGCGGTTGTAACTGGGATCAACTCCTTAATTTCTCTTTCTTCTTTCTTGTTGGTGTGTAGAAATGCAACTGATTTCTGTGCATGGGTTTTATATCCAGACACTTTACTGAATTCCTGTGTGAATCCTAGCAGTTTTGAAGTGGAGTCTTTTGGGTTTTCTACATAAAGTACATATTATCTGCAAAGAGTGAGAGTTTGACTTCTTTGCTGATTCAGAAGCCTTTTATTTCTTCTTGTTGTCTGATTGCTGAAGCTAGGACTTCTAGTACTATGTTGAATAGCAGCGGAGATAGTGGAGATCACTGCCATGTTCCTGATCTTAGGGGAAAAGGTCTCAGTTTTTCCCCATTGAGAATGATATTTGCTGTGGGTTTTTCATAGATGGCTTTGATGATATTGAGGTATGTACCCTCTATCTCCGAGGGTCGTGAGACCACACTGTCCAAGTGAGGGCTCCCTCCTCCCCACTATTAGCCTCTGGAGTGACGTCTGTCAGTGGAGCAGACTTCTAAAAGTTCTGATTTTGTGCTCTGCTGCTCTACCACTTGCTGGGAGCCAGCTCCTCTCCCTGTGGCCTATCTTCCATATATTGGCTTGGATTCACTTCTCCAAACATCCTACCTTCATAAAAGTGGTCGCTTTTCCGTTCATAGAATTGCTGCTATTCTTGTCTTCCATCTCCTGTTGAGTTTGTAGATCTTTAGAATGGTTTGATAACTATCTAGCTGAACTCCGGGGACCAGACAAAATTTAGATCTCCAACTCCTTCCCCATCTTGCTCTAAAATTCTTTTTCTCTTATTTTTATCCTCTGACTCTTAGTTTCTCTGTTTCCCTCTCTCTGCCAGTCTTCCACATCTTTATTTACCTTATGTTGATATTTTTAGGAGCTTTCAAAACTAGTGTGTCCTGCTATAGTTCTGGGTTTTGTAGGTCCCCTGAAGCTAAAACTGGAACATAGAGCATGGCAGTCCAGCATATGGATTGGTACTCCAACCATGAGTTGATTCTAGATTAGATCATTTGTTCACTCCTTCATTCATTCAACAAATCATTAATCACTAGCTATGTGTTGGTACTCAGCTGGACATGATACAGTCATGTATAATGACCCTTTCTCATAGAGTTTCTGAGGATATAGTATGTCCCATGATCAGTCTTCAAGTAATTCTTTCCTGTAGCCCACTTTCTCACCTATCATATATCTCATCAGAACCTTGCCCGTACTAATTTCTTTTGAACTCTACTCTGCTTTAGATGAGTTATTTGAAGACTGTGTTCTAATTCTATTTCAATTCTGGTGGTCAGTGTTGCAACTGCCTAACAAAGAGTTTCTTTTTTTATGGTCATAGTATCTTGTTAAGTTAGGTTACTCTTTATTGCATTCTCGATGCAAGCTGCAGTTGAAATAGAGAGTATTTATCCAAGTAGAAAGAATTTTACAACCCCTATAGTGGTACTTTAGGTTAAAATTATAGCCGATTCATTTGCCCCTACATAAAGTGATTCCCTTATTGCCAATAACTTCAATCTTATCAAGTACTCATTCAAAACTATGCTTTACTCCACATTTTTTCCATCTTCATGACTTTTTCCCAGTTAATCCTTCTAAACTTGCTCTATTAATATTATTTTAGAAAAACAGAACTGGAGACATCTGAACACACTACTGCCAAAAGGGGCTGCTTCTGGGGATCACAATTAATCTAATGACTTTCTATTCTCTCTTGAAATAAAATCTTTCTTTTTTTTCTTAAAGCAAAGGGCTAATCCTCAATTTTAAGAGTTTTCTTAGTATTTGTATCCATTTGTCCATTAGTAGAGCCCAGTGCCTGTTGGACTGTAGATGCTTGCTATCACCTTAATTATTTTAAGGGATATGTTTAGAATAAAAGAAAATGTCTACTACTGGAATGTTCTTTGAGATTAACAGTTTCAAGAACAACTTGGCATTGTGGTGAAGATTTAGATGGAACTAGATTTTAATCTTGTTTTTCCTCCTAAATATTTATTGTTGGAATTTAATAAATTATTTAATATCCAGGGCTCAACATCCTGATATCTAAAATAGGGACATTATTAACTATTGCTTGAGGTTAGATGGGGTTCTTATTCCCCACGTGGTGTCTGATACATACTTTTCACACAGCATTATTAGTAGTATTGTTACTATTTCACAAAATTGTCCACAGGCTCATATTCCATCACTGCTGTCTTCATACACATTTTGATTTTACATAGTAATCAAATATGTTCATGGATATATAGTGAAGTAGGAATCATATTGGCTTGGGCATCAGGAAACCTGGGTGCATTCAAATATAAACAATATTTAGTCCCATTGGGACTAAGCATCATGTCACTTCTCTTATATGCGATTTCTAAGTAAAACCTCTTATTTCTCAAACTGTCCACTTTAGTTATACCAATAATGTGATGGTGTTTGTGTATGTCTTAGAAACTGTTCTGCAGATCTATTTTGTTCCAATTTTACTGTCCTAATCATTTCTCTATTTCTTGCTCTCCTTTTCTTGAAGCCTTTGTTTTCTGAACCTAAAAATAATATGAATAAGCCACGTAAGTAGGTTACAATGGAGAGTTACAAAGACCCCTTTAGGAGAGTTAGCTAGTATAGCACATTTGATATTATTTCCCCGCAACTGGAACTAAAAAACCTCTCAAACACATTTGTTTTTTCCTCCTAAGCAAAGCAATTTTTGTTCCCATCATCACAGCTTTTATGTCCTCCATTTCCTCTAAATATAGCACACATTAACTTTCACTCACTTTGTTTTAGGTGTTATTCAATTGGATTGAGTGTTGAGGACCAAATATACCACACTCCTTGCTTAGCTCGCTGCGCCGCATGTCCAGCTCTGTCTTTACGATTCTCCCTTCAAGATGATGGCACTTTTAAAAAAATGTTACAAAACCACACACCCATGGGTTTCAGGCAATCCAGAGCTTCCCCACTTTGTGAAAGAGGCACCATGTCATTCTGAGGGGCACGGCTCTCTGCAGAAACTTGACCCTTAATTATTGCCGATTGTCTGTTTGGCTTGAGCTCAGTTCTGTGCTCTGCTTGCCTGCTGTCCTTCTTCACATGGTGTCATTTTCATTTTCAGACCCACACCCACCTATTTGTCCTGCTCACCAGCCATTAACTTGCCTGCCGCTACCTGTCCCATACTGCTTCCCAGCTGTTACTTCGCTGCTAGGCGCAGAGCTAGAGAGCCCCTCTTGAATTCACCTGCCAGGCTCAGTCTGAGCCCTTAGCCAGGCTGAGAAGAAAGAATGGACAGGAATTAGATGGCCTGCCACATGCTATCAATGGTATCAAGTTCTCCTCCTGTCCCAGTGTAACCTGAAATATCGTTGGGAAGCTTTTATGCCTCAAACAAATACGATTCTTGGATCATTGGAGATTTTGCATAATTTAAGAAGTATACAAACATGTGTTCAACAATTTTGATCAAGGCAAGAGAATAAGAACTGATGGGACCTAGATATTGAATGTAAAACTGAGACTCTTTAAAGTTGTCTTATGATACCCTTCTCAATGTTGCTTTATTATACCTAGGTATAATACAATACCTATAGTACCTTTATAATACCCTTGCCAAAGCTTTGAACATTTTCAGAAAAATCTGGAAATATGATAGATTCAACTTTAGAGGGTTGAATTGTATTTCTCTACATATTTCTATAGGAAAGATGTGTCCCATATATGTGGGACAATGTCTTCACTTAGGTTCTTTTTTGTCAACCTGTTGTTCATTGTTCTCTATAAAAGCCATCAACTTTCCAGGCATAATTCAACATCCTACCCACTTGCATGAAACCTGCTTAGCTCAACTTTGGTATAAAATGACAAGCATGAGGCTCAATCCAGATAATCTGGGCTTTGTCCAAGCTTTGCCACTTAACAGTCAAGTGACTTTGAGCAAGTCACTTTTAAGCCCTGATTCTCATTTTCTTTATGTGTATTTTTGGAGTGATGATGTCTGTCTCCAGTTTGTAGAGTTTTCATAAAGATCAAATGAAGTTATTTATGAAAGTGTTTGGTAAACTTTCTAACAACAGAGAAATATTATGGTAGCATTTCCTCCAAATGTACTTATTCTATTTGCCTTTGGATGTACAAACTGTCTCATTAAGTACAAATAGTAAAAAAAAATATGACGAATGCTGATAGTGAAAACCCAGTCATTGCTTTTGTTCTCTACATTTAATCCCACAACAACCCTAGGAGACAGGTCACATTTTCATTTTAAAGAAGAGGAAGCTAAAGCAAGAAAAGTAACTCATCAACAAAGCACAGGCAACATGCAGGGGAGCCACGCTTCTAACCCAGACTGTCTGGAGAGCTTGCTCGCATTCTTGACCACTAAGTGGTTAACCACCTTTCCTGATGCTCTGGTTGATGGAGGGAATATGGTTCATTCATTTAACCTTTTATCATTTTGGTGGGGGGAGAAGGAGAAGGCATTTCCTAAAACATACTTCCCTCACCAGCTTCTCCACATCTTATGGGAGATGGGGCTAAGCCACAGCAGCCAGCCATGAGGTTTTGCTTGTCTTTTCAGTGACTATCTCTTCAGATTGGGAAACATTCCTTCACTGTGGCCAACTGAGCCTTCAAGGGTCACATTTCTGTGGGCACGTCTCTGGCTCCGTCAGGGAGTGCTGTCCCGGGCTTATCATTTTCTGGCTTGTTTATCCTCAGCTGTGAGATATTCTGAAGTTTCTGATATTATCAAGGAGGCAAATGCTCCATTATCAAGGTTCTAGACCTGGCTTAGAGAACCAAACAGTGGGGAGAAGTCAAGTTCCACGGGGCCCCTGGGTAAGTCGCTAACCCATTCCGAGAAAGGAGGCTTCCCTTCTATGGCACAGTGAAGTTTTCCTGAGAATTAAGGTGGAGTTCCTGCCTGACACTTCAGGAATGAATGCGGTATAAAGGGGAACTTCCTAGTTGCCATGCCATCTGGGGTGGGTGACCAGCAGTGACACAGTTCCACACACAATGTCCCCATCAATGGTTCTGCTTATTTTCTCTGACTTAACTTGCTTCCACCTTACATACTGTCTCATTGCTCTGTTCCAGCCCTCCTTTTATCTGTCCTCCTCTTCCCACAGACCCTTTTTGGGGAGATCTCTCCCTAAGAGGGTTTTTCTTGTCGGAATAAATGATCTCCTTTTCCAAGACCCACATGAGAAGATCATGGTCAGCTTTTGGTTTTCTGTTTTGATCTTCCTTGGCTCCATGGGCTGACTAGCTGCTGCTTTCTCAGATTTACCTGGAAAATTAAAGATGCTATGACTGCCTTCTAGGCACTACAAGCAGAAGCTTCCCGGCTGCAGGGTCAGGCCTGCCTGCCGACGGGAGGAAACGTATTGCTGTGGATGCAGATTAGGTCATTAGCTGTCCATGCAGCATACCAGCCCTATTCTAGAACGTTTGATAGGAGTGCCAGCAATTACCCCAGTGCCTGTGTGGGAGTTTAGGGAAATGCGGCAGGTCCTGTGTACCACATGGGGTAGTCCCTATCCTCATAACAAACGATCCTAACAACTCAAGGCTTCAAACCATATGGGTTTATTTCTTGCTTTTTTTCTTTTTTTTAAGATTTTATTTATTTAACAGAGAGAAACACAGCTGGAGAGGGAACACAAGCAGAGGGAATGATAGCGGGAGAAGCAGGCTTCCTGCCGAGCAGAGAGCCCAATGCGGGGCTCGATCCCAGGACCCTGGGATCATGACCTGAGCCGAAGGCAGACACTTAACGACTGAGCCACCCAGGCGCCCCTATTTCTTGCTTTTGCTACATGTTCATCATGTTACTTGTACCTTGCAGGTAATCAGGGTGTTCTAGGTGCTGTAGTCATTTGGAAACCTGCAAAATGCTGGATGCTCCATCTTGATTGAAATTAGCACTTCAGGGAAGGGTGCCACTTGGCTTTGGCTTCTTTTAAACTTTCCCCTGCAGGTGACATGTGTCACTTTTACTCATACTTGCTGTTTCTTAGATTTATTCCCAGGTACCTTGTCTTAGCAGCCTTAGTAAGAATTGGAAAACCAAGTGATAGGTGAATTATTGCTATTCATCAGGAAAAAAGTGATTTTATTTACTCTCTGAATGTTAAGCATTGCAAGGGGTTGTATTTGTCTAGAAAATTGCAAAAGGAAATGGAAGAGAATTTTCAAATATAGGAAACACTTTCCTAAACTTTTTTAGAATGTTGACTCTGTTTTGCATAGAAAATAATGCTTTGTGTTTGTAGGAAAAGGTAAAGATTCTCATGACAGAGGCATAATTAGTAGATGATTGCAGGATGTGGCTGAAGTCTTGCATTTTGTCCCTACATTGCCTTAAAAATCTTTTCTACAGGGGCACCTGGGTGGCTCTGTTGGTTAAGCACCTGCCTTTGGCTCAGGTCGTGATCCCAGGGTGCTGGGATTGAGTCCTGTGTCAGGCTCCTTGCTCAGCAGGGAGCCTGCTTCTCCCTCTCCCTCTGCCTGCTGTTCTGCCTGCTTGTGCTCTCTGTCAAAAAAAGAAAAAGAGAAATCTTTTCTACAGTATTCATATGGTTCATATGTAATTTTAAAAGAAAAAGAAAATGTATGGGGTGGAGGAGGGAAGTTGTGTTTCTTCCTCTTTTAAAATGTGCTTTAATTGTGCTTACCCATTTTAACCTGTGGCAGAAGAAACGTGCTATAATTGATCAGGGAACTGTTTCAACAGCCAACTTGTATCACAGAAAGCCACAAAAGACAGGAGACAAGTGGAATGAATAAGAAAAAAAATAATATAGAATTAGATAAGCAGCTGAATTCATTGTAATAGGATAACATCTTACTGATATTTGTTGCAGACATTGAGCATTTTCCAACTTCCTGGCACTACTGAAACCCTCTGGTGTGCACATGTGGACTATATACCTCCTGGTTTTCTGATGCAGCCATGTAAGTGGAAAGTTGTGTTTCTTAGGGTATATGTAGCTTCAGCTTTTCTAAATATGCCAAATTGTTCTTCGAAGCATTTACGTCAATTTACTCTTCTGCCAAAAATATTTAGGGTTCCTGTTACTCCCTACTGTCCATTACAATTGGCATTTTCCTGATTTAAAATTTGTACAACCTAAATAAAATCTTGTTGTGATTTTAATTTGCTTTTCTCTGATTAATGATAAGGTTGAACACTTCCCCTAAGTTTATTGGACCCTTGTGTTTACTCTTCTGTGAAATGCTTGTTCATATCATATCTTTTAAAAAATTCCAGTATTTATCTTTTGATTTTGTAGGAACTGTGTAAATATTCTGTAATCTTTTTTTTCCCTGTTATATGTGACACGTCCCCTATGTGGCTTATGTTACTGCTTTATGAGGACATTTGCGCAGGAATTCTTAGTTTTAATGTAGTAACATTTATTTATCTTTTATGTTTTGTGCTCTGTTAAGAAATACATTCTGGTCTCAAAGGCATTAAAATGTCTTCTTAAATTTCAAAAGATTTTAAAGTTTTGCTACTTTCACTTAAGTTTCAATCTACCTATATATGGTAATTTTTTTATTTGGTGAGAGATTGGGATCCAATTTCCATTTATTTTCTAGTAAGGGTTAATTAATTTTCCTTGAAACTCTTATTGACTTAGTCTTTTTCCTAATGTTATGCAGAAACAAATCTAAGTCCCTATAAGGATGTGAATATTTTCTTGTGGTTCTTTATGTTTCTATTGTTTTTTTTTCCCTGTCTCTGCACTAATGTTACATTCTCCTAATTTATATGGTTTTAATATATGTCTTGAATTCTGTTAGCAAAGACAGATTCTTGTTGCCTTGTTCTACTTCGGCAGTGCTTTGGATACCCACAGCTCTTTGTTCTTTTACACTCTAGAGTAAGTTTGTCAAGTTCTGTAAATAACTCTGCCATGATTTTTATAGGAATTGCATTGGATTAATAGATTACCATGTAAAAACATAATCCTTATGATAGTCATTTAATCCGAGGACATAATCTATCTCTCCCTTTGTTTTGGGTCTCTTAAATGTTAATCAATAAAGCTTAGCTGGTTTTTTTTTTAATAGTAATAATGCACTTTTTAGATTTCTTCCTAAGTACCTTATAATACAAACAGCATCATTTGGTTAGTTACATTTTCTAGTTTGCTTAGTTCATTCTTTAACTGGCATAGAGAAGTGCAATTGATTTTTGCCTATTGATCTGTATATCAGATTAAATTATTCTGCAGTAATAAAGAAGACCAAAATTTCAAAAAAGGTCCTTTAAATAATAAAAGTTTATTTCTCACACATGCTACATGTCCAACATGGTCGGCAGGGGGGACTCTGATCTATGTCTTCCCAGTCAGGGAAAGAGGCTGACAGAGCAGCACCATCTGGACGTGGCAGAGTGAAAGAGAGAGTGAGCAAACATGGTAAATTGCACATGGCTACTTGTAGCTTCACCCCGGTAATGACACATGTCACTGCTCATATTTCATTAGCTAAAGCATGTCACATGACTATCTCTAACTTGACAAGGAGTCAAGTAGTATGTGCCTAGAAAAAAAAAAGAGAGGCCCAGAAACTGTGGAACGGCACGAATCATATGTACATCTTCTCTCCAAAACATAGGTCAAATATTTGTCTTCAGGTTGTGTTATCTAGACAGAGAGAGATCACGTTTGATAATCACTTCAGTACTTACCTCGGTATTCATTTTCCTTATTTCAATGCACTGGCTAGTGAAATATTTAAAAGAGGCAGTGATGGTGTGTGTCCTTGTTCTATTCCTGATTTTACAAAAGCGCCAAACCTATGTCAAGTTATGTTTTTAGTTTTTTGAGGGCTTTGGTTCTAAATAAATAGTTTTTGTTTCTAAATTAATAATCTTTTCTTAAGGATTTTGGTCCCAAACAAATCACATGAATTTTTTTTTCTTAAATATATTTTTATGGTGAATTATATTAATATGTTTTTAAGTTCAAGCAAATCTTATAATTTTGAAATGAACCCAACTTCATCAGGGCATTTATTAGAGAAGTACAAAAAGAAGTACAATTTCTTTTTGTACATTTATGGATTCAATTTGCTTATGTTTTATTCAGAATTTTTTTTGAGTTTATGTACCTTAGTGAGAATGGCCTATAATTTTTCTTTTTTATATCCTTCTGTCTGTTTTTTCTTTAATATGTGTATCAAAGTTATACTAGCCTCATAAAGTAAATTGGGAAATATTTTCTTTTTTTCCATTTGTAAGAATGTTTGTAAAAATTACAATTAGTTTAACTAATTTGGGTTGTTTCTAGTTATCTTCTCAAATTAGCTTAGATCAGAAATGTTTTTAGGAATTTGTCTAATTTGATTAAGAATTCAAGTACAATTCTCATAAAATTATCTATAATATTTTCTTATATTTATAATCAAGTTATGCCTAGTTTATACCTGTATTTTCATATCCAATATTATTATACACCTATTATTTTTTCTAGATCAGTTGTAACAGAAGTTTAACAATTTTAATAGTAATTCCATGGGTGCTAAAACTCTATAGGAATGGTCTTTGATTTTGCCCATTAAAAGTTATTCTCAAGCACTTGAAAAACTAAGATTATTACAATAAGTTTTTCTAGAATGAGTATGAACTTGCTTAGAATTGTCTAATTAAAACCCCATTTTCTTGACTTTTTCAGAACAAGGAACTAATGATTCAATGTGACATGATATCTTTACAATTAGAAAAAGAAATTGCTATCAACTCTCTGTGGTAGATTGCAAAATGGTCACAAATTCTTTCCATTCCGTATGTGTGCCCCTTTGCAGTGTGACTTTGCCATTCCTTCTTTGAAGCATGGAATCTATTTTATATCCCTCGAGGCTGGGCTTGGTCACATCGCTTGCTCTGGAACAATCAGCAGATGTGATGCCAGCAGGGACATGAAAAGTCCTGGCACATGGCGTTCTCCCATTTATGTTGCTGGGAGTTTTTCTGCTGCTATCAGAATGAACCTGGGGTTAGACTACTGAGATCGTCAAGACAACTCCTAGCTGAAATAGTGCGGCCAAATCAGACCATCTGACCTCAGCCATGCTGATCCAAACTACCCAGTGAAGTCACAGAAATAGATGAAAAAAATAAAATAAAATAAAGCTTATAGCCACATGTTTAGCTGAAATTCCCTCCTGTACACTTTTTCTCTACTTATTTCTCAGGCAGTTCTAGGGGTGGTGGAACTGTTGGTGCCCAATTCATTTACCTGACATGTCCTCAGGATTGATAGGACCGAACTGCAAAAGTTGAGATATGTGTCAATCCGTTGTCTGCCTTTGCAAATTACAGGCAGAGTTTCTGAACATGGAGCAGAATCGCTAATCTTAGATTGTCTATTTTGAGTCATGACTTCCTACTACAAAGAAGCAGTTATGTGGTAGAAGAATTCTTATCTCCAGAATGGTGACCCAAAAGATACCCTGTAGTTATACAATTTAAAAAGTTAGGCCTGGATTCACAAGGCATAAGGGGAAGCTGGTGATTGAATAACTTGTTTAAAGACAAACGTGCATGTTTTATAACAGGTCTCAACAATGCATCTGTCCAATTCACTGCCTTCTATGTATCTATTTCCAATATCCCCAAATTCTCAAGGCCCTACATATTAGCTGGTCTTGTTTTTGATGAAATTTGCCCTTGTAAGATTATAATAATCAACAAGTAAAAAATAGGATATTCTGACAAAAAATGAAAGTTTCCTCTAGAAGTGACTAGTTCTGATCAGGTTGATATATAAAAGCTTGTGGTTTCCAGATCTCTCATTGAAGAGAAAGTTAAGGAAGCTGAGGAGATGACACTCGGGACTTGTCTCTGGCTGCCTTACTAATAAGAAACACTGTGAAACATTTCTCTCATTTCTAAACATTTCTTTAAATAAGATAACTTATAGAAAACAGAACCACAAAGGACTAGTTGTTTCCCGAATCAGTTTTCCATCCATAAGATAAGAATGGAGCAAAAAAAGTATCAGTTGCTTTAGGATATTTCTCATCGAGGATGAGATATCCCAGATAGTAGAAGAGACAGAGTCCTGGATAGAATTGGCATCAAACAGGCACTCATAAATATATACATATTCATATCCAGTTAGGCAGCTAAAAAGTCAATAATCCTATTGCTTCTGTAGTTGAATTAAAATCTCCCATTTCCAAATGCAACATTTAGAAACAACATCAGACGCTCCTCATGATGTAGAGATGCATATTTAGGACAGAGTCTCCAGGGGCAAAGAAGGCAGCAACAGGAGAAACTTACATTCATGAATGAAGCTTCTAGGGTGTCAATTAATTAAGGTTGAGAATTCCAGTTTGCTCCCCAGAAAAGAGAGAGAACACTAGAAATCACTCTTTGTGTTACTGTCTAAGAGTGGCAGATCATTTTGATTCCGTGATTAGATGGACTGAGGTGCCTGAAAGCAGGGAAAGGGGAGGGGCGCAAAGAGGATTATAGGATAAGGTGTACTGCTACTTTAAAATTATGCATGTCTGGCCCCATCCAGGTCCCTCCCACTGCTTGAAGCACCTGCTGAAAGCTTGGGGCGCTCAGTTCCAGGCGGGCCACCAAGCAGACTGCGCTCTGAGTTTCAGGTAACCAAGTGTTTGCTGTGCAGGACACTCTCCTTGGGCACTCACCTCTTCCTTGCAGCATTCCTGCTGCTGTGGCCTATTTGCTGAGAGTAACCCGGGGGGTTACCGCAGCGTTGCCAGGCAACGAGGGACAGCGGTCCTGTGAAGAGCCATTTGTCACACTGAGGGGACTGGTTGAAATGCAGTAAAGAAATGGTAATTCAGCTTATTTATCAATACAATTACTTACGCAGTATTAGGGGTCCATATTTAACCTACAAATACGTAGTCATATGAGGAAACACGAACACAAGCGTTTGCTAAATACTAAGGCATAGGACAGCCAGATGGTGTTGGGTTTCTAATCAGCTTTACTGTGAGCTTAAAGTTGATGCACATGCTGGGATGGGGGGAAAGGCCCAAAGTGCTTTGCCAGCTCTATTTCGGACAGCTGTAAGTTAGCCGTGCGCTACAACATAAGGTGTGTGTGTGAAGATCGATGCAATTCTTTCCCTTGTTAAGGTGATAGCGCTAATTCCCTGGGTAGAGTTGTAATCTGAAATTACTGCTGGTGAAATGTAGGCACAAAAATATATATTTATCTTTGTATAGCTGTATTTAGAAAGCTAGCTGTCCTGCGGACTCTTCAGGTGTCTGATTTGCCCCCCAAAATGAAGACCGTTACCAAAGGAAGGAGTATTTTCCTCCAGACAATGTACTTCAAAGTGTTTTTTTCTTTGAGAAGTTCAACAATGTTTCTTGCCAGGGGCTGAAAGTCCTCAAGCCTGGGATGAACTTAAATTTTAAAGATGTAGCAGCTTTTCCTTGACACTTTGTTTTTGCTTCCCAGACACCAGCTGCTACTCATGTGTTCGCCATGGCCCAGAACATCTCTGGTTGTACCTCAGTGTGAGAACGTGTCTGCGGTTTCCAGAAAATGGAGCATCTCAACGTTACTTAAAGCACCCCACTTCAAAGTGTGGCTGGCGAACAGCACTGACCTTATTCTTTACTTAGGGATGCTTGGCCAGGAGGAGCGTGCTTTTTAGTGAACATGAATTGCCCGGCTCTTTCCCTGGGCTTCCGCTTCTTGACCCACATCACCGAAACATTGATCTTTGTGTATGTTGCCGCCATCTCCTTGGCTGACTCGCAGGGTCTTTTCCCAAGGCTGGAGAATGTGGGAGCTTTCAAGAACGTGTCACTTGTGCCGACCCAAGCGACGTGTGGACTCCCGGACCGAAGCACTTTTTGTCACAGCTCTGCTGCCGCGGGTCTCGGGTTCTGTACCCAGCGGCTTTGCATTCAGGATTGTCCCTATAGATCTTCACCTCCCGTCTACACGGCCCTGTTCTCTGAAGGCCTCGGGAGCTGCATGACAGCAGACAAGCGCGATCTGTGTCCCAACTGCCAGAGCAATTCCACAAGTTTTATTTTCGGAAATCACAAGAATTGCTTTTCTTCTCCTCCTTCTCCGAGGCTGGTGGCATCATTTACTTTAGCTGTGTGGTTGAAACCTGAGCGAGAGGGTGTAATGTAAGTAGTAGAGTGAGTGCAAGCTTTCCTAGGGTCCTGGACAATCCGTAGCAGCGATGATTATTGCCAAATGAAGTCTGAACTAGAAATGAAGGCTAACCCTGGAATTCGTGCGATTGGAGGTCAACTCCTGTGGTAGTCTTCCTCTTCAGGTTTACTTTCCAAACTTTCCCCCCTAAATTTAGAATGTTTTCTCTTTTCATGGATGAAGTGGGCCCTCAAAAAAAAAAAAAAAAAAAAAAAGAATACATTAAAACAGTTTCAGGCCGATGTTTCCCCATCTCATTTATCTCTCAGCTGAGTACTTTGGTCTTGGCCTTCACAGGCTCAGCCAGGCTCAGTGTGAGTTTTAAGGTGTCGGGGCAGGTGGTACAAGTTCTCCAAGGCCTAGGACTGTGTTTTATTCATCCTTATTTTCCCAGGAAGAGATGTTTTTTTGACTCATGGAAGATGCCCAATCACATGAGCTGAATAAATGAAAAATCCTCTAACTCTGAAAATATGACAGCTTTTGACCCTTTTTACCTGTGGTGTTTTCTGTTAGGAAATATATAGGTAAGCATAAGAGATTCCCAGAAGCTTTTATGCCATTGATCATAGTAGAAATGCCTTTGGAGAGTTTGGACTGGGGGGCTTCCTTCACATTATTTTTTGTTAGTCTATATAAGCACTTGTATTTTATTCTGTAATAGCATCTAAAACTAACCTCTCATGTGTTTTCCCTAAGTGTTTAGAGCCAATCTGGAGACTTGAATAAGTAAGGAAGTTTTGAGGCATTCTTTGCTTTCTTTTGTCTTCCTGTAGGGCTTTTGGCTCTTCCCCTTCTGACAGTGTCTTTGTTTGAGAGTGTTGGCCAAATAACTAAAAACTTGTGAAACAAACCAGAAAAGTCTTATAATCTCATAAGCAAATATGACTTAAATGTCTTTGGTGTTTAGTTTTAATTTGCCAAGTGAAAGTTGACATTTTTCTTCATTTGGAATGAAAATGATCACAAACCATTATCTCTATTTCTGTATCTCCCCTAAAAGCAAATCTTGTTTTGTTTTGTTTTTACTGTTTGAAATGTCAGCAAATCCAACCTACTCAGTTTATGTAGAGTGCCCAAAGAGCCTTAAAAATTGTCTGTTGACAAATATGGCTAGGAAAAATTATTTTTTCCCCAAGTTTTTTTCCATGGGATAAGTCTCTATCAAATTCTTCTTCTATTGGTATCATTTTGTAAAAATGAGACAGGGGTATTGATAGAGGCAGTGGCACATAGTTTACGGTCTAGAGAGTTCCATGCATCAAGGTCATTTCCATTCTCAAAACTAAAATAACTGTGGGAATTGGGGGAATTTGGGGTGTTTGCACTAGATAAGTAAAACAAACAAAGCATGGATTATCCAATTATTGTTTATCCAGGAGCGGAATAAATCCAGTTCCTAAATATTTTGCTACCTGCCTTCCTCTCACATTCATTATCTACCAAAGCTAGTATGTTTACAAGCAAACAAAATAGCAAGGAAGATAATCAATAACATATTAAGAAATGCATTTTCAGTAAGCTTGGGAAAATAAGCCTGCATTTGGCAAATACATTCTTGAGTAATGGTCAAATTTTAACTTGTTGATTTAAACTCAAGAAGAATGAGTAGAAGCAAACTCTTCTTAAGTTGTTTGAGACCCAGAGACCTGGAGCCAAGGGGTCAAGAGACAGCTCTTTCATCCCAGTGATTTACAAATATCAACCCACCAGAGGGGTAAAAAAAAAAAAA
>CM053618.1:11862493-11875249 GCA_028646535.1 Procyon lotor
CTTGCGAATCGTCTATGAACACTAAATTCTCTTTACATTAAAAAAAAAAAAAAGATTTGCATGGATGACTCAATCCTCAAGCAGGACGTAGTGTCTTGTGCCGCTTCCTATAAAAGAAATAGTAGAAGACTAATGAGCCAGCAGTCTAAATGTTGGTTTTGCCGGATGATCAACCACTTTCGTTTCCATCATGAATCTCTCATAAAAGGTGTTGAGATTCTGGGGAGTATACTGTAAATAAGAATTCTTATTTTTTATTGAAATAAAAGGGCTTCTTAATTGGAGTATAACTTATTCTGAATCTAATGGCATTCAGGCATTCATTCACTGGGCGCCCCTCTGAGTGGAGTTTGGGGTTATTTTCACACCACTGTAACTGCACAATGCCTTAGCATGTCTTTTGGTTGGACGCTGACCTTCTCTCTCTCTTGGTTGCTTCCTAAGGTGTGTTATAGAAAAGACAGCGGATGGGCAGATTGTGTTCAAACTTACAATATCCGAGAAAGAGACCATGTTTTATTATCGCACAGTAAATGGTTTGCAGCCTCCAATAAAAGTAATGACACTGGGGAGAATTCTTGTGAAGAAATGGATTCATCTTAGTGTGCAGGTGAGTAAAATAAAAAATATTTAACATTTGGTTAAACACAAGGATCTGTCTTCCTTTCTTTCCTTTAAATGGCGTCTTCCCACAAGGTCTGGAGCTATTCTCTTAGATTTCATTTATGTGTAAATGGCAACTAAAGAAAAATAACATTTACAGGACCTGGTGATGTAACTCTTGATATTCCAGCATTTTCCCCTCAAAATTGCTGTGAAAACTCCCACCAAAGCTTGGGACAATGCTCTTGGGTGGATAACATCCTTAGGAAATTTTTGTTTATTTGGTTAGTATATTATGTTAAAAAATACGGCAGGGCTCTTTCAGTGACTAGTACTGAATTTACCAGTTATGGCAGCATTAACAACCCCCCCCCCCCCGCCTGCTTTTTACAGCTATCTCTTGCAGATTGCTTCTGATGATGTGAATAAAATTTGGCTGTTGCATTAAAATGCTGACCTTAGAACTAATGAACTTTACACTTGAGATGCTCAAAAAGTGTTATATGATTACTCTAGTTGTCAGCCACAGTTTATTTTAGCCTTAGAAGCTGTTAAGGCTGAGATAACTGTGAGAAATCTGGTATTTTACAGTTCCTGGGAATGGAGATGAAGTTTATCCTTTCTTCTCTTCAGGGTCCTAGAATGGCCCAATGCAGCCAAAAGTCCCCACACTTGGCTTTCATACCAAAGGTCCAATGTACAGCAGTCCCCACCCCATGAGTTCATAGGAATGGCTGAAGAGTGGTTCATGCAAACTCCACTCGCACTAAAGGACAATTGTACCCTCATTCTTATTACGGCAATTATCTTTGATGTCTCACATTGTTTTTGCAACCTGAAGCAATTTGGAAGTAGACTTCATTCAAGGGCCTAGAGAATTATTATCTGGGTTTTAAAGTTTATTTTAGCACAGATATCATTCTTGAGGATTTCAGTACACTTTGTACATATCCTCGTTTTGCCTGATTGTAACTGAAATTCCACCACGTCTTGGCATAGTAGTGCATTAAAAGCCTTAGGGAGACAATTTAAAACGTGAATGCAGAGAGGTAACAATGATTGATTTCTATAGGAAAGTATTGACAGAGGAATATCTGATCAGTGTGTTTTGCCTTATCTACTCAGCTTTTACTTAGGATTTGAGTTTATCAAATGCAGTTGGCAGTGAGCGGCATTTCCATAGCACTAGGTTTGAAAGGAACTACAGAAGGGTAAGTCATGCCTGGTTTTAAGGCCATGTATAGCACACGATGGGTTCAATCTGGTTGTGCTTACCTCTCATTTTCCAGTAGTTATAGATAGGGGACTAATTTGTTCTGTATCTAGACATTGCTCATCCCATGCACTGACCAGTGTGGCAGAATTAGGTTATAATGTTAAAAAATAAGGAAATCGAAACTGTTGAGGAAAGGGAATCAGCTGAAGATGTCACATAGATAATGTTTGTTGCATATTTTTGTATCAACAATGATAAAAAATATTTTTTTACTTTTCTTTATTCTGCCTTATCTGTGAAACTGTGCCATGTTTTGGCAGGCAGTAGTACATTAAAAGCTTTACAAAAGAAAGTTTAAAATCCAAATGTGAAAAGGTAACCATGACTGAATTACTCTCCTGGGAGTAAAATGCTCTTAGAGTGCCTATTGAAATCAGCATTATCATTTCAATACATGTCAAATATGAGTCATTTCCTAGTTTAGGCAAAAATTTCTTTATAAATCTTTAAATCTTTCCCTTCTTTCAAGAAAAGGTTAAAGTACTTATGATTTAATGAGGCTGCTTTATTTCATATCTGTTGGACTATCAAGAGAAAACTTGTCCTTTCCAATCTGTGTACTACTTTTTAAAATTTATTTTTACATAAGTTTTTCCCCATTCTACATTGTAAGTTAAAATGACAGAACAGTCCTAAAATATTAGAGCTATCATATGGATCAGTGATTTGTTCACCTGGCATTTCCTGGTGCATTTGGGGACAACCCAGCATTATGAGAATCTAGTTTCATTGAAAGGAAAATTAGTGATTATTTATTCTAAATTGGGGATCAGCCTAGGGCTCCTTTAAACTGGACACCAGTCTGAACACATTGAAGATACTGTGAAATTTGTAATAACTCATTTTATAGATGTTTTAAAAGGAATGTGCTCATTCTTTAAAGGTTGCTGTAAAGTAGTGGGGAGGACGAGAGATCACATGTAGGGATAATTTATTCAGGTAATTCTACTCTGTAGCCTTAACAGAACTATCTGACTTAGTTCCTTACTTATGTAAAAAGAGGTTTGGACTAGGTGACAAAAGGAGGCTTCCTTGAATTCCTTCTGAATTCACATAAAAAAGTAAGTGGAGTGTGGTGGGAGGCAGAGTTGAAGTTTAAAAATCGCTTTGAGTTTTGTAGGGTTGTCTAGATGGGAGGAGATGGGGCCAGCTCTGCGAGCTGACCGATAGGCTTGTGCATTTTTCTGCTTCCCTATGCTGTCTGGTATTCATAGAGAAACAATTTTTTGGTAGATTTTTCTGGCCAAGATAGGGACAAGTGCAATTTGTAACTCTTTCACTGTATAACTGCAAAGAATATATTTTTACATTATATGCAACTTACTGTTGCCTTATTGTATCATACATCCAAATTCTGTTTGATTTGGGGATTAGAGACTTCCTTCATGCTGGGCATGGGATACAACAGAAAACTGATAATCTGGCTTAGTCTCATTTCAAATTGCAAGGCTAATTAATGTGTATGCATATTTTTACTCATCTTCCAATATGACCACAAATCAATGGATTTATACGGAGTGTGCATGCGTGTGTGTGTATGTGTAAAAATAAAACAGACCCCTTTACTCATAAAATTGGCTCAGAAACCAGAATCTAACTTACAAAGGGCCAGTGATGTAAAATTAATTAACAGATCTGACCTTACACCTTACCTCAGACAGTTCACCTCAGTACCAGCTTTCCATGAGTAAAATCAGAATTTTAATTTCCCAAATTCTGAAAAAAGAAATGAGTTTTAAATAATTAAATCCCTGATCAAAAAATATGCCAAGAAGAGTCAGACATACAGAACACCGAAGGTCTAGTTTCTTAAACAAAAGATGCCCGATGTTATAGTAATGGATCTAACACCTTTTATTCAAGAACTAGCATTTTGAAGCTTCAACCTGTTGGAAAATGATTAGTTTTTAAATTAATATTCATTCAGGGACTTGAATCTGACACGATTGCCAATTTAAATTTCACTTTGGGGTTTAATATATTGGCTATTTCAAATTATATCAAGCTGATATTCGTTATGTCATATTTTTTTGTACTAAAACTGGAAAAAATCAATTCAGACTTTTTATTATCAAATGGGGAACACTGAGAACATTAGCAGATTTTTTTAAAGCTCGGTTTTCATAGAGAATCAGCACGTGCTTTGGGTTATTGTAACAAGATCTCTTTTGATTTTCCTTCTTAAAAAAAAGGTTTGAAATACGTAAGAGTTTTTTGAAATACAAACAACTTCAGCATTTTGTTGGGTTGGGAGGCCAACCTACTAGGAAGCTTTTTCACATTTAGCTGCCTGTCATTTAAAAGTCAAAGCTTAGACTTTCTTATGGAACAACTGTTTTCCCTTAAGCAATTCTACACATTTTATAGGACAAAGAGCATGAAAGAATCATTAGTATGGTAACCCTTGTAGTAATTATGCTGAAATACGGTAAAATGATTTATAATTTGCAACTGATGAAGTAGTACAGCCATGGAAGCAAGACGTGGTTCTGCAGTGGGCTTGCATGCCTTTTCTATGCTCTTTCAAAGGCTCCTTGGTACACTGACAGCTCAAGAGCCAAAGATGGTTCTAGCCACAGGGAGGTAAAAAAGAGCAGTTCTAATCTAAAACAATGAAGGAAAGGCTGCATGGTAAATCAAATTTTAGAATCAATAGGTGAAGAATAGGGGTTTCATAATCACAGTTTGTTCATGAAATATGTTCTTTTGATTTATGTATTCAATCTGAGAAAGGAAAACTATTGATAGTTCTGGAGCAAAAGAAAATGCAATTTAGCCAACACTTGCTGGAATAGATAAACCAAGTCTCTCAATTAATCTCGGGTACATGCCCGTGTGCATACTTCATAAAGGTATTCCAACCTCTGTTGATGGAGGAAACATAGAATGTCCATGCAAGCTGATGGAAGCTTCCTCCTTCCATCCAGTAAACTCTGCATGCTGGGATTCTCACAGGAACACCACCTCAACCCTCACTCCAAGAGAATCCCAATCCATATTGTTTAATACTTCCCATTGCTTTAAACTGTCACTATTGATATGTGTGGGTGCAAGTGTCAAACATTGTAATTTATGCAAAGCCTTCTCTTTGTATCCAGCTGCTGAATGTCTCCTGAGTTGGTTGATTAGGTTTAGTTATCAAAAACTAATTGAATATCAATAGAATTTACCAAATTATATTTCAGAATTAGTTAAAAATGCTGGTAATAGTAGCTGCCATTATTGAGGACTGATTATGTATATTGTATTAAACACAGTATATGTTTAAATTTCAAATGCTTGTAATAGTTGTGTCATTGACCTAGCTCCATTTCAGAGATAAGAAAAATGAGCCTTAGGTAGGGTAAGTCATATTTACAGCCTAGATTTACGGTCTCCAGTTTTTCTGACCTTTAGCTAAAAAATAATAAGAATAAATTTCCATGGACCTAGGTCACTATGATGATCTAAAGAGTAAAGTTATTTGAATCCCCTTACTCAAAAAAACAAGAACTGAAGACATAGCTATAAAGGAAATATAAATTATTTTTCTGTTTGTATATATTTGTCATGTAAATATTTGTAATGCTTCCCATATTGGCATGAATTGTACAAATAATTAAAATCAATGTATTTTACAACTATTTCTCATTGAGACAAATGGTTTAAATGCACAACAGAGTGGAATTTTATATAAAGATCTGCTCAGCATGTCTCTGGTTCATGGCAGTCAGGAATGGAACAACTACAGTGGGTTAAAAAAGGAATATCCTACTTACCCCATCCTGATCACCAGATCCATGACGTATAGAACTGAGACATGTTATGATACAGCAGAAATAAGAGGAAGATTCTTCCCATTTGATGATGGAGAGAGGTAAAACCACCCAAGTAAAAATTATTCTCAGTGCGTTTTTGCACATGACTTTCAGTATTTGGTCAGAAGGTGTGGCTTTAAATTTCGACATTTTACTTAAATCGTGCAACCTTCAGGAAAATCATGTAACTTCTTGAAGTGTGGGATACCCATTACAAATATGGAACAAAGACAAACCCAGTCTATTTGGTTTATACCATAAATGTCACATGTAAAGACAATAATGTCTGATTAAACCACTTTATAGTCTGTTATGATGGAGCTTTCAGTCTATTAGAAAAAGACAAAGAATCGCAGCAATGAAAGCAAAATTATAACTGTGATATGTGCTGTGGGATCATATGAAGGGCAGTTTGATCGAATCACTGAAGTCAAGGAAGGCTTACTTGAAGGAATTACATTAGACATGTGTGTTAGTTTTCTAGGCCCGCCCTAAAAAAAAATGTCACTGACTGGTAGCTTAAAACAACAGAAATATATTCTTATGCAGTTCTTGAAGCTAGAAATTTGAAATCATGGTGTCCACAAGACCATGCTCTCTCCCTCTCTCTCTGGAAACTGTAGAGGAGTAGCCTTCCTTGCTTTCTCTGTCTCCACTATCAGCTTCTCCCCCTGTGTGTCTTCTCTCACTATAAAGAAACTGTTATATGGGATTAGGACCTACCCTAATTCAGTATGAATTCATTTTAACTAATTGCGTCTGGGAAGACCCTATTTCCAATTGAGGTCCTTTTTTTAAGTGCTGGAGATTAAGACTTCATCTTTGTGGGCGACACAATTTGGTGGATAACAAAATGTATACAGTAGAATGCAGAGGATCCAATTAGGCAAAGGGGGGGGAGAAGGACATTCTATACATGCATAATAAATAGCCCACACACCCTTTTATAAAAGAGTATTTCGCATGGGAGAAACTAAAAGGCCAGTGTGGGTAGAAGGCAGCGAACTGGAACAGCATGTACAATAAGCCAGAGGGATTGGAAGAGGTTATATTTTATTTTATTTTCTTATTTTTTATTTTTAGAAAAGATTTTATTTACTTATTTGACAGAGAAAGAGATCACAAGTAGGCCAAGAGGCAGGCAGATGGGGAAGCAGGCTCCCTGCTGAGCAGAAAGCCTGGATGTGGGGCTCGATCCCAGGACCCTGAGATCATGACCTGAGCCGAAGGCAGAGGCTTAACCCACTGAGCCACCCAGGTGCCCCTAGAGGCTATATTTTAAAGAACATTGTTGACCATGTTAAAGTGTTTTTAGTGGGACTCTACTGAAGTGTTTTAGGTAGGGTACAGGTAATAGAGGAGGAAAGAAAAGGAGAGAAAAATGACCTAAGCAGATGATCTTTTCCTAAAAACCCCTTTGGTTCCAGTGAAGGAGAACAGTTTGCCTGAGGACAAGATTACAGGGTTGTTAGGTTGTGCTCATGTTCCCCAGTGAGATATAAGTATACTTTGAGCTATAGAGATGATAGCAGATATGTAGAGAAGTGGTCAGGTTTGAGAGCTGTTTGGGAATTTAAAACAAAGGACTTGCTGATGGAAGAAATTGGAGGTTAAGGGAAGGGAATTGTGATAAATCCCAGATTCCTGGCTTGGACAATTGCATGGATAAGCTTCATTTGCTTAAAAAATAAACACTAGAAGAGAATCAAATTTTTTTTTAAAGATTTTATTTATTCATTTGACAGAGAGAGAATGACACACACACACACACCCAGGGCACACAAGCAGGGGGAGAGGCAAAGGGAGAGGGAGAAGCAGACTCCCTGCTGAGCCAGCTAGGAGCCCGAGGTGGGGTTTAATCCTGATCCCAGGACCTGAAGATCATGACCTGAGCTGAAGGCAGATGCCTAACCATCTGAGCCATCTAGGTGCCCGAGAATCAGATTTTTGATACTTGGCACATATGAACTAGAATTCGGCCCATGGCAATAATTCTCAACTGTAGAAATCATTAATGTTATAGAGACCTAAAAAAATATTCTGATGCCTACACTCTATTATGTCTTCATTGGTCTGGGTGAGGGTCAAGCACTATCTCTTCTCTCCTTCTGTCCTCAATGGGTTAAAGTGGGTAACAGAATAAGATAATCTGAATTCCAGACAAGAAGTGATCATCTCCTATCCAGGTATGTCAAAAAACATGAATAAAGAAGGTAAGATGTGAGTTAACTTTTTTTTTTGTGAGTTAACTTTTGAAGCTAGATAGGATTTAAGTAGGTAGAAAAGAAGAGGAAGGAAAAATTCAATAGATCAAAAATGGGAACAATGCCTGGGAGGTGAAAATAGAAAAAGAGTCAGAGTGGGGGTCTGAGTTTCTTAGAATGAAATACATCATGTCTTAAATGAAAAAGGTTGAAAAAAACAATACCTTAGAGGTTTACATTGAGATGTGGAGTTTGGTTTTTTCCCTCCTGACGAACAACCCATTTCCCCCCCACTGTTCCTAATCCAATCTATTTGGTACTGGCTATAAGCTATTAGTACATAAACAATGGATATATACACACACATACACAAATAGTTTAGCTAATATGAGCAGAAAATCATCACATATCACATTATAATGTTTACCTTGTACAAACCTAAGTGTTATCAACCTAATATTTCACAGCAAAAATTTAAGTTGGGCAAGACCTTTCCTATAGAAAGATCTCCAATCAAGTTCTAAAGCAAGCCACGAGTAAATAAATGTTTAAACTTAGAAAACGATATTTGAAGAAGTTAGCGATTTTTCTTGCTTAAAAATGTTGATTCTCAGCCAGTAGAGCCAATAGCTGCAAATATATAGGCAATAGCTATAAAATACAAAAGGAAAATATATACAAATATTAGAGTACACATTTATTACATATACTACTAAAACAGAAAATTGCTATAAAAAGAAGAGTATTTTCCAGTGTCTACTTATTTGTTTTCAACAATCTCTAGCCTTGAAAATGCCACTATGGTAATTCTGTAAAATTTGTAATGGTCAAAATTTGATGGTAGTGCTTTTTAAAACCTATATTATTTAATGGAATTGTCATTTATATTATATCACTTTCATCTAAAAGCCAAATATAATAAGACGGATAATTTGGCTTTTTTTTTTTTTGAGGACAGGCATTCTTGTGCCCACAGGGCTAACTGATGCCTTCAGTTATACATGAGCAATTACAACTAAAGTCACAAAGAACAGTGTGCATATAACCTAGGGCAGAATTTGGCCTATGGTATGTATCACTTGGTAATGGAATGGAGAATATGACTTTATTTAAACATGGACTTTAATAGTTTTATTTCCCCATACTGTTTCCCTTGGTATTTCTCTCTCTCAAATATAACATTCAAGTGTTCCAAGCAGCTGCATTGCTCTGGATACATAATAAAGGCATATGTTCAAGATACCAGTTTAGATATCTATAAGCCAAAAAAAGAATAGTTAAAATTATAACAAATTAAGAGAACTTTTCCAAGAATGGAAAGGCTTTTTTTTTTTTGGAAAGGCTTTGATAGGTTTTTTAATCTTCTAATTAACTACAGCAGTGAAAAAATACTATTTATAAATTATTTATATAATCACCTACATTATATTATGTAATTGTATATTATAAGTGCTTATGTCAGAAAAAGCAATCATTCTGCTTTCCAAAAATTACGTGAAATAGTCCCTAAATAGAGTTGTGTATTTTCGAGGTAGAAAAATAATTGGATCAATTTTGTTTATGCTTAGTGTTCATGCTTCTCAATCTGGGGAGGGCAGAAAGAATGAAAAAAAAAGGGTAAGTGATCGGAGGCATTTGTGTTACAGTGGGAAGGATGGGGATGGGGGAGAACCCAGGGGCCTGGGGAGGAAACTCAGCCTATGTCAATTTCACTGTGGTTGAGGCTGACCAAGAAAGTTTAGATTATGGACATATAGTATGTAACTTTAAGTTGTTTGTTTTCTGGGATGCTAGTCCCTTGTATTAGCCTAATTGGACCATATCTGTCACATGTAGCTATTTTGGGGGTGTTGGCACTAAGGAATTTATAGAAAGGACTTGGCTTCCTTTCTAAGGGCCAGGTGGATGCACATGCTTCCCAATTGTCCTTGCCATCACCACCCTAAACATATGGAGCACTGTCTCACATTGCCTGGTTGCTGATGGGTGGGGTTGAAATTTAGCTTCCCCTTCAATACCTTCCCAGTGAATGTGAGCCTCCTAAGGCACCACACTGTGGCTTCTGAGTGGTGATGTATTCTGAAATGCCCACTGAGCCCCACTGCCCCCAGGGACAGGGAAGCACATCACTGACTCATTCCACTTTGTGGCTGTGGGGTGGAGAGGACCCTGAGCTTTCTGCTGCCCCCGTTGACACCAAGGGAAGGAGGAGTGGATGTTCAGTGATGCCCTCTCACAGCACCTCCTTGATACCAGATGTAAACGGAGGCTCAGCTTCCACAGGGTCCGATTCACAAGGAAGTGAAATAACCCTACCTCACAACACATACTTCAGTCTCACTAATACCGGTGGGGACAGAGACTCTACCCCATACCAGTTCCTGCTTAGTTGATGGAGGTGGGGTGGGAACTACAGTTTGGACCAGCCCTGGTACATAACACCACATTCATTCTCTTTGCTGTGAAGTGGGTCGGAGGTTCAGCTCTCAACAGGACTCCCCTGACACCGATGATTGGGAAAAATAAGTACTGAGTAGCCCTGGCGCCTACTTCCTTGTTCAGTTTTACTTATGCTGGGCAAGCGTAAAGGTCTAGCTCCTGATGGGCCCTGACAAAGGTGGGAGGAAGTGGACTGCTGACTGGGCCTGTACCACTTCCTGAGTCTCAGGAAGGGGAGACTCAGCACCTTGCTGGGCCGGTGAAAAGTTGGGGTACGGTCTCTTTATCTGGAGGTACATCCCCCAAATGGGGGATGGCAGATCAGCTCTGCTCACCCTGACAATACTACGGTGGAGGGAGAGTCAGAGTGCTACCTCCTCCCCTTGAGCAGGGGCTAGAAAATAAGGTCTTTACTCAGTTCCATTAAAACTACCCTAACAGTTACATTGGAGAGTTCCCTGCTCCCACCAAGTGGAGACTGAAAGATCAGCTCCTTGATTGGTTTGTTAGCACCACCATGCAGGGGAATTGGAAGATTGCCTGCTTTTGCCGGGAGGACTGGAAGATTCCCACTGTGTGGGGGAATCAGAGTATAGCAGGCTTACTTCTGCTGGCTGGGAGGGTGGGATGAAAGGTTAGCCCCCTGATGGGCTCTGCTGGAACCCGGAGGGAAGGAGCAGGGAGTGGGAGCAGGGAGTAGGGAAGAGAGAGAGGGGAGGGGAGAGGGGGGGGCTTTTCCTTGGTGTTTGGCTACAAGAGGGCAGATATTGCTAGAAAGGGCTGGCTTTTTCATGCCAACATTTTCCTGGCCCTTTATCTTGGAGAAGCAGACTTTTCTGGGAACTTGTTTTATCTGTGCTTGTTGAGGGTTCTAGAAGAGATGCTTCTAGAATGTCCTGCCTAGGCTATATGGGTAGGAATAAGAAAACCTTGAGGATTTACTGTCACATTGTTGAATCCAGAGATCCTTAAGATTTTCCCATCTTCTTCCCACCTTGAAGAGTCTTATACTTGTTTTTTGTGTTATGCTCACAGTTTTCTTAATTATAGAGAGAGCCCCTGGGAAGAATAGGGCAACTCCATCTCTGTCGGAATCAGAAGTCACGGTGTTTTCAGTTGGACCTTGCCCACCATTTTTTAAACCCTGTGCTTATAATCTTCATCATATTTAAAAACATTGGCTAAAATGTTAAGTAAGGAAGAATCTTTTGTAAAATGACTTGGATTTTGGAAGGAAAAAGAAGGAGAGATATGCTGGTCAGATACTAAAGAGTCAATTCTGACAAAGCTAGATACAGTCATGTTGACAAGCAAAAATCTGGCATAAATTGCAGCAGTGTTCAGATGTGCTGGCTAATTGTTGAGTGCTGATGAGAAACCTGTGCATGAACATTGCAGATTCTTGTAAAATTTTTTAGCAATTGTTTGGTCAAAATTTCAGTTAAAAGATAAGTTTGAAATTGTTTCTGAACCAAATATCGGACTGGATATGTGTAAAATAACCACTTAGGCCAACAAGGTGTGTCCTTTACTGCCTGTGATTACTGCAACTCCAGCTGTTGGCAGAGAGCCATCCCTTTCATGTGGGCAAGTAGAAGATTAATTCTCAATTAGAAATATAGACTTGATGCAAGGGCAACGTTTAATTTGGCGTCAATGCACCAACATTTCAGCTAATTTACCTGACCGTGAACACTTCAGGGGAAAGAGAAATTGCTAATGTTTCATATGAAACAGGAGATGGAGCTAGGGGGAAGTAATACAATTTGTACTTCTTTTCTACTTTATTTCAATTAATTTTGGCCCAGGTATGTCTTTTTGAAGCAACTTTAGATGTGGAAAAGCTGCTCACAAGCCCTCAAGACTTCTCTTTCTGTGTTACAATTGCCATCACCTTGGTGTCTATTTGATTTGTGAATGGGGGAAAGTAGTCATTAGGATGCAAAATGATTACATTATTTGCAGATCTCATGACCAGGAATTTCTTGTGTTATTATAAGTAGTTCGATGTTCATTTGTACCCTGTGTAACTGGTTCATGTAGTGATTAAAATAAGCAATGCTTGATCATGGTTAAAATAAATACCAAGGATAAACTCTTCTATTAATTAGTGAGAGCTTATCCAAATTAGCATCTACAATTATGAGCTGTTGTTAATTTTTGTTGCAACCTATTAGATATACTGTCCTAAATCATTGACACTTGTGTAAATGAGCATTAATGATAGGTGACTTATATTATGAATGTACAGTGGATGCTTCCATGGAAAATATATAAAATGAAATACACATTTTAGGGATTATTTCACATAGAATCATAGAAAATTCATTTGGAATTTTGGATTTAGCATAAACAAAAAGAATTAGGTTTGCTTGTTGAGCCTAATACTAAAAACCAGAACTGTGTCCCTATGTTAAAACCCTAACTAAGGTTTTAA
>CM053618.1:11875349-11936674 GCA_028646535.1 Procyon lotor
GCTGAGCAGAGAGCCGATGTGGGGCTCAATCCCAGGACCCTGAGATCATGACCTGAGGTGAAGGCAGAGGCTTAACCCACTGAGCCACCCAGGTGCCCCATTCTCCAAAATTTTTGTATCATTTTGCTTTCCCGCCAGCAAAATGTAAGATTACAGTTGCTTTGTAGTCTAACCAGCACTTGCTTGATATGAGGAAGGAAGAAAGAAAAGAAGGAAGGAAGGAAGAAGGGAAGGAAGGAAGGAAGGAAGGAAGGAAGGAAGGAAGGAAGGAAGGAAGGAAGGAAGGAAAAAAATTAGTAAGAATTTCAGTCATTCATGATCTGCAAGAGCTCTCTTTCTTTTCCCCTTTCTTTATCTTATCTATCCATCCATTTATCTTAGCCATTTTTTCCGATAGATATTTATTGTTATCTTACTGTTGTTTTGATTTGCATTTTACTGATTATTGATAACACTGAAGTTCTCCTGCATTTGTTTGTCCTCCATATGTCTTTATGGTAAAGTATTTGTTCAAATCTTCCCATTTAAAAATGTCATGTTCTTTGTTTTCTTATTATGGAGCTCCAGTGGCCTTTTTTTTTTTTTTTTAAAGATTTTATTTATTTGATAGAGAGAAACACAGCCAGAGAGGGAACACAAGCAGAGGGAATGGTAGCAGGAGAAGCAGGCTTCCAGCCAAGCAGGGAGCCCGATGCGGGGCTAGATCCCAGGACGCTGAAATCATGACCTGAGCTGAAGGCAGAGGCTTCACCACTGAGCCACCCAGTCGCCCCTCCAGTGGCCTTTTATGTATTCTGCGTACAAACCCTTTTTTAGTTACTTGTTTTGCAAATATTCCTCCAGTCTGTAGCTTGTCTTCTCATTCTTTCAACAGTATCTTTTACAGATCAGAAATTTTTAATTATCCAGGTTTGACTTCCTTAAACAATCTATTTGCTTTGGTTCATTTTTCAGAACACTCAGGGAGTTGATTTTTGTATTTTATTCAGTTTGCAGCTGTCATTGGCAGGGAGAGATAGGCTGAAGTTGGTTTTCTCCATCTTGGTCAGAATCAGAAGACCTGTATTATGCCTTTTTAATTTTCAATGTTTTATAAACATTAACCTAGTAATAATATGTCTGACTGCCATTTTCCATGTAAGAAAATGAAAACATCAAAGTTGACAGGTTTTTGACCAAAAATAAATAAAAAGCCATGTGGGAAATAACTACTGTTTTAGAATATCTAGAAAAAATAAACTTTTAGATGTTAAATCCCATTTAGTGTGTTCTGTCAGCCTGTATAATGCAAATTGTTTGGCTTATGAACCTTATTGAATTCTTATTAAATTCTTACCTTTGTTTTATACATTAATATTAGTATTTTTATAAATTGATTAAATTTTCAAGGTAAATAATTTCTGGAATATAATTTTTTAAAATTATGAAAATAAGGTTTTCAAGGAAGTTTGTTTTTTACAGTATGCAGGAGAGTTTTTTTGGCACAATATTCTTTGGTGGCACAATAGTAGCTTACTTAGAGCAAGTCCACAGGATGTTTTATGGAACACAATGTGTTGAAGTCAGGATTGGCAAATATGTCTTCTGTTACTATATGTAATAGGTTGCAAAGAATCTCTATGGCTATTTGCCTGGTAGACAGTCATCCTCTTGCTTAAAGCATTTTACCTTCATGAGTAGAAAAGAACCTAAATGTCTACTATGTACACAATACTTTTTAAGAGGTCCTAGGGTTACTGAAGATAGTGATTTCATGCCCTCCATCCTCAAGAAGGAGAATAGAAACAAATCATTGTGAGGTGAGGCTGACATTTTTGGAAGATCATTTTTGAAGAAAATGAGATTTGAAAAATCATAAAAGTTACAGAACTCACATTTTTAGAATACTTAGAAAATAAGAAAAAAGACAAACCCAACCAATACCCTCCAATAATTTTGCTATAATACTAATTTTTTCTATCCTTTCCTTTTTTTTAAGTGATCATTGTATCACAACTTATTTTCATGTAGCTTCATAGTTAAGGCAGGTCTTGAGGGAAGTAATAGAGATTCCCCAAGAGAAGATGCAGGTTGCTAAAGAAAAGAGCTAGCATGAGAGTTCAGGAAGCTGCTACATTTTATATATATATATATATATATATATATATATATATATATATATATATATATTATATATATTTTAAAATAGTTAATATTTTTTAAAATTATTAAATTTATATTTATGTTTTTAATATTTTAAATATTAAAAATATTTTAAATTAAAATTTAATTTTAAAAATTTTAAATATTAAAAATATATATTATATATATAAATATAAAATTATATGTTAATGTTAATGTTGCAAGTTATACACTTGTCCGTATGTCTTATAAAGACTTGTCCTTAACAGCACAATTTCTCTTAGACTATAAACTCTTTGAGGGACAGAAGAGTAATTATATAATATTTTAAAAAATTAAAATGTACCAATCCATCCATCTATGTCCGTGGCTGTTGCTGAGTCAAAGGTTTTAAATGTATCGTTGTATGAACTACCCAGTGAAGAAGGTACAGATAAGGCAACTGAGGCATGGAATGATTGGGGGTATTTACTAGAGGTGAGAAGAATGTCACAAGCAGTTTGAAGCTCAACACATTTTTCTTGGTAGACAATATGCACAGACAGAAAAAGAATAGATAGAAAGGTTGTTCAGTATAGGATGAAGACCTGGAACAAAAGCAGATGGGCACCACAGAATCTGCTTGAGAGGCCACAGTGCCCAGGGGGAAACAAGTCTAAGCAAGCCAGTTAACCTCCCTCACCTTAGTTCTCTTGTTGGTATAATGCAGTGCTTATGCAAACTCAATACACGTCAAAAAAGATCTGCAAGGCATTGTCTAAAATTGACCCTCTGGATTTCTTCATGCATGCCTGGTTATTATTTATTAAGATGTACTGGGGGCAAGTCTCAAATGGTAGAACAGATAAAATGCAGATCTGTGAAGTGAAGAGGTGGGGTTAAGCACAATGCAACAGAAACTCTTATACTAATCCAGGAAGACTTCACCTGTCAATCAAATCTATATTCATTATTTTTTTTTAAAGATTAATAATGGTTTGTTAACTGAGCAAACTGGCAGCTGTTAGAGCAATGAGATGAGATCTTGGGGGGATCTTTGACCAGTTGATGACTGACTGACCAATTTCAAAAGATGCTATGAAGGATCATAAAGTTTAGTTCCATGTGTATTTTGATGATAGTTGCATCTATATTTAAAGCTTTCTGTCACTGGAAGCACTCTTGGTGTTGTCAGACTGTCTATTGGACTGGATGAGCTGCAACTTCTTGCAATTGAATGTCAATAAGACCAAAGCAATTTTGGTTGATTCATAGCACCAGCTTAAGCATATTCACTTGCACAGATTACATTTGACAGATAGTTACCTTCAGCTGAACTCTGTGGTTAGAAGCCTGGGCGTACTCTTGACAGTGAGCTTAGAGTTGATGCCTAATGTTTATTTCATATCCTGTTTTTACCTTCCCTAATACTGCATGTGTAAATCTATATTTAAATATATTCACAGCTGATGTTCTCGTCCGTCCACTTGTTATCTATGGACAGAATACTGTAATGATTCCATTTCATTATTTTAATAAAAATAACTCACATGCATCCAGTTTTAATTTCATTAAATCAGATGAGTCATGATAAATTACAAAGGGCCTCCTTGATGAGCAATTGCAACACGGTAGCCAGAAAATTCCCACATGATGGAGAATTCTAGCATCTTTAATAAACTTAAAATCTTGGAAATTTGGTGCGTGATTATGGAGACCACGAGAATGTCTCCACACTTATTTGCCATATCATTATTCCTTTATTTTTCTGTTAGTTAGGCCTCTGAGTTCTCTTCAAAGCTTAGTACAGAAGTACCTATGTTGGGAATATTTAGTTCTCTACAAGGTGAGTATAATTTAAGTAACATATCTATAATATTTCCATTGAAACGTAAAATACATATAATCCAATATAGCATAAAGTAAAAAGTTTGCTGCCTTTTCTGAATGTTTATGTTGGGAAAATAATTAAGACTTGGGGTTTTTGTTTGGGAAATGGTATAATTATGGCGTGAATTCATTCTTCATTGTGTTATTCTGTTCTCCACTTTTCAGCTAAATTCAATAAGATTTCTGATGGGAAAATTTAAGGGACACATAGATCTAATAATCTGAACCTAAGTCTCCCGTTCTATACAAATAACACTGCAAAGCTCTGGAATCCCTTTATTTAATGAGATGAATGGCAGCCGTGTTTGCATCAGCCTCAACCTAGCTTGGAAACAGTGATTGCAAAGCAAACATGTTTCACTCATGCATTTCCATCTTTTCTAGAATCTGCAATTTTAACACATCAGACAATTCAAATTATGTAGTTATACATTTCACACAGGAGAAAAACTCATGCTGAAGTAGGTAAAATATTTCTCAAAATTACTTCCTCCACATTTCCTGGTATACTTTCTCTTTCTTTCTCTTTTTAAAAACTGACAGTCAATTTTTTATTTTTCTCTTTTACTGACAGCTAGTAAATGTACTGACAGTTGAGAAGCAAGATGTAAATGTAAGTCACTATTATTTTGTCCACCTGATACCTGAGCATTAGTGGAAATACTTGGCTATATTTTAAAATAAAAACTAAATCATTCCCAGTGGTTCTGGAGGGAGGATGTATGGAAAAACTGTTCTCTGGTAAATAAAAATGTGTTTGAGGCAAGACTGTAGTGCATTTAGAAATATCATACTTTCCTCATTAGGGTGTGACTAGTATTTGTATTGAAGAAAATAGGCCAATTATTTAAGGTGTGCCTTTACTTTCTGTTCCATTAGCTCTACCTCTTGTCAGCATGTAAATCTCTTTTAGAAGCTAATGGAGAGTGTATAGTGGAGAAGAGAAAGCAGGTTAAAAACTCAATATCAGACTAAGATTTTACTCCTGCTTACATACAAGATTCAAGATCAAAAGTTTTATTATAATTAGAAATATCCTGGTTCATAAGTTTATTCCTTGAAGAAATGCTATGTAAGTAGTTGGAAGTGGAGAATTATAATCTGTTGGTAGAAGCATGTTGGGTTAACCTGAACCAAGACTTTTATCATAGGAGCATTAATTGCTTACTTGCTTTAAGAAGTCATTTGTCTTTCCTCTATATTGTGCGTAAGAGCTGCGATTCAAAACACAAGGAGCTAAGTAAATGATGATGTTCATTTATTTACCACTTAGATGGTATTCACAAGATTTTATTTATTTATTTATTTATTTATTTGGTCCCAAAATTATATATGCGGGAATTGGTAGACTGGGAAGATTCTCCGTGAAAGCACTCAATTTCAGGCTGCTCAATTTCATCCCAGAACCTGTGGCTCTCTTCACTTACACTGGATGCTCAAGAAAGGGGCCCTCAGCTCCTGTTAATTGTCTTATTCTGCTTCTCTGGCTACTTTTCACAATCTTATCCTGGTCCTGCAATTACGCGTAGCTTTGTGAAAATTTGCCCTATAAAATTAAAATTGATTTGCCTTTAAATACAGTAGTTTCAGCATCCCTTTGATTGTTTGAAGAGTATCTATTGGGAAGCAGGGGAAGACTTGCATAATAAGTTACAAAAGGCAGGAATTTCCTCACAGAAAAAGCAGCAGGAGTTTCCTTGGCAGGAATGGTCTGCATCTAAGTCTGCAGCTTAGAAGTTGCCATTGCACTGTCGAGTGTTATGCAGATAAATTGTAGCTCTGGCTTGTCCTCCAATGTCATTCTTTGATTTCTGTCTCTGTTAACATGGCATTTGCATTTGGGTCTGACTGAGAACAAGGACCTGTGCAAATGCCTCATGACATGTGTAGAAAGCTGCTTTTATGTTAAAAGTGATATGTTTTCTTGTTCACCATGTTCACGGTAAAAATTCATCTTCTGCGTCCTAGTTCTTCTGTGTGTTTGCAGTTTCCACTTTAAGTCAAAATATTAAAATACAAAGAATGGAAACAAATTTTTGATAAAACTACGAAAACAAAGTTAGTTGATCAATGGCAGTGACGACAGAAGAGCAGCATAAGTCAGACATACAAAATGAGTGGGTTTTCGGTGAAAAATAAGACCCTTAAGGAGGAGGTCCTTACATTTGCCTTAAAGTGAGCACCCAAGAAGGGAAAACATTAAAACAATCCCATTTGTAGAAAAAATATTATTCCTTGCCATGCAGTTGTTTCATTGACTTCTCTTGTTGGAGACACCTTTTTTTGACATCCTTGCCTTCCATGAAAGCTAGGGCTTTTTTTGTTTTGTTTTGTTTTCATTTTGTTGTCTCTGTATGTTTAGAGAATAATTGTTATACTTAAATTCACTAAATTAAATTTACAGAAGTTAGTTGTTTTTCACTTTAAGTAGCTGGGTAACTGGCTCACGGCAGGAAGTTGTCAGTCCAGACTGCTCTCCCCTTTCCAATAATGCTATTCAGGGGAAGCTAGTTACTGTGTGACATGCTTGATTCTCAGGAGATTCGGACAAAAGAGAAGGTTAGAGGGTCAAGAGAGCCTGATGCTATTCAACGAGATATTTGAGTCGAATTCCCATACCAGAATTTTGCCTCATACCTAATTCAGACGGTGTAATAATGGGGGAAGGGAAGAAAGAGGGCGGGCGGGTTAAAACGTCCTTTCAGGTTAAATGTTAAAATAAGGTCCTTTATTTCTGTCTCTTGTGGCGCGGGGCATTAAAGACCCTGTGACACATTTTGGAAGTGTTGCTTTAAAATAGATTTTAACGTTTGAGGATCTGTAAAGGGTATTATTGAGTACTTAACAGATTCTGTGTTTGCCTACTAAAGTCACTACACAGCCAATATCTACCTCATTAATTTGTAAAGCATTTTGGCCCACCTGGAGAGTATGTACTATATTATAACAACTTTTATACCCCAAATCTTCCTGTCTAATAATTATAAAACGTTCGAAATCTGAAGAAAATGGTCTAAATCCCACAATTTTAGTCTTGGATAGTCTATGCTGCATGAATATTCCATGTGGAAAAATTTGATCTCTATTGAGGACTTTTTCCATCTGGTCAGCTGTATAATACTGAATTATGAAATGAGAATTAGTTAATTGTTAACAATTAATAATTTAATAATCCAATTGTTAAAAATGGATTCCAAAGTTTGTTTTCACTGACAAAATGGTAATGTCATTACGCTATAGTCTATTACTTTATAGCTTAGGAAAACCACATTTTTAGGTATCATAAGTGATAAGTCTTTTTTTTTTTTAAAGATTTTATTATTTATTTGACAGAGAGGAAAAGATCACAAGCAGGCAAAGAGGCAGGCAGAGAGAGAGAGTGGGAACCAGGCTCCCTGCTAAGCAGAGAGCCCGATGCGGGGTTTGATCCCAGGACCCTGAGATCATGACCGGAGCCGAAGGCCAAGGCTTTAACCCACTGAGCCACCCATGCACCCCAAGTGATAAGTCTTTAACCATTTTCCTTATAACCAAGTTCTTTATCAAGTTGATATTAGTTTTATAAGTGTTTCTGACATTTATATTTTTAATTTTTGTTTTTTTCTGAATTGTATCCTATTACGTTGATAGACATAAAAATTGTATAGCTTCTGGATCCTCTGTACCATGTATTGTTTTCTCCTTTGTGCAAAAAACTCAGTGTTTGTAATGTGTCCTCCTCTAGCCAATAGAGCTTTAGGTCAAAGACTCTACCATATTTACTGTTGTTCCCTTCAGGGCTTGGCATTATGTCTGAGTGTAGTCAATTCTCAAATGTTTTTTGAATGAATGAGTGAATAAACGGTGTCATCCAGTATTGGAATTAAAGAGATTTCAAAACCAGGACAATAATACAGATGAGACGTATTAATCAGTTGAGTATGTAGTAGGAGAAAACTAAAGGAAAAACAAAGTTAATAGGAAACTGAGAGGATTTCATTGGTAACCTAGAGATTAGAAGAGCAGTAAAGATGAAAAGCAGTAAAGTTTTGGGCAACATTCTTTACAACATGGCTTGCAAGTCAGGGCTAGGAGGAGGAAAAGAGCTTTCATTAACTTTTGCTTTGTGTATTGTAATCCATTTATAACTGTTCCCTTCCCACTTTCCCACCTTCAATATTTTCAGTTACTTCTGTCTCCAAAACAGCCTCTAGGGTGCAAATTGTTTTCTTTCTAAAATACAAATGTGGTGACATACCTCCTTTGTTTAAATAAACTGCATGCTCACTGTTGCTTATACTCCAGAGACTGAATTGTCCTTTTCTTAGCAAAGCTTTCAAGAATCTTCAGAATTTGCTAGGCTGTATGTTGGTAGCCTCATTGTCCTTCTGTGTACCTTGAGCTTTAACACACTATTTTCTGAGTCTCTGAATACCATGTACTTCATGGTCTTCATCCAAGGTTTTCATCCTACCTTCACTTTCTTCCGCTTTATTCCTTTTCTCATCTTCTTAACCCCCAGATCTTTTGTAAACATATTTCAGTTTGTTCCTTTATTGAAGAAACTTTAATAAACTTCCTTTATTAAAAAAACACTCAAATATTCTGTCTCCTTTTCTCCTCTCTCCTGTACTTATACCATTGCTTTTTACAAAATATATTGGTTGTATGATATTTTTCATATAGGTAGATTTTATTAGGTATTTATAGGTAAATTTGGCATTAGGTAGAGGTTGAGTCTTCAGTGACAAATACCTTATTCATTTGTATGTGTCAAGAACAGCAAAATATCTGTTACATGGTTGAGGTTTTCTTCCAATAAATATATAAACAAAGGAAATGAGGTGAGTTTGGTAAAGACTGATATTATTGAGGAAAATGTCATGGAATGAAAAGCCCAAGACATTTTTAAAATGATGAATGAGCATTTACAATTTTGCTAACTTATGTATAACCTTCTTTCTTTATCCTATACAAAATTCTTTTTCCCACGATGGTGATCACTTTGTAGTTTTCCAGCAATGATGATTGCATGGCTTAGTACTCTCTTCTATCAGTTAAACAACTGTGGCTGAATTAGTGATTTTACTTTTTTCTCTCCTATTTTGTCTCTTGATAAATTCAGTGGTATCCTTTTCTTTCCACAAATGTGTTCATCTGCTGCCTTTTCTAACTGTTGCAGCATAGAGGATAACTGGAATTTCCTTCCAACTAACACATTTTCTTAACTTTTTATATCAAGGAAAAACAATGCAAACACTGCTTTCTCTCACATTCTCTAGAACTTTTTTTCTTCTGCATTTGACATTTCTGACCTCTGATTTTTTTACGATTCTGACTCTGTATTCTCCCTGGTGTCTGGGACAGTGTTGCTTCCCAGTAAACACAAGGTAGTGATAGTAACACATACACATTTTCAACTACTTGGAAAGAGATGTTATTTAAAATGTGTGTTCGGAATGACCTTCCATTTAAATAGAGTGAATCTCATACTCAGATCTTGCCTAATATCTGACCTCTTACATTTTCTTTTATGTTATTTCTCAGTGACTTTTTGCAATACCTATCAATTTAGTGCCATCTCTGGATTTCATTAACAGGCTAACTCCTTTTGCAGATCATTAAAGAAAATCTAAAGTAAAACTGGAATTCTTACCAATTTCCCCCTTAAATCCATAAATATCTAGTTTTAAATGACAGTGCTTGGATTTAAATTCATATAGAATGTTATTTCAAATAAGACTGAGTTTTTAATGTCTATATGCCTTCTTCATTCAATTTTATATAAATATCAGTTTTATTAATTCTGTTTTCTGTTCCTTTGCAATATCTGTGCTAAGCTTGTCCATTAAAATATATATTCCTTCTGAATTCTGGTTAGAGCAGAAGTAGTATAGTCCTCCAGGGAGGTAAATGTAATTTGTTTGATTGGATACTCAAGCTTTCCAATTGTTTTATTTTCCTTAGAGAAATAGAACCTTTCTAGCTTTCAGGTCAATTGGTGTAATGGTTGGATTCAGATGGAATGACACTTTCTCCCCCTTGTAGGTCTCTAGTTCCTTAGAGAAATCCTTGAGAAATCTGTTGACAACTTGCTGTCATCTAGCTGGTCTAATGGTATAAATGACTTAGACACTGATTCCGAGTAGTGTGAAAGCCTAATGGTGAAGTGAAATTTTGAGAAGATCTCAAGTGCATTATGAATAAGGTACTTAGACAGTACCTATATGCATTTCTTACATTTAGTTTATCAGGTCCTTGCTGGTTTGTTCGTTTTTTTTCTTTTTGGTGGAGAAGTGAATTTACAGTTTTCACTCACTCAAATGTAACAGCAGCTGATCAAAAATGTTACTGTGAGGTATGGAAAAGAATACGATTATTATGAAATTTGATTTAGGAATCTATGGAAGTAGATAGCAGATGAGATCAGATTGGCAGAAGAAAGCACAGCCCAAAATACACAGGGGAGGGAAAAGTTGTGGCCAAGGAGAGCACTGTGTCATGGGTAGTGTAAGTAAGCACATCTGACAGACTGCCAGGGACATGACTTGGCAAACGGCACTTGGAGTGACAGCCTGGGTCAGCTTCCCATGCTCTTCCCCATCATCAGGTATCAGGCAGTAGAGACATTTGACCTCAGCTTGGAGCACAAGATGTGGGTCCTAGGCCATAAGGAGGCAAGCTGATGCCACCAGGATAAAAGGGAGTCCCTGTGCCAAGAAAAGGAGTTGTATGGCATACTGTCACTCCCTTCCAGTTATTGGATCCAGTCTAGAGTGAAGAAGATCATGTCCACAGACAGATCCAATAACCCTCTCCCCCCATAGGAGTATCAGAGATGAAAACAGAGCATGGATGGGGGGAAAGCATGGATAGAAAAAAATATGTTAGAGTCATGAAAGGAAATGTCTTTCAGTCCAAAGGGTCTTGAGGTAGGATGAGGGCAGTGAAATGATCAGAGCTATTGTTATGTGTGTGTGTGTGTGTGTGTGTGTGTGTGTGTGTGTGTGTGAGTGTGCACACACATACATACATTTGTTGAGGGGTGGGTAGGGGGTGAAAAAACTAATCTAATCAAGAAATATATTGATAGAAAAGTAGTATCCAAAAAATTACAATGGGATAACATGATAGCAAGTTATTTGGTGATTATGTGGGCCTTGGGCATTAAATGTCTCTCCAAGGTGACAATATAGAAGCTGAAATCTCGGTAAAAATACTCAGCTAATCCTACACCCCTTCATCCTTACAACCTGTGCTAGAAAGAAGTCTCAAGTCCTAAAATCCCAACTTAAATAAAGTATTTGAACATTGTAACGCAAAGGCAAATTTGCAGAAAGTAGAGGTAAACTACTCCCTAATTCATACTTACCAGGGTAGGAAGTTCCCTTAACCTATAAGTGTTACAGGTATTAGGATATTCAAAGCTTTACAGAAATATCCTAGACACTAGTGTTCTGTGAGAGACATTAGATATGCAGTTGAGTTTTTCCATGATAGATATTAGAAGCCTCGTAATTCTCACCCTAACCTTTTAATTCTTTCCCCTTTTAATATCTACCTTTATTCTTGACTCGCCCTTTTCAAAGTTACACTGAAAACAATTAAAACCTCATTTTTCTTTTTATTTTTTTTAAGATTTTATTTATTTATTTGAGAGAAAGAGAAAGAGAACATGAGAGGGGAGAAGGTCAGAGGGAGAAACAGACTCCCCGCAGAGCTGGGACCCCAATATGGGACTCGATCCAGGGACCCCAGGATCATGACCTGAGCCAAAGGCAGTCGCTTAACCAACTTAGCCACCCAGGCACCCCTCATTTTTCTTTTTAGTAAGTAAAATCAACATGCAAATATTTCCCCCCATGCAGTATCTTTATTTTGGACCTCATGCTTCTGAGGCCTGCCAGTCTTTGGAGAAGGCTAATCCAGGCTTTACAAAAAGAGATGGACTATTCTAAATACATAGCCACATCAAACTTACAGATTTTTGTTGACAGCTGCTGCTTCCTTGGGGGAAATGACTTGGGAAGAAATACATAAGAATTGAAATGAATAAATATTATTTATAAAAAAACAAAATGAGGGACTCATGGTAGACTCACTAGGCTAAAGCCTCTGCCTTTGGCTCAGGTCATGATCTCAGAGCCCTGGGATCAAGCCCCGCATCAGGCTTTCTGCTCAGCAGGGAGCCTGCTTCCCCCTCTGTCTCTGCCTGCTTCTCAGCCTACTTGTGATCTTTCTCTCTCTGTCAAAAAAATAAATAAATAAAATCTTTAAAAAAAAGACAAAATGAATATTATTTTTAAGAGTGCTACTTGTATCTGGTAATCCCTTAGCACAAGGTTCTTCAGATGATAATAAAAATATACATTTATTTTGCCCAAATGGATACTCTCTCTCTCTCTCTCTCTCTCTCTCTCTCTTTTTTGGTAATGTCAAGGTGGGTAAAAGAAACTGCTGAATGGTTTGCATTTGACCCAAAAGTAGCTATTTTTTTAGGGCTGATATAAAAGAATGCCTATTTGCTGGTGTATTTTTTTTTTTTTTGTCTAAACCAAATTAAATGCGTGTGCTTCTTCATTACTGATTGAGGGAAGAACTGCTTAGAGAATTATGTTCTCATGAGCTTCAGGGCAGAGAGCACTTTAAACAAGACCTATTCTCAATTCTAGAATGTTTTTAAAGACAAAGCAATTCACATCAGATTTCATGATACAGTATTTAAAGGAGGCTAACGAGATTCATATTTTTCCTTTGTCCAAAATTGGCTCATCTTCACTTAGTTTATGAGACTGATTTTTAATAAATTTTGCTTAGTATCATTGGAGCTGCTAAAAAAATCTGAGAGAACAACAAAAAAAGAGAACACAAGCCTAGAAGATGGGTGGCATTTATGAAAAAGCATGCATTTGAAGAATGTAACATTAGTAATCCATTCATTATTTCATAGATGATTCTACTCTCATTGAAGATGTTAGTAGGAATAACTCATGCATAGTGTAAGTGGGCATTGTTACCTCTGTTTTGTTCATATGGCAGGACTCCATTTCAACTTACAAATTATTGCTCAGGATCTTTAAGATGTCAGTTGAGTACTGGCATGAAGTTTAGTTTTGGACTGTACACAGAAATGATTTCCTATATATCCGTCTGCATGTTGAGGGTTTGATTGATGGGCCTCCTGACTTTGGGTCAGGAGTGAGTTCATGTCTCTTGGCAGGGCTTTGGCTTATTCCCTGAAAGTATAAACAGAAATCTAATGCTCACCAGTTTTATTATCCTCTTTCAGGCAGAATTTGACATAGTGATATGTAACTTTAACATTACAATTTCAGGAGACTTTAAAAACTGGACCATATTTGAGAAAAAGTGAGAAGGGTGATTTTTAAATTCAACACATTAAAAGGAAGAAAACTGTAAAGAATGGAGCTTGATCAGCATAAATGGAAGTCTTGGGGTAACTTCTAAGACTCCATTTTCTTGTTTCTTGTGTTTTTCTAGTTCCTATAACTCTCTTCTTTTCTATTCTTTACCACTTTGTACTTTGCTAATTCCCATTAATCCTTCAAGAGCTGCTTTAGAGGACGTTTCATTCATGTAATGAAAATTTAATGGGTACCCAGTTGTTGCTAGTTACTGTTCTGGGGAGTGAAGGAACAGCAGTGAATAAAAGAAACAAAATAAATCAAAACAAAAACAAAACAAAAAAACACCAGGAAAAAGAAAAGAAAAAACCTCCTCTCGTGGAGTTTATGGATATAGGTTTGGAGAGGAGACTAATGCTAAAAGGAAAAGTTAAAAAAAATATGCAAGTTAAGTGTGGATATAGAAAATAATCATATAGGAAGGATGTTAGGAAGGACTAGGCTACAGTTCTAGATAGGGTAGCTAGGAAAGGTTTGCTCAAATGACATTTGAGGAAATATCTGAAAGTGATGAGCAAATAAGCCAGCATGTGTCTGTAGGAATAATGTTAGGTAGAGGGAAAAGAAAATGCAACGACTGAGGAAAATAAATGCCTGGGATATTTGAAGAGGGCAATGTAGCCACAACAGAGAGTACAGGAACATACTAATAGGAGATAAGCCAGAGATAACAAGGGGCCAGATTGGGTAGGGATTTGTAGAACTTTAACTTTTCACAGGGTAAAACTTATTAAAGGTATTTTTGCAAAGGAGTGACATGATCTGCTTTTATTTTAGCAAGAACCTTCGGGCTGCTCTCTTGAGAATATACTAACGGGGAACCTGTACCAAATCAGGGAGGCCACTGCACAAGTCTCGGGGAGTGATGGTGGTGGCAGCTTGGGCCAGAGTTGCAGCAAGAGGGATGATGAGCCCTGAGTGAATTATGGATCTATTTTGGAAGTAGAACCTCTGGATTTGCTGGAATAGTTGAGAGGCATGAGGGAAAGAGGAGTCAAGGAGGACTAAATGGGTTTGGGGCCCAACAACTGGAAGAAAAGAGTTGCACATTTTCCACGGTGAGGAGAGCTGTGGAAGAAGCAGTTTGGGGCATAAGAGCAGGGCTCCATTTTGGAACATTTACATTTGAGATGCCTAATAGACTTCCAAGAAGAGGTGTTGAATAGAAAGATACATGTAGCAGTCTAGTTTAGAAGTCTAAGAGATCATCACTTAGGAGTGATCAACCTAATGATGTTACTTAAAGCATTGAGATAAGATGATATTATTGAGGAACTACTTATATGTACAGGAAGAAGAGGTGTAAGGACAGAGTCTTGGGACACTTCCATATTCATAGGTCCAAGAGGAGGATCGCAGTAAAGGATCCTAAGAAGATCAGCCTGAGGGATAAGAGGAAATTAAGAGAGCTTGATACACTTACAGTCATGTGACATATGTGTTTCAAGGAGGAGGGAACCATCATCTCTGTCAAATGCTGCTGATGGTCCAAATAAGATGACAACTGGGAATTTACTATTTACTCTTAGTCTCATGGAAATCATTAGTGACCTTGATAAGGGAGTTGTGATAATGTGGCGTAAAAATGTTGGAGGGTTCGAGTTCGAGTGACTGGAGGAATGCTTCGATGGAGTAGCTTGACACAGATGGCAGGACCTGAGTGTGATAAAGAAGTGTCTTCGGGGGCAGGGATGCCCTGACACCTGGATATTGGTGACATACAGGAGAATTCATCACATAAGTACACCTATTGAGGATAAGGGGAGATGGGTTTCTCCTTTTCAGAGAAAAGAGTTATAAATATAAAAAGAGAGAAATTTAGAATGAAGGATGTTAGGTTGGAATTGGATTTATCAAGGTAGTCTCACTTCATGCGTGTGTGTGTGTGTGTGTGTGTGTGCAAGCATATATAGATATAGATATAGAAACAATACAGAAGTAGAAGTATATATATCTAATATCTCTATTTATCTATCTATCTATCTATCTATCTATCTATCTATCTATCTATCTATCTATCTAGACACAGCGACATTCACTGTGCTGCCCAGTTGCCTGTCATGGGATGTGCAGCGTGCTGAGGTATAAGGGACGTGTGGATGTTGGAAATGCTGGAGGGTGGTGTTTCTGGGTACGCTTCGCAGGCTTCTATAAAATGTTTAGATTTTTAAATTCTTAATAAAACTCAAGATTAAAAAAAAATTGGATCAAAAAATTGGATATCTATCTATCTATCTATCTATCTATCTATCTATCTATCTATCATCTTCATATTCCCTACTTCTATCCACTGAGAGGGAGAGGGCAGGTCTGGGAGAATAGCAACCAAACAGTATGAATATACAGTATGATCTTTATTTCTCAGTGTCACTCATCACTCAAGAAGCCAGAATTTTGGGGTGGTTGGGTGGTTCAGTCAGTTAAACATCAGCCTTTGGCTCAGGTCATGATCCTGTGGTCCTGGGACTGATCCCTGAGTTGGACTCCCTGCTCAGTGGGGAGTCTGCATCTCCCTCTTTTGACTCTCCTCCCCCTCCCCATTCATGCTTTCTTATACTTTCTCTCTCTCTCCCTCTCTTTCTCTCTAATAAATAAATAAAATCTTAAAAAAAAAAAAAAGAAACCAGAATTTCTTGGAGAAATGGCTAATGCCAGGGCAGGGAAGTAAAAGTGACCCTGGAATATTTTGTGTCAGAAAGCAAGAAAATGCTTAAAGAATTATGAGGACATGTCAATATGACACAGTGCATCTTCACGAGAGCTCCACTGTCTCGGTGTGGAACAACTTGAGCATTGAAATACATATTAGGAGTATTATATCCCACTGAATAACATACAAATTCATTAGTCTGCACAGAAATAAATGTAAACAATGAAAGCTTAATTAAAAACAAGTTATTTATTACAGTCTTTAAATATCTGCTCACAAAATGATTATTAATTGCAAAAGGAAATTGTGTATTTTTATAGTGCAGAAGCCTGATAGGTATCAGTTTATTCATATGATTGAAGTTATCAATAATGGAACAAATAGAAATTATATATGATAAATTGTAATGATCAGTGAATCTCCTGCATCTAATCATGAGGAAACAGACAAACCCAAATTGAGAGAAAATCTACAAAATAACTATAGTGTTCAACAGTGTTAAGATTATGAAAGTCAAGGAAAGATAGAAGAATTGTTCCAGAACAAAGACTTAAGAATCATGATAATATATGCAACATGTGATTCTGGATGGGATTTTTTTTTTTTTTAATCTGTAAAGGACATTATTGGAACAATTGGTAAAAGTTGAATGGTGTCTGAGAATAAGATAGTAAGGCTGTGTCGATGTGAGTTTCCTGATTTTGATAATTGTAGTTATGTAGAAGAATGTCTTTTTTAAGACCAAATACACTACAGTATTCAGGGATAAGGGATATGTCAGAAATTCAATCTCAAATGTTTCCAAAAAAAAAAAAAAGATACACTGTTTTTGCAACTTACCTGTCATTTTGAGACAGGTTTTTAAGTAGTAAAAAAAACAGGGGCACCTGGGTGGCTCAGTCGTTAAGCGTCTGCCTTCGGCCCAGGTCAGATCCCTGGGGCCTGGGATCGAGCCCCGCGTCGGGCTCTCTGCTCTGCAGGAGGCCTGCTTCTCCCGCTACCGTTCCCTCTGCTTGTGTTCCCTCTCTCGCTGTGTTTCTCTCTGTCAAATAAATAAAATCTTTAAAAAAAAAAAAAAACAAAAAACAAACCTACTAATTGAACCATATTACAGAGAGAATAAGAAAAAAGACACAGGACAAAGCTCATATAGATAACTCATTTGGGAAGTACCACTGTTCTGGGAACAAGAGAAATGGAGAAGCAGAATTCTAAGATTATTTCTGTTTCTCATCTTTGGTCCCTAAGCATTGTATTCACATTTATTTTATTGCATTTGTCACATTGTATTGGAAGTATTTTTAGAGGCCCATTTCTATTACAGATTATAAATTCCTTGTAGAAAAGACCTGTGTTTTATAAATCTCTTATGTGTAGCATACTACTTAGCATATTGTAATATGCTCATTAAATATTCAAACAATAGAACCATTCTCAAAAAAGCTATGTTTGTTTTTTAAAGCTATGGCTTTTAATGAAAGATGTGATGATCAGTTTCCTTCCTAAACATGGAAAACAAAATAAGCTGATTTACTTTTAAGGAGAGGAAATTATAACAAATAACTTCTAGATTTTTGGGGTATAAAATACTGGTCGGTTACTGGGGTGTTTTATGGCTAATTCTAGTTACTCTTTGGAAGTTGTCTGTTTTTTAAAGATAAAATAGAAAAGGGAACCAATGAGATAGTGGGATAATTAAGAATGTAGGATAGTGTGATCATCTGTGAACCAAAAGCATTCTTAAATGTGGAATTGTACGTGAAATGTTCCTAGACAGTATCTCCAGAAAATGGTCTGGCTCTATCACCATGCCCTAGGAAATCAAAAATAAGTCAGACCACTGGCTGATTTTCTATCACATATCTGTATAAGCTAATTGGTTTTTTTTTTTTTTTTTAAGAGAGAGAGTAATTTAATAGTTTGGGAAGATGTGGCCATGAGAGTTTCCCATCCAGTCAAGATAGTATGAAGAAAGCCACTTATGTTTCCATGTTAATTTTTTAGAGATTGATTCAGTTGGAGGCATGTTTGTATGAGGTCATAGTAAACAGAGAGCTTTAGTAGATATGAAAGGGAGACTAGCAAATCCAAAGCATCATACCTAGAGTGAAAATGTGATATGTCGAGGCATAGGCTACTTCAAGGGCCTGGCTTGTCTGAGATACTCAGAGATTAAGAAAACCAAAGTGTGTGTGTGTGTGTGTGTGTGTGTGTGTGTGTGTGTAGGGCACAGGGATGAGATGAAAGGGAATGGGAAGACGGGAGGAGGAATTGTTGCAATAAAATGTATGAGCTCATGGAAAATGAAAAGTAGAAAGAAACAAAAATCTTTGAGGAACTTATCTGTGTATGAAGTCTTTTCCCTGTAGATTCTTTCATATGGTCAAAGGGAATGAAAATATAAGCCGTTATTCAGTGAATCAAACTAGTTGTGGGAATACATGCACATTCCAAATATTTGAGGGCAACTCAAGTGATTAATTTCTGCCAAATCAACCTTCCTTGAATAATTGACTCAACTCTTTTATTCATATTGTTTGTATAAATGTGGCTCAATAGGGAATATTTAATAGACAAGAGTATTTACAATTATATAAAAATTCATGTTAGTAAACAAGGTCACTCTGCAAAGGTGATGAATCCCTGGATGACACGTTTATCTGTTAGAAAATGGTGCCTTTATTGCTTAGAATTGTAACAGAATAGATTGTGTTTATGGTTTTATTTTTGGAGTATCAATTAGTCAATCAATCAATTAATATTTATTGAGCTTCTGCCCAGCTCTTACAGCACGCTCATCAAATTTGCAAATGACACAAATCTTGGAGGATGGTAAACACATTGATGACAGACATACCGTCCAAAAAGATTTTGACAGCCTGGAGCAATGGGCTGAATCTAACAAGATGAAATGTAACATGGATAAATATAAATTTCTGTCCTTGGGTCTGTGAAACTAACTGCGTAGATACAAGATGGGGTGGGTGTGCTTTAAACAGTGATGTAAGAAAGAAAAGACTTTATTTTCACTAGTATTTTAGTGAGTAGTCAGCTCATCTTAATTTATCAGTTTGAGCTGCATGATGTCATTGCCAAAAATCTAGCATGCAACTTTGGATTATATTAAGGTGATAATCCTGTTCAGTTCGGCAAGTTAAATCACATGTAGAGATTGTAGTATTTCTGGAGCCACATTTTAAGAAGAGAGAGAGAGAGAGAGACCCAGAACCATGTCATATTTAGAACACCACAGAAACGAAGCACATTTATCCTGAAGAAGACTTAGGAGGAAACGACATCTTTCTTTACATGTGAGCTCTCACATGGGAAAGGGATTGGGTTTGTTTGGTGTGGTTTCAGTAGTTAGAGCTGGGACCTCTGAATGGATGTTATAAGGAGATATTTTTCAGCTTTATCATTTATAATAATAAAAGCTGTTTAAAGATGAAGGACTCCCCCCATCTGCAGGAGGGGGATGCTAGAGCACCTAAAACTCAGTATCCTTATTTGAGGGTAGTAGCACTGCAGAAGGACAATCTGGGAATTCAATGAGGTAACCTAAGTAGAGCATTCAGCACAATGTCAGGAATATGACAAGTGATTATGTAGTTCATTGGGGTTGTTACCCTTCTCATTGTGTGAGGTGTTTGACATGACACTGGAATCATCACTGGGGGGAGTTCTAGGAGAGAGACTCACAGATGGGCCTGACACATGAGATGGCTGTTACTTTGAAATGCTAACTGGGTGTAACTGACTAATAAAAATCAGTTTGAGCAGGCTCTGGAACCAGTCAACCTTTCCATGTGACCTTGAATAATGTAACCTTCTTGTTTTCAGTTCTCTGGGATTGAGTTTCATTACCTTTAAAATAGAGATATAATAACAAACCTTCCTTGGATTGTTGTAAGGATAAAAGGAGAAAATACACATAAACATTTTAATGCCCAACATGCTGGTTTTTCTATAAATGTGAATACTTTTATAATGCTAAAGCAGCTAGACAAGGATTATTGAAAGAAGCGGGACTTGAGATATGTTTTGAAAACTACCAAAAATTTAGGAAAGTAAAATACAGTAGCAAGGGTATTCCCCTAGAAATAGTTTGGACAAAACATGGAGATGGAATTAAGCACTGTGTGATCATCAGACAGGGAGAAGACTTCTCTAATGAGGTGAGATTGGCTCAAATTGGATGAGTAAGGAAAAACCTCAAGAAGACCTTCGGTTTAGGATAGTAAACAGTAAGAAGGACATTCCTAATGTGCTCAGGTAAGGGAACAAAACACACATATGATATTTTAAAATAATCTTATGGAGTTTTCAGAATAAATTGCCTTCCTTATGCTTAAAAAAAATCATGGATGCGTTTTTGTGAAAGGCTTCGTTAACCTAGAAATAGAAATTCTATTTTAGGGCAATTTCTATTTCAGAAAGTCCAAGACATGTTTCCTCCACAAAGTTTTCCCTTCAGATTCATATCACAGTAGTTTTCTTTTTTGTCTGAATTTCTTAGTATTCAAAATGACGATCTTTATATTTGTATCATCTATCATCATCTTTTGGGGGGTACATTTGAATTCAAGATATGTTGCCAAGTCACTTAATATTAAATCTACAACAAGGGTATTATTCAAAATTCTTAAAAAGGCTTTGCTTTAAAATGAGACCCATTAAATTAATGAAACTGGTATTTCTGGGAGGCTTGTAAGTTGGTTCCAAAAAGACAAGTCACACAGGAAAAGTCCAAAATTATATTATACACCGTACATGAATGGATTAAGGTACAACCTCTCAAAGCAACTCTTTGAAAAAGACAACACTTTATTAACTGCACTGAATCAGTACTTAAGTCAAAAACAACCATCATCATTTATAGAGATGCAAACACTAGTCTATTAAAATTATTCACACATACAAACGCCTTGGGAAAACGGCTCATGACTTTGTTTTCGTTGTTTGTGATTTGTAGGGGCAGTGTGAGTACTGGCTTCTTGCCGTAGGGAATTAAGTTAACTTAGAAGAATATAGGCAACAACAAAAGGATTTCTCTCTGGTGAGGACGTTAGCCCAGGTATTCTGCATATTGCCTGGCTTCAGGCAGCACTTTCTTCTGGCGGTTGGTGGACAGCAGGAGCAGAAAAGCAACAAAGATTTGGTGTTTCAGTGGAATAGGACTTGACAGTTATGATACTTGATTGTATTTTTTTCTTGGTAGCTTCTCAGCTATTGCGCGACTTGCTAGAATTTTGAATTAGACCCCCATCTAATCAGGCATGCTGAGTGGTCAGGGATTCTACTTAAAATAACAAAAAAAAAAGCAATGAATAAACTCTTATGCTCCAGGGAATGAGTACAGACCACCACAGGAACACAAATTTGACCCCCCAAAATATCATTAAAATGGACGATAAAACCCCAAGAGAATGGAGGGTCGAGAACGACCTGCTCCCCTCTATCTTCCTTCCAGTTTGTCCTTTGAGTCTCTTAGGAGGGCATTTAAGACTTCTCTATAGCTGCTGCTGGCTTTGGCGATTCAGTCCTTCAAGCCACACCAATAAACATGTACAAACTCCTCTAATCCTCGAGGGGTGGGAAATGAGATAGGTGTGAAGTTCACTTGAGCAGAAGGCTTTCTTTTCACAAATCAGAAATTCCACCACACATATTCCTACTCCTCTAGATAACTGGCAAGGGGATCATCAGAATGAGCCATTGCCGAGAGCTACCTTCGTCTTCACGGTTCCAGTGCGATGGGGCCCCAGGCCAGAATTGCAAAGCAGTTAAGAGAGTCTTGGAATATAAAACATGGTACGGAACACCAAAGAAGATTTAATCTTATTTATAGAAAGGTGGTTGGTAGGGGAGGGGACGACAGAAGAGAGTGGCTTGGTATCATCATTAATCATTTTGTAAGTACCAACGAAGTGAAAACATCCTTCCAGAATTCACTGCGAGGGACACTGAATCCTTCTACTAAGCAAATATGCGATGAGTTGATAAAAAAAAAAAGGAAGAAAAAAGAAAAAAAAGAAGGTCCTGAACTCTTGACTACAGATATAATACAGTGGATATAGAAAATCAAAAACATGCTTTCTATCTGACTCAAAATAAAGGTGCACTTAAACTTGTAAAAGACAACATTTTTATTTGAATGATATGACAGAACTGTCACAGGAGTGTTACCTGCTATAAAGAAAGCCTAAGAATTATTACCTTTATTAGACCAGTGACACTGAGCTTTAGCCATACATTTCTAACTTCTGTCCCTCTACAGAGACAATTTTCTTTTCTTAAATAAACTGTCATGCTAGTGTTAATATATTGTTGGCTCTCTCATGCTCTGAGAATACTGCTGATATAAAACATGTATATGTTAGATTGGTAATAGTATCTTTAGTGTAGCTGACTAGAACAAATGTGTTTCCCTCATGGCTGTGCTAATGTGATAAAGGAAAATTGGCTGTTCATCAGCTTTTGGCTGGGTAAAGACAGTAGAGATGGAACCACATTCTTTTTTATGCATTAATACCATCGAGAACTTTTCACTAGTTATATTTCATGTGCCTGCATGTTGCACAAAGATGTTGTAAAACATGAGATAATGCTACAAATAACAAAGTAGAAAAGCCTGTATCTTTTATAATGATAACAGTCAAACACCAAATGACAGTAACAGGCTGTAAAAAATGGCATGCAAAAAAAAAAAAAAAAATGCAGCCCTACGACCCAGCTGAGAGGTATATATGCAGGCCAGCAAGGAGCTGGTCTTTATGTCAAGGCTTTGTTTTATAATTAAGTAAAATGTAACATGGGGTCAGTAGACCTAGAGAAGTACATGGTTTTAATAAAAGCAGATTCAGTAGTATGGAGAAAAGCTGTATGGAATAACTTCTTGAAGAATTAATATTCCTAAGTAATTAGGTTGTTAACTCCCAGCATTGGTTGATTGGTTGGTTGGTTGGTTTGGAGAGAGAGGACTGTCGAAGTGTTCTAAAGGCATTCACTCATTCACATAATGACCTGAAGATGTTGGAGAATGATTTATTTTCATCAATTGTTGTGAGGAAGTTTTAATAGAACAGCAGTTTGAATGCTATGATGTGTTTTTAATTAAAATGTTAGCATCTAAACTTCCAATTGCAAGACGTTGTATTTCTCTCTTTCCCCTGTCCCTACTCTCATGTTTTATTTGCCATTTCAGCCTCTTTGCTAGAGCACCGATTCCTTGTACATTCGAGTTAAAATCACTCGAATAGGACTTTGTCGAGATTAAAGTTAATATCAAACAGCTGATCAGTTTATTCAGAAATATATGCAATCATTGAATATTTTGTGTAAATACCATCCATGAAGTTGTCTGCATAACCATTTGAATTGTCTACTCAAGTATCGCTGCACACAAATAAAATTTCATAACTTCATAATTTCACAGTTATGGTGCAATTGAGGGGTCATCTAGCCACAACTCATGGAACAAATCTGGTTCGTTGAATGTTTTATTATTTTATTTTCTATTTTTATTTTTTGAAGATTTTAATTATTTGAGAGAGAGAGAAGTAGAACATGAGCAAGGGGTGGGGGGCAAGGAGAGGATGATGCAGGCTCCCCTTTGAGCAGGGAGCCCATCGTAGGGCTCCATCCCAGGACCCCAGGATCATGACTTGAGCCCAAGGCAGGTGCTTAACTGACCAAGCCACCCAGGCACCCTGGTCAAATGTTTCTCATATTTCACATGCTCATTCATATATATGGTCTCTGCTTTCCTGCTACAGTAGCAGAGTTGAGCAGTTGTGACCTGAACCATTTGGACCACAAAATAAAATCACTTGGCTTGCAGATAAACAACGTTTATTCTCTTCCTGTTTACAGAAAAAGTTTGTTGATCTTTGATGTAAAGAGTTGTTAGGTTGTCTGATTAATTAGCCTAGAATATTATTGTCAAATTTTTATGTTCTGTATTGGGGAAGTACCACTGAATGTCACCAACACTAATAAAAGAAATATTTACAAGACACATTTTATATTAGCAACTTAAACTGAATTATATCCATGTGTTATATATTTTTGGTATATATAGCTTTGAATATTTCTACCTTTTGTATTCATTTCTATTTATTTCCAAATATGGTTATAACAAATTTAACTGATATCTAAAGGAACAGCATATTCTCAAAAAAGTTATGAAGGCATGGAAGTCAGAGCTGCTTAAATATATGGGACAAATAATTATATATACCTGTGAATACCCTGGTAGATATCACACCATAAAACTAAAATATGTAGGTTCATACCTAGGTATATAAACACAGAGATATATCATTGAGCCATTAAAATAATTTGTTTTCAGTCTTTCCAGCTGAAGAAAGTAGTGAAGTAGGAAATTAACTTGAGAAAGACTGCTGAAATGTAGTTATTATAAAATACAAGGCTATGCACTTAAAATAATAATGTTGATAATTTCTTGCAGGTGCATCAGACAAAGATCAGTTTCTTCCTCAATGGTTTGGAGGAGGATAATACAGCATTTGATGCAAGAACTCTAAGTGGCTCAATTATAGATTTTGCCTCTGGTACTACGCAAATAGGACAGAGTTTAAATGGTAAGATTCTGACTTCAGAAAATTATTTATTTTATCCAATTACAGTATTCCTAAAGAAAGTGTCAAAAATAATATTTTAAAATACCTAGGTTTATTTATTTTCTAGGGTTGCCTTCACAAATTGGCAGCAACTGGGTGAAGCTTATTAAAGCAGAAATTTGTCCTCTTCTCATAGTTCTGGAGCCTATAAATGTGAAATTAAGGGTGTGCAGTATTGTTTTTTTCTGGAGGCTCAATTCAGTTCTGTGTCTCCCTTTTTGATGGCTTCTGGATCCATGGTACTCCTTGGCTTGTAGCTGCACAGACCCAATCTTTGCCTCTAAGTTCACATGACCTTCTCCTCTGTGTCTTCCGTTCCCTTCCGTTCCCTTCCGTTCCCTTCCGTTCCCTTCCCTTCCCTTCCCTTCCCTTCTCTAAGAGGACTTGTGGTTAAATTTAGCATCCCCTTCCTCCTCCAATCCTATATGCTTTCCTTTCCAGATCCTTCATTACATATGCAAAGATCCTATTTCCGAGTATGGTCACAGTTGCAGGTTCCAGGTGGACATATATTTTGGAGGTCACTATTCAACCCACTATACTAGGGAAACTTTAACCTATAAAGATCAATTTTTAAATAAGAGCAATATGTGATAAGCTATATTTTCTCATTTTTTTGGTTTGAATTTTAAGGTAGGATTTAGAGTACTAGAGACTAAAAAATAATATTCAGTAATAATAAGCTGGATTTATGGTGTTTATCTCTTCCCACCATAAAAACAGACCCTATAGATTTAAAAGATATTATATACTACATCCTGAATAAAAACAGAAATTGAATTTAGAATTATCTTGAAATAATTAGCACAATTGTCTATAAATTGCCTATACTTTAAAAATGGAGTTGTTATTTTATATTATTAGATAATAAATACTCATTATAAGAAAATTCACACAATACAGAACTCTATGAAATAGAAAATATTTTACATTTTTCTACCTTTGTAGATACAGTTAACTGTTTTATACCCTTCCAGAATTTTAGTACGTATCACTGGAGATATGATTATAAATATAATTTTCTGAAATAAAATTATAATTCATATGCTTTCTCTGAGCCCTCTAAAAATAAATACTTCCCCTCTAAATGTTATGGACAATATTCCATGTTAATATGCCTCCTCGTTTAAAATGGCTGCATTATGCACAATTCTATAGCTGTAAAAAGAACTTTATTTTTTAATGTTTTTTGGTAACAAGAACTTTAAAACAAGCTCCCATTAATGAGCATTTAGATTATTCCTTATATTTCAATGTTATTAGCAGTTATTTGCTAGAAATTGTTATATATGTCTATATTTCTATACCCCTGTTTCTGTATCTGTCTACTACATGCATATACACATATATACCCACATATGCATTTGAGCAATTGCCTGCACAGTTCCTTAAGACCTTAAACTTTGGTGTCAGTCTGCCTGAATTCAAATCTCATCTCTCTACTCAGTAGTCATGTGACTTGGAACAACTTTTCAATGACTCTAAAATATAGTAACCACAAATTTAATTTATGTATATTTTAAGTTTTTATTTTAATTCTACTTAGTTAACATACAATGTTATGTTAGTTTCAGGTGTATAATATAGTGATTCAACAGTTTCATGCATCACCCTGTGCTCACCCCCACAGGTGCCCTCCTTGTCCCCATCATCTATTTAACTCATCCCCCTCCCCCCTCCCCTCTGGTAACCATCACTTTGTTCTCTATAAGAATCTGTTTCTTGATTTGCCTCTCTCTCTCTCTCTCTCTTTTTTTTTTTTTTTTTAAGATTTTTATTTATTTGACAGAGAGAAACACAGTGAGAGAGGGAACACAAGCAGAGGGAATGGTAGCGGGAGAAGCAGGCTTCCTGCCGAGCAGGGAGCCCGATGCGGGGCTCGATCCCAGGACCCTGGGATCTGACCTGGGCGGAAGGCAGACGCTTAACGACTGAGCCACCCAGGTGCCCCCCTCTCTCTTTTTTTACCTTTGCTTGTTTGTTTTCTTTCTTAAAGTCTACAGGTGAGTGATATATGGTATTTGTCTTTCTCTGACTGACATATTTTACTTAGCATTATATTCTCTAGTTCCATCCATGTTGTCGCAAATGGCAAGATTTTATTCTTTTTATGGCTGAATAGTATTCTATTGTGTGTGTGTGCATGGGTGTGTGTGTGTGTGTGTGTGTGTGTGTGTGTGTATCTCACATCTTCTTTATCCATTCATCAATCAGTGGACACTTTGGCTGCTTCCGTATCTTGGTTATTGTAAATAATGCTGCTATAAACATAGGGTGCATGTATTCTTTGAATTAGAATTCTTGTATTCTTTTAGTTTCCCCAAATTTAAAATGATAATGATGACATTACAGTTCAATTGTGAGGATCAAATGAGGCTATTAATTAAATACATACATAAAAAAGCATTACTGCATTACTGTTTTTCCAGAATCTGGCACACTGTAGTCACTGAAAACTTAATGGTATTCTTTGATTAACAGAAGTTCCTAATTTTAATGAAGTCCAATTTACTAATTTTTTTTATACTTAGTATTATTTATGTCCATCTTTGCAAACCCTGATCTCATAGAGATATTCTTTCTACATTTTAATTAGAAATGCTATAGTTTTACCTCTCAAATTTAGGTCTGTTTTCTACCTGAATTTATTTTTGGGTGTGGTACGAGGAAGGGGTCAAGATTTTTAATTGACCTGAATTTTTAATTGACCCAGAACCATTTTCATTAAACAAATCATTTCTTCACTACCCCGCAGTGCATGGTAACTGTCACAGATCATATACCTGTATGTGTGGAGATGCGTTTGTTCCTGAGCTCTCTCTTTTGTTCCAATGATTTGTTTGCCCCACACTTGAGTCAAAATATTTATTTTAATAACTGTAGTTTTATAGAAGTCTTAAAATCTGAAAATATTTAATTTTTGAATTCATTTTTCCTTTTGGTTATTTTCTCGGCTGTTACAGGAATTTTAGAAGTGGTTTTACAATTTTCATGAAAATTCTGCTAGGATTTGAATCATTAACTCAATTTTGGGAAAGTGGGCATTTATGATATCAGATCTTCCAATCCATAAACATAATGCATTTCTTAATTTCTTCCAGCAATGTTGTTAATTTTTTGACCAGAAGTCTCACTCATTTGTAAGACTTAGTTCTATGTACTTGTTAGTTCTTTTTTCATAAGATTGTACTGAGTATTGTTTTTGAACTTCATTTTCTATTACATAAAAATGCCTTCAATTTTTATACTAACCTTAATTAAAGGCAGTGACTTTGCTAAATTTTAATTCTAATTGTTATACAGTCCTGTCAGTCGTATATAGTAGACACTCAGTTTTTTCAGACACTTTCAATAAATGCACAAATGGTCATGGCTTTGGAGTTGTCATGTGGATATTTATAGGTGTTACTGATTTTGAAGTAATGCACAATTTCAGTTTGCATTCCCCTATGGCCTGAGGTGTCTAGACATGATCTATTTTATAGAAAAAAGGTGTGTATTTTTGATATTCAAAATACATACTAAAACTCTGTGGTTAAATTTCCTAGCTCTGGTGTCAAAAAACTTAGAATTAAATTCAATCCCATTGTGTGCCTTTGATGAAAATATGTATCCTTTGTAATTCTCAGATTTCTAATCTGTGAAATGATGTTTTAATAAATAGTTTATAGGACTATAATAAGAATTATATGAGATCATGTGTGGGTAGAATATGTTGCTTATCATATAGTAAATGTTCAGTGAGTGGCAGCTATTATTAACCTCTTTGAACACCTATTTTCTCATAAGTTGGGATAATCATATCTTTCTATAGGATTGTTGAGAGATCCAAAGACAAAATTCCTAGACATAATTCTATTTTAATTTGTATATGTTCTTCGATCAAACTAAACTTTTGTGAAGAAGTAAGTGAAGGAAACTATATATTTAGAAACTGAGTTTGAGTAATTAGTGTATTGGAGAATTTTATAAAGTACTCTGCATACAGAATCTCTTAATAAAACATTAAATCTTGTGAGCCTATTTCAATATTTAATCCCCATTAGTACTTCTAAAAGTGTTTTATTGCACCAAATGTTGCTCAAAGTGTCTGAAAGTGCTATAAATTAGTCCGCTATGCACTGTGGGGTTGAAATGACTTGCTTGTTCTTTTTCAGTACACTAAATGTTGAATGAATTCTTCAAAAGGGCAGTGTGGACTGAATATGATATTTGTTTTTAAACTATGTAAAAATAAATTTAACTTCTGATTAGAAAACATATCATTGGAAAAGGGTTTATTTCAAATGTTGCTTAGTTTTCATTACAATTTTCTCCTTAAGATTTGGGCATCAGAGTGCTACAGGGGAAAGGGTATTTTAAAATAATTTTTGTCTTTATTCTATCAATTTATAGGTACAGTTGTACCTACTGTATCTTTTCTCTAATTAGAGATGGCATATAGACTGGCTCATTACTTCTGCCTAATGAGCCAGGCTCCATGCCACCTCTCTAATCAGAAAAGAGATAGGTACAGAATGTTCCCGTGGACTTATTATAAATCATTTTCTTTCTCTCGCTCGCTCTCTTTTTTTAATCAAAAAATTAAGTCACTGTCCTCCATACTTTTGTCCATATCCAAGATGGTTTCATTCAGGAGAGGTAATTGTGCAGGAGATTACTGCGAGCTGAATTAAGGGTGCTCTCATGCAGTGCCGTGCCGGCTGTCTCTGCTTTGGAATAGATACTGCCTCAAACCCAGGCATAGCAAATGAAGGCCCGTAGGAGACCAAGATGTCTTTCCTCTCTTTCTCTGATTGGGCTTAAGTTGTTTCCTTGTTTCTGTACCCAGGAAGCAGCAACTTTTCACATGAGTGTTGGCTGGCTGCAGAGCTTTGTGTGTGTGTGTGTGTGTGTGTGTGTGTGTGTGTGTTGGGGGGAGGGGTTCTCCTCTCTAACTACCATAACTTTCCAAAAAAATATGTTGCCAGTGACACTTTTCTCTTGCTGTAGGCCCTGTTTTTTCCTCCCCTAGGATATTAATCAATGACCAGAGAAATGCTTTTCACGGACCCCTGTATACATATTAATGAAATACGTATAAATATAATGTATGTATGCTAATGAGATAATTTGATTTGGTTGGGTTGATTTTTTAATATACAAATAGAAATACCTTAGACCATCTCTATCAACTGATACGTGTCAGTTCCTTCTTAGAGCACTTTCTTCCAGTGCAGGTTTATTTAAATGCCTCCCATTAAGCATAAAACCTAGAGGAGTTATGGCAACAGATATGTAATTGTAAGTCTCTAATTTCACTGTGGTATAAACTGTAACAGCCACCCAAATTTTAGGTTTAAAAATACAAAATTATATGAATCAAACCTTTTCAGGAATTCTTCTGAACTCATTTATCAACAGAGTTCTAATTTCCCTATGTTATGTATTTAAAGGTGTGAAGCACTTTCTTAGGAAAACAACTGGACATTAAAGAATCAATAAAGATTTCTTGTTTATCTGAGAAAGTGAACACACAGGAAAGAAAAGAATGACCATCTAAAGCTAACTCCAACTTTCTTTTCCTTCCATGTTTTCTGCTGCGTGTTGTATCTTAATTCATCTGCTTCTTTTTCATTCTTTAGTTGAAATACTACTTTTAACTTCTGCTGGCATTCCATAGGTTAACATGTATAAGTTCAGCTAGGTACAGAGTTCAGGAGAGGAACATATGGAAGCATCTGACATTTTCCTTGTAGTTCAGATTATGATAAAATTTTTCTGAGAGAATTATTTTGGAAATAGATTTAAAAAAGTATAGAAATTGATTAATTAAGACAGGCTAATGGAATGGAAGAATAGTATAGAAACAAGGCATATATAAGTGAAGAGGAGTTTAAAGATTGAGGCGGTATTTCAGATTGTCCTAGAGAAGATATCTAACAATAAATCAGGACGATTGGCCAACAATATTACAAAAATTAAAAGATAAATGTATGCCTTACAACCATACTAAAAAAAACCTGCAGATGAGTTAAAATTTAAATGTAAAGTGTATAATCATGAAGTATTAGAGGAAAATGGGAGCAAATATCTCTCCAGTCCTGGCATATAGAAGACTTTTATTAGGATGATACCACGGCCAGAAACACTAAAAGAAAATATTGAGAACATCTGACTAACAAACTGAGAATTTAAAATTCAAACAATGCTTCTCATTTTGTACTTGGTTTGGCATGGAATACAAGAGATGTTAGTGTGGAAAGAGTTTGGGATTGATCATCTGGAAAACTATAAAAAGTAAAAATGTGAACACTATTTCATCCAAGAATTGTACTTCCAAGATATATCTCAAGAATATAAGTAGAGAAGGCCTTAAATATACACTCGAAAGTGCTCATTGTAGAATTAAAGTAGCAAATAACAGTAACCAATTAAAAAATTCAAAAGGGAGTTGATTAAACAAATTTCAAATTGTACCTACAATGGAAAAATTATGTACAACTAAGAGAAAGGAAATATGTCTTTTTGTAGAGACATGGCTATAGGTTCATAATGTCTTATTACATGAAAAAGCAAGTGTGTAGTATAATATACTCTAAATTGAATGTGGGTTGACAAAACACAAATCTATACTGCACATTTAAGTTATTGCACATAAAAATTATTATTGCTATAATAATTAGTGCCTAAGAAGGCATAAGTGCCTAAGAAGAAGGCATAAGATTTAGAATTAAACAGATAAGGGTTTGAATCCCAGCTCTGCTTCTTAAAAGCCAACTGACTTTGGCAAAGAATTTCACTTCTCAATCCAATTTCCTGATTTGTCTTCCTAAATTTTCTAATTTGTCATATACATAGTTTTCAAGGTACTTGTAAAACTTATAAATAATATGTATTTGGTTCACGTTAGGTACTTAATAAAATGTCATAAATCCTTAGTGTTAATATTGTTTATTTAGATATTAAATTTATTGATTATGTGAAACTTAAGTATTTTTAAATAATGGTCATTAACAATATTTCTTTTTTTAAAAGATTTTATTTATTTACTTGACAGAGTGAGAGATCACAAGTAGGCAGAGAGGCAGGCAGAGAGAGGGGGAACCAGGCTCCCTGCTGAGCAGAGAGCCCAAAGCTTGGCTCGATCCCAGGACCCTGAGATGGTGACCTGAGACAAAGGCAGAGGCTTTAACCCACTGAGCCACCCAGGTGCCCCATGATATTTTATTTTGTGGATCAAAGTCAAAATTTTCCTGGGGTAAAGAAGGATAAATGTTAAAATTAGAGTAATGACGTGCTAGGTGTTTGAAAGGACAGTATTTGGTGTAGGTAATCCCCATGAAATAATTTCTTTTTTTCTTTAAAGATTTACCCTCTCTGATATGCTTCATTGTTTCCTGCAAACCCTATATTCCACCTGCTGTTATTTCTCTTTACCCTGAAGAGCTTCCTTTTCCACTTTTTATAATTTAATCAGAGGAAAATAAGCTCAAGTTTTGTGAAAATGTCTTTATCTCTGTTTTTGAAGGATACTTTCACTAGATGTAGAATTGATAATTGTTATTTTTTTCAACACCTTAAGGAATTTTGATTTTTTGCCTTCTAGCCTTCATGTTTCTGGTGAGAAATCAGCCATGATTCCTATCAATGTTCCCTTGTTTGTGGTATGTTGTTTTCTCTTGCTTCTCTTAAGATATCCTCTTCGATGTTAGCAGTTTGACTAAGTTGTGCCTATACGTAGTTTTTATTATATTAACCTGGTTGAGGTTTTTTTTGTTTGTTTGTTTGGTTTTTTTTTTTTTAAAGATTTTTATTTATTTGACAGAGAGAAACCGTAGCGAGAGAGGGAACATGAGCAGGGGGAATGGTAGCGGGAGAAGCAGGCTCCCTGCTGAGCAGAGAGCCCGAAGCGGGGCTTGATCCCAGGACTCTGGGATCATGACCTGAGCCAAAGGCAGACACTTAACGACTGAGCCACCCAGGTGCCCCTAACCTGGTTGAGGTTTGATCAGACTCTTAGTTGTGTAAGGTGATGTTTTCATTACTTTTGAAAGTTCTTGATAATTACTTCTTTAAGCTTTTCTTTCCTTTTTTCCATTTTCTTTCTCCTTTTCCTCTTGAACTTCAGTTAAATTTATCTTAGAGAACTGGATATCATCCCACAGATCCAGGGCATTTTTGTTTGTTAATTTGTTTTTGTCTTCTCTATTCTTTTGTCTTGGTGTTTCTCTTTGCATATTTTCTTTTGCCCTGTCTTGAAATGCACTGATCATTTTTATCTGGGTTACTGTTAAGCCTATATAGAAAATTCTTCATTTTTAATATCTTATTTTCATTTCCAGCATTCCCATTTAGCTCCTATTTTTATAGATTCTATCTCTCTATGCAATTTTCCCCATCTAGTCACACATATTGTCATTCTCCACTTCCACTAGATCTTTTGGTATCTTTGTCTTAGATATTTTCAAGTCCTTATTTGATCATTTCAATGTTTAGGCCATGTCTGCATCACTGCCTATTGATGGTATCCTCTCTTAACAATGGGTCACATTTTCTTCATGTGTCTGAAAATACTTCTGTTGTGTGCTAGACATTTTGTATATAGGACTGGAAACACAGTGAATAATATTTACTCTGGAGAAAAGAGCACTGCTGGTTCTGTCAGGCTGAGAGGGAGAAAGAGAGAGAGAGAGAATGTAGGGGAAAATGGGTGGGAGAAGAACAACTTGATCTGGATGTGGGCTTTAATCCAGTTTCATTATTATGTCATTCACCACTGGTTTCAGATGTTTGAAGATAGATTCAGGATGGCTGCACATTCACTGTGTGGTTGGGCTCTTTGGAATTCCAAGCTCTCTAGCCAGACTAGTATGGTTGACTGTCCGACCTCTTTCTTTCTCTTAGGGAGTTTCAAGGAGTCCTTGGGTCCCAACTCTCATGTGAAAGTCTTGTTATTTTGTAGACTTTAATTCATTTAGATTGTGTTTTACTTTGTAATGGGTTAAAATGATTCTATAGGGGCACCTAGGTGGCTCGGTTGGTTAAACATCTGTCTTTGGCTCAGGTCATGATCCCTGGGGTCCTGGGATCCAGTCCCACATTGGGCTTCCTGCTCAGCTGGGAGTCTGCTTCTCTCTCTCTGCTCTCTCTCCCTCTGTCAAATAAATAAATAAATAAAATCTTTTAAAAATAATTTTATAGCTTATCTGACACATTGTGATTGTTGGGTTAATAGCAAAGTGATGGTCTCTTGCATATTTCTATTTTTTAAAGCTTTTATTTCTTTATTTGAGAGAGAGAGATTGAGAGTGAGAGAAAGCAAGAGTTGGGAGGAGAGGGAGAAGCAGGTTCCCTGCTGAGCGGGGAGCCTGATGCAGAGCTCTATCCCAGGACCCAGGGATCATGGCCTGAGCAGAAGGCAGATGCTTAAGCGATTGAGCCACCCAGGATCCCCACAAATTTCTATGTCTTAATCTGAATTTGAAGTCCAGCAACTATTGTAACATCTAATGGAACTTTTCTAGTATTAATGGAACATTTCTAGGAAAATGGATATGTTGTTATTCTTCCATCAATTTTTTTTTCTTGACTTCCACTTTACACCAGACAATGTTTTGTTTCTTTGCTCCTCTTTTAAAGGAAAACTCCCTCAAAGTTTTGTCAATGATAGCTGTCTTTAATTCTTTCCTGGTTCTACTGTCTATAGCTCACCACTATAAACTATCCTTGCCAAATCTCTATTGACCTTCACATCATAAACTAATAGTTAATTTCACATCTTTATCCTATTTGACCCATCAACATCATTTAGTGAGTTGAGATCACTCCTTGCTTGGTATACTTTCTTCACTTGGCATCTAAAACCACATTATCTCCTGGCTTGCCTGTGAGTTTCTACTTGCTACTTCTCAATTTGATTTCCTGCTTCCTCTTTATCCATTTAACTTCTTAATATTGGTATCCCAGGCCTCACTCCTTGGCTCTCTTCCCAAGTCTATATACATGCATTCCCTTAAGCATCACCTCCAGATTAACAGTTTTAAATATCATCTAAATGGCTTGAGTTCTAAATTGAAATCTACCTTCCTTCCTTCTACCCCCAACCTCTTTCCTAAGTTTCCATCTGCTACATCAGGCCATCTAAAATCTCCATTGGGATGCTTAATTTATATCTCAAACTTATTTTTTCACAAACTGGACCTCTGATGTTTTAAATCTCTCACTTTGACTCACACATTTCCATAGACCTCCTTATCTCAGGTAAGGGCAATTTCATTTTTCCACTAATTCAGAACAAAAGATTGGAGTCATCCTTGCCAATTCTTCTTACATGTGATATGTTATGTGCTAGAAGAGTCTTGTTGATGTTACTTTCAAAATATATCCAGATTTCGATTCCTTCTCACCACCTCCACTAGAATCATCAAGTCCAGGGCATGGTTGCTGCTTTTGCTTAGATTACTGCAAGTCTTTTAACTACCTCCACCTTGGCCCTCCACTTTATTCCCAACACAGTAGCCAGGGTTGTTTTATTATATGAGTCAGACTGCATTACTTCTCTGTTCAAAGTGCTCTATTGTTTTCCTACCTCACCAGAGTGAAGGCCATTATTTTTAAGATGGCCTATAAGACCTACATGATCTGAATGCGGTTACTTCTCTGGCTTTACTATTACTGTCATTTCTTATGTTCAATTTGTCTTACCAAAACTGGTCTTGTTTCTATTTCTTGATTATGTGAAGCACAATCCTGTCTTAAGGTCTTTGTAGTGTTCACTATTCCTTTAGTCTGGAAGTCTTTACCTCTTGATATCCACAGGGTTGACTCCCTCTCTTATTTGGGTCTGCTCAAATATCACCTTCTTTTTAAAATTTTTATTATTATTATTTTTTAAATTTAACTTTATTTTTTCAGTATTCCAAGATTCATTGTTTATGTACCACACCTAGTGCTAAATATCACATTCTTAATGAAATCTTCCCTACCACCTTGTTTAAAATTGCAAATGCCAGTTCATAATTTTCTATCATTATGCTCTTTTTTCCCCTCCCATGGCACTTACCATTTTGATATAAGAGTTACTTATTATTTTTGATGTGTGTGTGTTTTACCCTCTAGAATGTAAATTCTGTGAGAACAGGAATTTTTTTGTTTACATTGTTCACTGATATATCCCAAGAGCCTAGAAGATTGCCTATCACATGGTAGCATTCAGTAAATATTTGCTGTTTGCTCAATAAATGGAGTAGGAGGATCTAAATGATAGAGCTTATGGGTATAGCTTAAGTTTGTCAGCCTTACCTCTCTGGTAATGTTTCGGAAGTGATATCTAATGGACTTGTTTTGTTCATTAAAACAGAAAATGTTGCAAAGCAGTAGTTTAGCAGACACTGTGATTAAAGGAGAAGAAGGAATCAAAGTTGTATCATAAAAAGAAATAGGGATGTTGGGGTGCATATGTGAGGTCGGGAAGAGGAAGGGCGAAAAGGAAAAGGAGGGAAAGGTTAATGGGGAGAGGAGATGAGGGGAGGGAGAGCATTGTGAGTAAGCTTAGGGGAATGAGCATTGATTATTTGAGATAGAAAAGGAATATCCTATTAGAAGTGACGAAAGGTTATTTGAAACAGGTGGCTGGATTTGAGGATTGATTTAGGGTTAATGATACAGAGGTAAGAATATTCCTTATAGAGGTTATTTTTGAAATTCTAGCAGCAGACAAAATTCTTGAAGGAGAGAAATGTAGAAAAAGTATAGAGCTACAGATAGAAGGTTGGGGGATGGTGATAAAGAGAAGAGGCAACTGAGGAGATATAGATGTAGTCTATAAGGGTTATGATATTAGAAGACAAGTGAAGAACATTTCAAGATGTTCTTCAATAATATCAAGCAGCAGAATATTTAGGAAAAGAAGTTATAAAACTGAAAATCACACGTAGGGTGGTCATCAAGAATGCACTTGCAGTCTAATGATAGAGAAAAGGGATATAGATCATTTAAAATGAGATTGAATAATACAGAAAAGGAAGTTTTGAGTATAGATATCGGAGAAAGCTGGTTCTGAAGAGAAGGAAAGGAATTGGTTGAAGTGGGCATAACATTAGTTTCTATTTTCTGGTGGTTGTTTATTACTTTTGAATATTTTATGGCCATCTGTTGATTCTTCAGGTTGACAACTTTCGTTTTATTGATTTAAATAATGGTTCTAGAGGTGAATTTTCAAACTTTCTTAATTCAAGAAATTTTATAATAGTGTATGTATTATACATTTGTATAATAATACCTGTATTAATTGTATGTGACTGTACATTGAATACTTGTTTTTTGTTATTGTCTGCAGTGATAGCTGCATTTGGAGATTTATTTCCTTATTGTTCTGTAACAATAGGAGTATATTCTTATCCTTTGTTATTGATGCCTCAAAACAACATTAACAATAACAACAAAACTGTAAAAAACATTCTAGTTGTTATTTTTTTTTTTTTTTTGGCATAAAGCCCTTACCATTTTGAGCATTAAAAAAAGTAAATGAGCAAGCTGTTTCGATGCTCTGTTCTAGACTCACCATATTTTCAAGTTCTAGATTTTTATGACTTCTTTTTGAATGTTTTCAAATATAATGTTTTCCTCAGTGTCACAGTGAAGTAAATAGAGATCAGATAATTAATCTGATCCCTTTATGCATACCTTTATTTTCAATTTGAATTTTTGATAGGAATGATGAAAGGCCATTTCCTAAGTATTTGTTGAAAGGACATAGACTTTTTTTCCTACTACGCTGAGAGTTTATTTACATATGTGAATCTGTTAATGGTGTTGTCAAATGCTCAGTCTTTAAGATATGTTATTTTCAAAAATGAAGATTCTTAGTTTTATATCATACTAGATATTATTTCTAAAAAGAATGCAGTAGTTACCTTTAATTCTTTTAACCTGTGGGTAGATATCTCTATTTAAAGCCATCTATGCCAATTATTATACTTCTAATTCTAATTCTAAAATTTTTGGTTCACAAGAGACAGATCTAGTCTTAGTAACTTAACCTGTTGCTATTATCATTTATTTGACTTTGGCATTTATTGTAGTATCTAACTTTCTAAAATAACTTAGAACTGTAATCTCTCTTTACATCAGTGATTTTTCCAGGCAATGGACATTTATAGCATTAAAATTTCAAAATGTATTTAAACAATTTTTTTAAAAATCTTAAAGATTTTAAAGAATCTTTTTGTATTCTGTATTTACATTTATCATTCTCATGTATGTTTTATGCTTTTATTATAAGGTTGAAGCATATAAAATTGCCATTTTTATACATTAAAAATGGCTATGCTTTAGCTATTTCAAATGGTTCAGTCTAATATGTACTTTTCCTTAAGTAATATAATATTGGCTATTATCTTCATTCTCTCAAAATGTGTATGAATGGCTTCTTAGTATATTTTTAACTTGGTTTTTACACAAAAATTGTTTCTAAGAATTATTGAAGTCTGGTTCATTCATTTTAGCTGTATTGTTAATATTTCATTTTATGAATAAAAGCATGTATTATTTATTTGTTTCCAAATTGACAGATTTTTATCGCTTTTTGTAATTTATAAAATTGTGTAATTGTAAGTCTCTCCTTGTACACATTTGTTTTTTCTTCCTTTCTAATCTGGAAAATATTATTTCCTTACTTAATGAAGTAGGTTAGTATGGCTAGTATGTCCAGAACAATGTTGAATAGAAGTGGCAAAAGTGTACTCTATGTCTTGTTCCTGATTGTAGGGGGAAAACATATAGGTTTTCACCATTAAATGTAGTAAATTTAGCTGTAGATTTTTAGAAATGGACTTTATCAAATGAGGAAGTTCCTTTCTTTAATAGTTTGTTTTCATGATGAAGTAGTGTTGTTGTAGAGATTACTGAAAATATGATGAAATAGTGTTGGAATTTGGTAAATGCCTTTCCTGCATCAATGGAGATGATCATTTGGTTTTTATCTTTTATTCTATCACTATCGTTCACCATTTAATATTCACATATTGAACCAGCCTTGTATATCTGGGATAAGTCTCATTTTCTTATGGTATATATTTCTTTCTTATGGTATATGTTACACTTTTTAAAAAAAGATTTTATTTATTTATTTGATAGAGAGAGACAGCGAGAGAAAGAACATAAGCAGGGGGAGTAGGAGAGGGAAAAGCAGCCTCCCAGCAGAGCAGGGAGTCTGATATGGGGCTCGATCCCAGGACCCTGGGATCATGACCTGAGCCAAAGGCAGCTGCTTAATGACTGAGTCACTCAGGTGCCCCTATATTACACTTTCTATATGGTCTATATATTTTTATTTATGGTGCTGGATTTGGTTTACAAGTATCTTGTTGAAGATTATGCCTCTATGTTTATAAAACATATTGATATGTAACTTTCTTTTCTTCTGATGTCTTTATTGGTTTTGGTATCAGAATAAGATGACATCATAGAGTCAACTCACTCTGTTAATGATGTGAGGTATGCTTCTTCATATTCTCTTTTTTGGAAGAGCTTGTGAAGGATTGCTGCGATTTCTTCTTTAAATGTTTAGAAGAATTCACCAGTGAAGCCATCTGATCCTGGATTTTCTTTGTGTGTAATTTTTTATTACTAATTTATTCCATTTGCTTATTAAAACTCTATTCAGATTGCTATTTCTTCTTGAGTCAGTTTCAATAGTTTGTACCTTTGTAGGAATTTGTTCATTTTATCTAGGTTATCTAATTGTTAGTATATAGTTGATTATAGGATTACCTTATAATCTTTTCCCGTCTGTGAGGTCAGTTGTAATGTTCCTTCTTTCATTTCTGACTTTAGTAATTTGACTCTTCTCTCTTTTTCTTGGTCAATCTAGCTAAATGTTTATCAGATTTGCTAAGCATTTTATAGAATAAACTTTGAATTTTGTTGGCTTTCCCTATTATTTTTCTATTTCACTTATGCCTACTCTAATCTTTATAATTTCCTTCTTTCTGTTTGCTTTGGGTGGAGTTTCCTCTTTTTCCTCCTAGTTTAAGGTAGAATATTAGGTCATTGATTTGATTTCTTTCTTCTTTAATATAGATATTTCCAGCTGTATTTGTCTTTAAGCATCACAGTACCTGGAACTCATGAAGTGTGATATGTTGTATGCTTATTTTCACTTGTCTTATTTTCTAGTTTTTTTTTGTGTGTGTGATTCTTCCCTTGACCCAGTGGTTATTGAGAATGTATTTGGTTATTGAGAATGTATTTGGTTATAGTTTATGTGGTATATCTTTCTTCTACCTTTTAACTTTCAACCTTTTTGTTTCTTTGAGTTTCTCTCTCAAAGAAAGCACATAGTTGGATCATAATTGTGTTTTTTTGCCCCATTCTTCCAATACCTACTTTTCTGGGAGATATCTATACCTTTTACATTTAAGGTAATTATTGTAAAGGTAGTCGAAATGTCACCTTGCTGTTTTCTTTCCATGTCTTTTTTGTTTCTCTATTTCTTCATTTCTATCTTCTTTTGTATTAATATTTTTGAGTGTACCATTTTAACCCCCTTGGCATTTCTTTTGCTATATTCATTATCTTGTTAATAGTTTCCCAGGATATTACAATTAATATAACAGTCTAGTTCTAATTAATACCAACTTACTTTCAGTAGTATACAAGCACTTTTTAGTTTTGTTTCCCTCCCCTTTGTTATTGTCATTCAAATTATGGTGTTAGATGCCCCTTACCACAGATTGATTGATTGATTGATTTATGCTTGTTTGTGAGAGAGAGAGAGAGAGAGAGAGAGAGAGATCACAAGTGGTAGGGAAGGGGGAGAGGGAAAGAGAATCTTAATGAGGCTTCAGGCTCAGTGCAGAGCCTGATGTAGGGCTCCATCTCAAGACCCTGAGATCATGACCTGAGCTGAAATCAAGAGTCAGATGCTTAATATATTTAGCCATCCAGGTACCCCAACACAGATTTATAATTATTGTTTTATGTGGTTGTTTTGTAAATCAGGAGAGATTTATATACCACATCTCTTTTTAGCCATTCATCTGTCAATTGACATCTAAGCTCTTTCCATAGTTTGACTATTTTGGACATTCCTGCTATAAACATTGGGATGCATATGACCCTTCAGGTCACACGATCCTTCGGGGTAAATAGTAGTGCAATTGCTGGGTCATGGGGTAGCTCTATTTTCAGCTTTTTGAGGAAGTTTCATACAGTTTTCCAGAGTGGATGCACCAGCTTGCATTCCTACCAACAGTGTAGAAGGGTTTCCCCTTTCTCCACATCCTCACTAACACCTGTCATCTTCTGACTTGTTAATTATAGCCATTCTGACTGGTGTGAGGTGGTATCTCACCGTGGTTTTGATTTGTGTTTCTCTGATGCTGAGAGATGTTGAGCCCTTTTTCATGTGTCTTTTGGCCATTTGGATGTCTTCTTTGCAGAAATGTCTGTTCATATCTTCTGCCCATTTCTTGATTGGATTATTTGTTCTTTGTGTGTTGAGTTCAAGAAGTTCTTTATAGATTTTGGATACTAACCCTTTATCTGACATGTCATTTGAGAATATCTTCTCCCATTCTGTCAGTTGTCTTTTGGTTTTGTTGACTGTTTGCTGTGCAGCAACTTTTGATCTTGATGAAGTCCCAATAGTTCATTTTTGCCCTTGTTTCCCTTGCCTTTGGTGATGTTTCTAGAAAGAAGTTGCTGTGGCTGAGGTCAAAGAGGTTGCTGCCTGTGTTCTCCTCCAAGATTTTGATGGATTCCTGTCTCACAGTGAGGTCTTTCATCCATTTTGAGTCAGTTTTTGTGTGTGGTGTAAGGAAATGGTCCACTTTCATTCTTCTGCATGTGGCTGCCCAATTTTCCCAACACCATTTGTTGAAGAGACTGTCTTTTTTCCATTGGACATTCTTTCTTGCTTTGTCGAAGATTAGTTGACCATAGAGTTAAGGGTTCATTTCTGGGCTCTTTATTCTGTTCCATATGTCCCTGTGTCTGTTTTTGTGCCAGTACCACACTGTTTTGATGATTACAGCTTTGTAATAGAGCTTGAAGTCTGGAATTGTGATGCTGACAGCTTTGGTTTCCTTTTTCAACATTACTCTGGCTTTTCAGGGTCTTTTCTGGTTCCATATAAATTTTAGGATTATTTGTTCCATTTCTTTGAAAAAAGTTGATGGTATCTTGATAAAGATTGCTTTGGATGTGTATATTGCTCTAGATAGCAATGACATTTTCACAATATTTGTTCTTCCAGTCTATGAGCATGGAACATTTTTCCATTTCTTTGTCTTTTTCTCAATTTCTTTCATGAGTATTCTGTAGTTTTCTGAATACAGATTCTTTTCCTCTTTGGTCAGATTTGTTCCTAGGTATCTTATGGTTTTTGTTGCAATTGTAAAAGAGATCATCTTATTAATTTCTCTTTCTTCTGTCTTGTTGTTGGTGTATACAAATGCAACTGATTTCTGTGCATTGATTATATATCCTGACACTTTACTGAATTCCTGTGTGAGTCCTAGCAGTTTTGGAGTGGAGTTTTTTGGTTTTCTACATAAAGTATCATATCTTCTGCAAAGAGTGAGAGTTTGACTTCTTCTTTGTCAATTCAGATGCCTTTTATTTCTTATGTCATCTGATTGTTGAGGCTAGGATTTCTACTATGTTGAATAGCAGTGGTGATAGTGGAGATCCCTGCCATGTTCCTGATCTTAGGGGAAAAGGTCTCAGTATTTCCCCATTGAGAATGATATTCGCTGTGGGTTTCTCATAGATGGCTTTGGTGATATTGAGGTATGTACCCTCTATCCCTACAATGTGAAGAGTTTTGCTCAAGAAAGGGTGCTGTATTTTCAATTGCTTTTTCTGCATCTATTGAGAGTATCATGTGGTTCTTGTTCTTTTATTATTATATTGTATCACATTGGTTAATTTGCAGTTTTTGAGCCAAATTAAAGCCCAGGAATAAATCCCATTTGTTGGAGGTGAATAATCCTTTTAACATACTGTTGGATCCTATTGGCAAGTATTTTGCTGTGAAATTTTGCATCTGTGTTCATCAGGGATATTGGTCTGTAATTCTCCTTTTTGATGGAGTCTTTGTCTGGTTTTGGGATCAAAGTGATGCTTGCCTCAAAAATGTTTGGAATTTTCCTTCCATTTCTATTTTTTGGCACAGTTCAGGAGAATAGGTATTAATTCTTCTTTAAATGTTTGGTAGAATTCCCCTGCTAAGCCATCTGGCCGTGGGCTCTTGTTTGTTGGGAGATTTTTGATGACTGCTTCAATTTCCTTACTGGTTATGGGTCTGTTCAGGTTTTCTATTTCTTCCTGGTTCAGTTTTGGTAGTTTATACATCTCTAGGAATGGCATCCATTTCTTCCAGATTGTCTAATTTGCTGGTGTATAGTTGCTCATAATATATTCTAATAATTATTTGTATTTCTGTGGTGTTGGTTGTGATCTCTCCTCTTTCATTTATGATTTTATTAGTGTGGGCTCTTTGTCTTTTCTTTTTGATAAGTCTGGCCAGGGGCTTATCAATCTTATTAATTCTTTCAAAGAACCAGCTCCTAGTTTTGTGGATCTGTTCTATTATTCTTTTGGTTTCTGTTTCATTGATTTCTGCTTTGATCTTTATTATTTCTCATCTCCTGCTGGGTTTAGGCTTTCTTTGGTGTTCTTTCTCCAACTCCTTTAGGTGTAGGGTTAGGTTGCATATTTGAGATCTTCCTTGTTTCTTGAAAAAGGCTGTTGTGCTATATACTTTCCTCTCAGGAGTGCCTTTGCTGTTTTCCAAAGATTTTGAACAGTTGTGTTTTCATTTTCATTTGTTTTCATGAATTTTTTAAATTCTTCTTTAATTTCCTGGTTGACCCATTCATTCTTTAGTAGGGTGCTCTTTAGCCTCCATGTATTTGAGTTCCTTCCAACTTTCCTCTTGTGGTTGAGTTTCAAAGCATTGTGTTCTAAACATATACAAGGAATGATCCCTCTCTTGTGGTACCAGTTGAGACCTGATTTGTGACCCAGCATGTGATCTATTCTGGAGAATGTTCCATGTGCATTGGAGAAGAATGTGCATTCTGTTGCTTTGGGATGGAATGTTCTGAATATATCTGTGATGTCCATCAAGTACAGTGTGTCATTTAAAGCCTTTATTTCCTTGTTGACCTTTTGCTTATATGATCTGTCCATTTCAGTGAGGAGGGTATTATAGTCCCCTCCTATTATTATATTGTTGTAAATGTGTTTCTTTGATTTTGTTATTAATTGGTTTATATTCTTGACTGCTCCCATGTTAGTGGCACAGATATTTAAAATTGTTAGATCTTCTTGTTGGACAGTGCCTTTAAGTATGATATAGTGTCCTTCCTCATCCTTTATTATAGTCTTTGGCTTAAAATCTAATTTGTCTGATGTCAGGATTGCCACTTCAGCTTTGTTTTGATGTCCATTAACATGGTAAATAGATTTCCACACACTCACTCTCAATGTGGAGGTGTCTTTCTGTCTAATATGAGTCTCTTGCAGACAGCATATTGATGGGTCTTCGTTTTTTTTAATCCAATATGACACCCTGTGTCTTTTGATTGGGGCATTTAGCCCATTTACATTCGGGGTAAGTATAGAAAGATATATATTTAGTGCCATTGTATTGCCTGTAAGGTGACTGTTACTGTCCTTTCTGGTCTGTTACTTTTAGGCTCTCTCTTTGCTTAGAGGACCCCTTTCAATATTTCTTGTAGGGCTGGTTTGGTGTTTGCAAATTCTTTTAGTTTTTGTTTGTCTTGGAAACTTTTTATTTCTCCTTCATTTTCGATGATAGCCTAGCTGGATATAGTGTTCTTGGCTGCATATTTTTCTCATTTAGTACTCTGAATATATCATGGCAGTCCTTCTGGCCTGCCAGGTCTCTGTGGATAGGTCTGTTGCCAGTCTAACATTTCTACTGTTGTAGGTACAGACCTCTTGTCCCAAGCTGCTTTTAGGATTTTCTCTTTGTCTCTGAGACTTGTAACTTTTAATATTAGATGACAGGGTGTGGACATGTTTTTATTGATTTTGAAAGGGGTTCTCTGTGCCTTTGAATTTTGATGTCTGTTTCCTTCCCCAAAGTAGGGAAGTTCTCTGCTATAATTTGCTCCAATATACTTTCTCCCCCTCTTTCTTCTTCTTTGGGGATCCCAATTATTCTAATATTGTATTGACTTTCCTGAATGAATTACATAAAGCCAAATTACTGTCACATGTGGTACTGAAATCCCTATTCAGTTAACTTAGTGCTCAACTAAGTAATTGAAGAGAGAATTTCTTAAACTTCTAGAATGAATGGGTTTTTCAGTCTTTGCTGAAAGCTCTATCTTTGTGTTGTGGTGTGCATCCAACATATAAGGGGGTATGGTGTCTTCTCTAATAAGCTGTCTTCTATTATTAATACTCCCTGTTTGTGCAGAACTCGAAGGTCAAGCAGAGGCGAGAGCTTAGGTTCTTTTCATGTCTCTCTTGGGCATGCACATAGCCCTTTGCATGTCCATGGGCTTCTAGATTTCCAGGAATATTTCAGAGCTTTGTAAAGCCTCCTATGAACATTTTGTGCTTCAGCTTTTCTATTTAACCTTTTTAATTTGTTCATTGTTTCCCCAGCTATTATCCCTGCCTCAGGCAACTGCAATGTTAAACAGTTGCCACTGATTGTTTCCAATAAATACCCCTAAAGAAAAAACTTTCCATTGCATAAGCTCTGAGTATGTTCAGGTCTTGCTCATGGGGTTTTCTAAGATATAGCTAGACAGATTAAATTGTGGCAGTTTCCTGAGTTTGGGATTTTGTAAGAACTCTAGTCTCATTCTGATTTCTCCAATGGCTGCTAGGTTGTTGCTTTTCACTATTATTATGGATATTTGTTTTCAAGGTTACCACTGAATGACAGAGAGGATAATGGGAATAGAGAAAGTTAAAATGCCACAAAAACATGCTATTCTTACTGATATTCAGGCATTAAAAAAAAAATCTTCCCTGGATTGTTGCAAAACTTTGGTTGACTTACAGATTTCCAGAGATGTTTATCTGGCACTCTTTGGTTTCATTGTTTTTATGGCAGAGAAAATTGTCAGTTATTCTCACTCTGCCATTCCTAATGATATTCTGTAATTTCTTTCATCATTGTCTTGTATTTTTTCCCCTTATACACCATGTTTTGTTTAACTTATAACTAGTATTTCATGTTTGTGGCTAATGCAATGGTACTTTAAAAAACTTATTTTCAGTGTTTCATCACTAATATATAAGAATTGAATTGATTTTTATATATTCAACTTGTATCATGTAAAATTGCTAAATTCTCTCATTACTTCTACCTTTTATGTAGAGTCACTAGGATTTTCTAAGTAGACACTCATGTTATCCATGAATAGAGGCAGTTTTATTTCTTCCTTTCCCATTTGTGTGACGTTTATTTATTTAGGCTTTTTGAAAACCTGTATTTACCCTGATTTATATATTAGATTATTTACTCACAGTTTTTTCTTTTAACTAACTTTGCTGTGCCATCTGTTGTAATGTGGATATACCACTTTTTGCCATTCATTATCTGTTTTCTAAATAGACAACTATGAGATATTTCTGGCAGGAGTCATATCTATTCCCTTAGTCCATTTATATTATTTAGACATATTTTTGCCATATGAATATTTTTTCAAAGAATAATCTTTTTATGAAATATTTATTCTAACATATCAATTGTTAATAAATTGGCAACTACCAAAGAAATGAATAAAATCCATTTTTATGGCTGTATCCTTGCAATATTTTATGATATTCTCCCCAGAAATCAAAATCATAAGTCTCTTACATGGAATGGATTATTTACATTAACACTGTCTTTAGAGAACTCTATAACTTTTGTTTTGAAAATTTCTTCAAATATGAATTCTGCAGTAGAGGATGTGATTGTTCTATGTTCAGATTCCAAGACTTTAAAATGATTTTTAAAGGTCATAAAACACAGCCCCTTTATTTTATAGATGATAAAATATATTTCATTACCCCTCTGCAGCAGAGCTTCCCTTTAAATATTATTAAAATATAAGAAGTGAATTCTGAGTTATCAGCATTGAAATGTACACCTCTCCTCCTACACCTTGGCCTGACTACTATTATCTCTCACTTGGATTACTGTAATAACTTAACTGATCTCACTACTTCTACTTCTCACTACTTCTATTCTTAACACTTTTGAATAAACCTGAGATCATGTCATTCCTCTACTCTAAACCCTCCAGTGACTTCCTATTTCATTTGGAATAAAAATCAAAGTCCTTACAATAGGTTTGAAAGGCTTTTACTGGTTTGAATCCCATTACCCCCAGCCAGTTACTTGTCTGACCTAATCTTCCAATAGCCTCCCTTCTATTTTGCTGCAGGAAGGTAGCTCCTTGCAGTTCCTCTCACATGCCAAATATATTGCCTTAGGGATCTGTGCGCTCATTGACTCCTGTCTCAAATATTTTGCCCCTAGATATATGCATGATTTATTTCCGTTCCCCTGTCAATACCACATTCTCAATGAGGCCTCTCTTGAACATAACATCCAAATTAAAAGTCCAGTCTATGCTTTCCAAACTGGCCTAATTTCCCCAATTTTTCATAGTATTTGTCATATTCTAGGATACCATATTAATTGCTCATTTACTATGTTCATCTTGAGTGCAAGTTCCATAAAAATAAGTTTTTTGTTTGTTTTGTGCCTATTTTGTTAACTGCTATATCCTTGGAATCCATGAAAGTGCCTGGCACATAATAGGTTTTCAAAAAGTACTTGTTGAATTAACATATAAAAGAATAAAATCACCCTGATAACTTGGTCATGATTCTGGCTTTGACAAAATCAAAGTGTTCATCATTTTTTTCTTTCAGTTGTATTAGGCCTTTCAAAATCACAAATAGTTATCCCTTATTTTTCGTGATCTATGTTTTCTGGGTTATTTTAGATAAAACATTTAATAGAATGTAAAGAAATAAACGAGAGGTAAATCCAGCTTCCTTCATTTAGAAAGACAACATTACCTCTTACCTCTTACCTCAGAAAGAAAATTCATATCGTGAGTAATTTCCTTTGTTTGTCCTCCCTACTCTCCAGACATAAGCACATAGCACATAATGACTTAACTGTATTCATACCTGTTCTTCCCATCTTCTCCCCTATCTCCAAGAAAGATATATCCTTCCTTATGCCATTCCCTACTTTGCTTAGTTTTGATTGTGGATCCAGATCAATTTATCAAGTTTTCTAGATGGCCGATTCACCAATGGATATTTTATCACATTTTCTTATTTCTTTTAATTATACATTTTAAAGCAAACTGTGTTGGAAATTTAAAAAATTCTACAAAGTTTTATAGTATTTTTTGTTTTGTTTTCATTACACCGCTTTAAGAAATAATTAGTTTGCATTTGTTTCAGGTGCCTGTTTCTGGACAGATAGGATAGGGCAACTCTCCTTATAGAAAAGTTAGAGCAGGAGACTGCATAGTCCATCTTTTTCCTTTGGACCTCAAGCTGTAGGGTATGTGAAAGGCTGAGATAGAGGGGTGGAGAGCGAAAGCCCATAGATATATTTTTTCTTAAAGTATATTGATTTAAAATATCTGTACTTATGAAAAAATATATAAAACAGTCTCAATTACTTTCTTAAATATCCTTCAATATAAATATATATATATACACATGCACATACATTTACACAGACACATAGTCTTTTCATGCCAAGTGTCACCCTCTTTGCTCATTCATCCTCTTTCTTCTGAGATCAACATCTCAGACTATTCAGTGTGCTAATTCTACTCTGCATGTTTTATTCATCAGATATATTCTTACTCTGCCCTAGTTTCTTCCATGTCACTACCAAGAAGCTGCAGCAAAGATAGATCAAATATTCTTTAAAACTCTATCATCAAGACAAAATAAAAGGAGTATAGCTTAAAAACAAACATATTTGAGGAAATGATCATTTGATAAGTTGGACATTGCTCTAAATTAAATTTAAAAATCACTTAACTATTGAATTGACACAATTAGGTGCCACATCCCCTTTTGTGTTCCCATGATCCAAACTCTAGCTAGGATTTTGCTATTTTAATCAAGTTTTTCTCATTATTATAGGCATAAGAAAAAAAAAAAAACCTTAGAGGTAGTGGTTTTCTTAGGTTTTTCTGTTCCCACCCTCTTGGGCTTATCTCTTATTAAATCCTAAATAAGTATTTGCTGAATGAATCAATAAAATAATATTAAGTGGTTTAAAGTTGATATCTACCTACATCTTGAAAGTTCACCTAATTCAATGCAGAGTGGGCTTTGAATCTGGCTTGTCTTAGAATAATTCTCAGGAGATAATGGAATTTGAGACTGAGCTAGAATGCCATTGATATATGTGAATAAGTCAGAATTTATGAGTAGGAGGTTTTCAATTTATCCTCATTTACTGGAGATTTTCTAGACCAGGCATTAATCTAAGTTTGGAGATGACCCAAAGTGATACTCTGGAGCTTGGAGACTTAACAGGGGGAATGACAGAACAGGTGGAGAGTCTTTCTCTTGGCAATGCAAATGCTCTGGAAATTGCAGCTGAAAGTAGATGACAATCAAATTTAATGCTGATAACATGAGAGATTTATAGGTTTATAAACTAGAGAGAAATTTGATTTGGAGAGTTATGGAATGAATAAGTCACAGGAATGAAAAGTACAGCATAGGGAATAGAATCAATGGTATTGTAATGCATTTTATGGTGGCAGTTGGGAGCTACACTTGTGGTGAACATTGTATAACATATAGAGTTGTCGAATTATGTTGTACCCTTGAAAGTAATGTAACATTGTGTGTCAACTATACCTCAATTAAAAGAAATACTAAATTTTTTTTTATTTGACCTGCAAGTTAGGCCAGTAAATAAGCTGAGCAAATATTTACTTTGGCTTAAATTCTGCAGTGTGTTTGGAGATAGCTATGACTATTATTATGTGGAATAGGCAAAACGTATATTGGCCTGAGGGAATTTGAAAAAGCTATGATATAAATATGATTGGAAATTTTATAGCTTTAAGGGAATTTCACTTGAATGTTTGTTAGCCACTGCTTAGAAAACTGTGACTTTTTATATTATGTATACTTTATGTCCTCTGCAGGATTAGAGCAGTTTGTTGGAAGAATGCAAGATTTTCGATTATACCAAGTGGCGCTTACAAACAGGTAAGTGAATGTGGTGTTGTAGAGCTCAACTGGTGTAAGAATAATTCCTGAATTTGCTTAGGTAAGAGCTGCAAAAGATTATATTATTTTCATCTTTATAGCATTTGACAAATATCACCTAATTAATGTTTACAGTGTTTGCTTTGGCTTAGCCTATGATTGTTATTCACTAGTGCTACTCTGTTGGGTAATTCCTTATAATTTGAAGTTGATGAAATTCTTTACAAAGGATTTTCACTAAGGAAACTAGATTTTTGAACAACTTGTATTATAGAATTTGGGGTACATTGGTTTAAATGTTCTATATGAAGTAGTTTCTGATACATAAGAAACTGTTCTATATGCCTTTTAAAATTGCTTTGCTGAATTTATAAAATTCTGAGAATTTAGAAAAATGAAGACAATTATTTTGATATATGGGAAAGTCTCAAGAAACTGAGCTGTTAGACTTGGAGACAAGAAGAATGAATAATTTTTTGAGTAATTTCTATTTCTATTTCCAGTGAACAAAAATTACATAGACTTTGTCTAGTGTTAACCAAGTATTTCATCTTGAGAATAGGTGGGAAATCTTTCCTAGAGGTTCTTAAAGACATATAGATTTTCATTCTCTTCAGAAAAGTTCAAGTGAAATTCTGCTTAGATGTCCTCTGAAGTTTCTTTCCCGAGTAATGATTTGATTATATAATAGTGTAGTATGTTGTATAGATGAGTTGATGTTGTTTACTTCTATTAAGGATCAAAAAGAGTGATGTTTATTCATATTTCTTAAAGAAAGATATAGATTAGGTTGTGGAATTTCCAAATGACAGGAGTAGCTCTTGTCAATTTAAGAAGTGTTGTTCCTGAGATGCTGCTATGGTCAGTAGTATGTCCATTAGAAATATAAACATTCTTTACTAGTCTATATAATCACAAGATACCTGAACAAAGTGTGTTGTAACACTGGAACACATTATTAGGGAGATTTCCTACCAGAAGTCTCACTACCCTTTAAATCACATATGTCTAAAATTCTGGAGAGCAGTGTTGCAATAATCTGGAGGGCTAATAAAGTTTTTCCTGGGGGGCCAATATATCACTTTTGGTCCCATTCAAAACCTGATATCATTGAAAAATATCAATAAGACTTAAAGAAGAAGGTGTGATTTCCTGTGATTTAGTGAATGGGAAAAACTGCCTGACTCCATTCCCCCCAATGGAATCTGAGGGAAGAAGCCTTGTCTCTCTAGTTAGACCTGGGTTACTGGTGTTGGCCTACCTGAGATGTCTGGAAAGGTATTATGGGAAAGAATGCCTATAAATAGAATGACTAATTCTGACCTAGAACAGGTATATTGCCCTTAATGGAAAAATTAAATATGTCTGCCTGGAATTGGCATTATTCTATGACTGTTGGCAGCTGCCAGGTGATCCAAAGCCATTGAAGCACTTTAGGGTGCCAAAATCTGTACTGATGAGTCACAGGAAACCACTGACAAATTGTTTTGGCCTCAGTCCCTTTACTTAAAACAGCAGTAGATAAAATGATACTTGCTTTCTTTTTTCTTTCCCATGGATGAATTGGAGACGGTATCTATAACCCTTAGTATTTTCAATATATTATCATTCATTTTCAGGGTAAGTCAGTTTAACAACCCAAATGAATGTTACCTTTCTTTTTCATCACAAGTAGGTACAATAAAATATTATGATATTTAAATAAATGTCTCAATAATCAGACAAGGGCTTACCCATGCTTCTCAATGTAAAAAATTAACACTTAAGAATTCACCATTTTTAATATCCATCTTATGAGTATGTTTGTTTGGCCAGGAATGAGTTTGATTTTATGTTCTGTTTAGAAAATAATTAAAATTAAATGGATAGTAATCAAAGCATTAAAATTGTGATATTCATCTGTAACAACCCTTGGAAGTTCTATTACTGCTGAGCTATTTGTCCTTACAGTGTGCTTCTTTGCCCGCAGGGAGATTCTGGAAGTTTTTTCTGGAGATCTGTTCAGATTGCATATCCAGTCACATTGCCGCTGCCCTGGCAGCCACCCTAGGGTCCATCCGTTAGGACAGCGGTACTGCATTCCCAATGACGCTGAAGATACAACCACTGATAGGGTGCTACGGCTGAATCCTGAAGCCCATCCTCTTTCTTTTGTCAATGACAATGATATTGGTACTTCATGGGTTTCACAAGTGTTTACAAATATTACCCAGCTTCATCAAGGAGTGACTATTACGATAGATTTGGAAAATGGACAGTATCAGGTAATTTGAAATAATGGGGTGTATTAATTTCCTGTAATGACCACAACCAATCACCGCTAAATTAATGGCTTAAAACAATAGAAATTTATTCGCTCACACTTCTGAAGATCAGAAGTACAAAATGAAAGTATCAGCAGGGCTCTTCTCCTCTAGAGGCTCTAGTGAAGACTCCTTCCTTGCTTCTTCCAGATTCTGATGACTCCTGGTGTTCCTTGGTTTATGGCCACATAACTCCCATCTCTCTGCCTCTATTTGCATGGGCCTTCCTCCTGGTTTCTCTCTGTGTGTCAGTTCTTTCTCCTCATTCTGTTGTAAGGCCCAGCCTTTATCCAAGATGATTTCACCTTCAGGTCATTAAGTTAATTACATCTGCAAATACCCTATTTCCAAAGGTCACATTCACAAGTACCAGGAGTTAGTACTTGAACATGCAATTCAGTCTATTACAAGGTGAATTAGGCAACTGAACATTACTTCACTAAAGTGGTGTATAATAATGTATGAAATAAAATATCTAAAAGAAAATATGGAGGGCCTACTTTTTAGATATTTGTGTGAAATCACATGAAATATTGAAATTAATTCTTTTTATTTATTTATATTTTTAAATTTATTATATTCTTATATTTATTTATATATTTATATCTATTTACAAGGTGCTTATTCTAAGTAACTACTTAAAAAAGAACTTATATAGGGGCACCTGGGTGGCTCAGTCGTTAAGCGTCTGCCTTCGGCTCAGGTCATGATCCCAGGGTCCTGGGATCGAGCCCCGCATTGGGCTCGCTGCTCGGCAGGAAGCCTGCTTCTGCTACCATTCCCTCTGCTTGTGTTCCCTCTCTCGCTGTGTTTCTCTCTGTCAAATAAATAAAATCTTTAAAAAACAAAACTTATATAATAATTATCTCATGGAAGTAAGGTTCTTTTTCCATGTCTTTATATCAAACTTAATATTAATTTGCACTTAACTTATAAAATCCTTGGGAAGGAATGGATATGCAATTATAGTATATAGTATGTGTTACTTTTACTATAAGGCTATGAAGTCTCTGGATGGCCAATAAACATTTGATAATTATCATTATGAGGAAGTAAGCTATTATTTTTGAAACTAACAATTCTCTGGTTTGATTTATACTGATGAGTTAAATTTAAAACTTTAAAGACAATGATTAACTTATCCATTTTCAGGTGTTTTATATTATCATTCAATTCCTTAGTCCACAACCAACAGCAATAAGGATTCAAAGGAAGAAGGAGGACAACCTAGATTGGGAGGACTGGCAATTTTTTGCTAGAAATTGTGGAGATTTTGGAATGGAAAATAATGGAATATTGAAAAATCCTGATTCTGTCAACTGTCTTCAGCTTTCCACGTATGAATATTTAACAAATAATTATATTTGAAATAGTTCATTTTAATAGACTAATGAATTAAGAAGAAGCAAAGGTAGACTAACATATTTGGCTAGTAGAGACTTCCCTCCACCACCAACCTTCTTGAGGCAGATTCTTTTAAGACTGCCCCCTAACTTGAGTTTTAAACTGCATTTAAATTTCTCGTAGGGGGACCTGGGTGGCTTAATTGGTGAAGCAGCTGACTCTTGGTTTCATCTCAGGTCATGATCTCAGGGTTGTGAGATCAAAGCCCACATTGGGCTCTGCGCTCAGTATGGAATCTGCTTGGGATTCTTTCCCCCTCCTTCTGTCTTGCCCTCTGTTCCTCTCCCTGCTCCCTTTCTTTCTCTCTCTCTCTATCTAAAATAAATAAATAAAATCTTAACAAAAAAATAAAGTTCTCTTAAAAGACTTGAGAGTATCTTTTGTTTATAGTCTCATTTGGGCTTTATAATCTGATTGTCTATTTGTCTTAGCAAGTTATCTATATTAATAGAATTTTATTATGCCCTCTAGGAAATGTTTTACTATGTTTTTCTGTGATGCTGTCATACTGTTTGCACATGAAATATCTGAGATATGTATGTTTTCCCAGAATGAAGAATTTAAGTTGTTACTAATATTGTGAAGTGATGTCTCAAAGTTATGATATACTTTGTTAAAAATATGAATAGATTTTCATGACTTCAAATTTCTTTCAACAGTTTTACTCCTTATTCCCATGGTAACATCACATTTAGCATCCTATCATCTGGACCAAATCATCGACCTGGCTACAATGACTTTTATAATACCCCATCTCTTCAAGAGTTTGTAAAAGCCACACAAATAAAACTTCATTTTCATGGACAGTACTATACAACTGAGACTCCTGTCAGCCTCAGACACAGATATTATGCAGTCAATGAAATCACCATCACTGGGAGGTAATGTTCATTACCAAGCTTTAATTGCAGGGTCCTTTTCACTATGAGTTTTGTTTTCAACAAGATTTTTGTCATACTTATTTAAAAATATATTAAGATTCAGAGCAAGCCAGATTCCAAACTTCACATTTTGAAATAGTTTCCTACTCTTAAGATTTTTTGGAAAGATTTGTATGTAATTCTTTTCTATGTGTAAGACCACATTATTATGGAATCAATTTTCAAAACCTAAAATTGGGTTTAGAAGGTATGAGATCCTGAATTCGGTTTAGAAATAATTTATCAAGTATTTTGCTAGGTTTGTTCTGGAATATTATTTTCAAGTATTCGTGAAATCAAAGAGCAGGAACTCGATTTCAAGTTACGACTATACTACCAGCTACTTTGTAAGTACAGGGCTTGATCTCCATGAGTTCACAATTCACAGTTTTATGGGGCATATTTTTCTTCCTAGGAAGAAAAACTAATATTCCCTAAATAATTTATAAACATTAGACTATAATTGAGAACATTATACTGGCTCACAGTATATCAAAACATGGATAGCTAGAGATACTCTCTGGTATGGAAATGGTACATATAGATTATATTTAGAATCAAATTGTGCTAGAAGAGTGATTTGCTCCGTAAATAAAGTACATCTTTAGAAACAGACCAAAATACCAAACTGTAAGTATTGTTTGTTTAGTAATAGCATAAAGTAAATAACACTAAAATATTCACCATCTAACTTTGGGGAAAATAACCCCAAATAGTTGAAATATGTTCATTTCATTCTACAGTTTATTTTAAACTTTCTAGTTCCGATTGTGTCTTTAACAGTTTCAGTAAATGCCTTTCCTGGCAAGTTTGCCACATACTGTTATAGGTGGAAGCAACCCTCAACTCTTTTTCCAGGGAGGCTTAAAAATTAGCTTCTTAGAACAATGTGATTTGGATATTGATGACACTTTATACAATATGTTACAATTAATTAACAACTTTCATGAACATCTGTATGGTAAAAGAGAAACTGAATTTTCTGTTGATTAGCCAACTTGACTCCTTGTTGGATCCACACAGTGGATATATTCACAGGCCCTTAAATATATTCATAGTTGAGTTGACTTAGGAGTTGTCTGATGTTCCTGTTCACAGATGTCAGTGCTATGGTCATGCTGATAAATGTGACAAAACAAGCCAGCCCTATCGATGCCTCTGCTCTCTGGAAAGCTTCACCCAAGGACTTCATGTGAGTTCTCTGTTTGATACATGAAAATATAAAAAAAAAAGTGTAAATGGGAGAGGGATGATGAAATGGTGAATGTAAATTAAAAAAATTTTTTTTTATTATGGTATGTTAGTCACCATACTGTGCATCATTAGTTTTTGATGTTGTGTTCCATGATGCATTGCTTGCATATAACACCCAGTGCTCCATGAAATATGTGCTCTCCTTAATACCCATTACTGGGCTAACCCATCCCCCCATCTTCCTCCCCTCTAAAACCCTCAGTTTGTTTTCTGGAGTCCATAGTTTCTCATGGTTCATCTAGCCTTCTGATTGCCACCCCCCTTCATTTTCCCCTTCCTTCTCCTAATGTCCTCCATGCTATTCCTTATGTTCCACAAATAAGTGAAAACATATGATGATTGTCTTTCTCTGTTTGACTTATTTCTCTTAGCATAATCTCCTCCAGTTCCATCCATGTTGATGCAGATGTTGGGTGTTCATCCTTTCTGATGGCTGAGTAATATTCCATTATATGTATGGACCACACGTCTGTATCTTTGGAGTAAATTCCCAGTAGTGCAATTGCCAGGTTATAGGGTAGCTCTATTTTTTAACTTTTTGAGGAACCTCCACAGTTTTCCAGAGTGACTATGCCAAATTGCATTCCCACCAACAGTGTAAGAGGATTCCCCTTTCTCCACAACCTCTCCAACATTTGTTGTTTCTTGCCTGGTCAATTTTTTCCATTCTAACTGGTGTAAGGTGGTATCTCAATGTGGTTTTGATTTCAATTTCCCTGATGGTTAATGATGTTGAATGTTTTTTCATGTGTCTATTAGCCATTTGTATGTCTTCTTTGGAGAAGTGTCTGTTCACGTCTTCTACCCATTTTTTTGACTTGATTATTTGTTTTTTTGGGGTGTTGAGTTTGAGAAGTTCTTTATAGGTCTTGGATACCAACTCTTTATCTGTAGTGTCATTTGCAAATATGTTTTAACTCCCTGTTGGTTGTCTCTTTGTTTTGTTGATTGTTTCCTTTGCTGTGTAGAAGCTTTTTTATTTTTGTGAAGTCCCAAAAATTCATTTTTGCTTTTGTTTCCCTTATCTTTGGAGATGTGTCTTGAAAGAAGTTGCTGTGACTGATGTCTGAGAGGTTACTGCCTATGTTCTCCTCTAGGATTTTGATTGATTCCTGTCTCACATCAAGGTCTTTCATCCATTTAGAGTTTATCTTTGTGTATGATGTAAGAAAGTGGCTCAGTTCCATTTCATTCTTTAAGAAAACTTACAATAGTAACAAAAACCATAAGATACCTTGGAATAAACTTTACCGAAGAGGTAAAGGATCTATACTCTAGAAACCATAGAGCACTTAGGAAAGAAATTGAAGAAGACACAAAAAGATGGAAAAACATTCCATGCTCATGATTCAGAAGAATAAACGTTAAAATGTTTATGCTGTCCAGAGCAATCTATACTTTCAATGCCATCTCAATCAAAATACTAATGGCATTTTTCAAAGTGCCTGAACAAACAATCCTAAAATTTGTATGGAATAAGAAAAGACCCCAAATGGCCAAGGAAATGTTAAGAAGAACAAAGCTGGGGTCATCACGTTGCCTGACTTTAAGCCATGGTACTGGCACAAAGACTGACACATAGATCAATGGAACAGAATAGAGAGTCCAGATATGGACCCTCATCTCTATGGTCAATTAATTTTTGACAAAGCAGGAAAAAATATCCAGTGGAAAGAGACAGTCTCTTCAATAAATGATGCTGGGAAAATTGGACAGCTATGTACAGAAGAATGAAATTCAACCATTCTCTTACACCATACACAATAAATATAAAATTTTTAAACTTAATTTTGGTCTACCTTCTGGGTATGAATAAAAATAAATTGATATGAGCCCAAAATACCAATTATTTCAGGAAAATTTTGGTAGAAAAAAATAAAAGCCATCAAAAAGATGAAAATGTTATTTTAAAAAATGAACTCTATCAGAAAAGTAACAACTAAGATTAAACCTTGGGGTTTTACTTTACTTTTCTTTCTTTGTTTCATTAGCATTTTTGTGTTTTATAAAACAATTTTTAAGGTGTCTGGATAGAATGGCACCAAAAATAAGGGTCTGAATCCTGCATCTAAAGGGTATTTATACAAAGGTGTCTATGCAGCATAAGAGTCTTTTGATACAGAATTTGCAGCAATTAAGTTGAATTCATTGCTGATATCAGTATACATCGATTTGAAAATCTGTAGTAAAATGACTCAGAAAGTATGTTACTTTTGCTTGTCTGATGATGGTCAGGGAAATTTCGTAGCTGAAGTAGAGACTTAACTACATCTTTAAGAAAAAAAAGTAAATGGACAAGAAATTGAGAGGTATTCATTTGTAGAAATGTCCAGCATCAACATCAGTAACAGCTGATATGAAAGCAAGTATAGCAGCAGTAACAATCATACCAGTAATAAAAAATACACAGTATGGAGTCTTTGGTAAGTAATATTTAAGGCAATTGATATCAATTTGGGAAAAAAAAAAAGTTAAAGGACTACTTCATCGTATGTATAGAAGTCCCGGTGACTTAAAGATGTCATGTAAAAGTAATTATAAGTCTATTAAAATAAGGATTAAAATAAAAGCTAGGGACTTCATGAGCAAAACAAATACAAATAGAAACAAAGAAATATATCAGAGCCACGAAGAAAATTATTGACATATTTTGTCATATACATATTTAAAATTCTTTACAGTGTAAGGACTAATTAATTGGATGAACTTGATTGATTCATTCTTATTCAGCCACATAATTGTGTGTTTAATTTTTTCCCAACTTGATTGGTTCTTGATTTTAAATTTAAAGTAATATTTATTATATTTTTTCTGGTGTCTTCTTCTTTTGATTCTTTAAGATGCATATTTCTCTTTCCTTGCAGTCAGGGATTTCTTTTATTAACCTCACAGTGTAACACTGTCAGAGATTCCTACTTGTCTCCTAAACCTCATCCTGTATGTGTGTTTAATTAGTTACTTCGCTTGTCTTTGTCATTTGTTTTAAGATATCATGTAACATCTTGTTTTTTAAAAACCGTCTGTCATGATTTTAGAAACTCCATTTCTATCTTCTGAGATTCTTAATCTGATCTAATTTGTTCTCAGTGACAACATTAGTGTATATAGTTAGCAAGAATATTATCTACAATTCAGACTTCCTCTAGCATATTTAGGAGGTAGTCCTGGCTCTCACTTTCAACTCGGTCTTTGATTTGGTTATAGCTTTCTTTCTTTCTATGTGCTCAAGCCAAAACTTTCATGTTCTAATTCAGATGTTCCTTTGAACTTATTCTACAGATCATTGCTTTATATTGCTGATCTTTTAATTTATACATTTAGTGTTCACCACTGGTTGATAATTGCTTTGAAAGAAGGAATCTTTTACATTTTTTTGGATTTCTAACATCTAGAGGCTTTGAATTTGGTTTGATTAGAGTATCATGAGGAAAAAAATCTTTTTAAAAAGCATTGATTTTAGTGTGTTTGATTGTGTGGCTTATCATATTGTCCCAGAAAGTAAATTAATTGGATGAACTTGATTGATTCACTCTTTATGCAGCCATAATTGTGTATTTCAGTTTTTGCCAGTTTGATTTGTTCCTGATTTTACAGCTAAAGTGACATTTTATTTTATTTTTCCTAAAGTCTTCTTCTTTTGATTCTTTAAAATAGACATTTCCCTTTCCTTGCAATCAGTAATATCTTTTATTAACCTCACTCCTCCTCCCCAAACTCACCAATAGCTCAGTTAAAACACACTTAGGGATGAATTTAATAAAGCACCTTGATCTGAATCTATACAGTATATGCAAATTAAAGACGAGGTAATACTTTCATATGATATATTGTTTCCTGAGCTTCTCTGGCTTTGTTTTGACTAGTTAATTCTCATCCCCTCAACTCCTACCACCATCTCCCTTTTCCTTGTGATATCCCATCCCATCCCCCCCTTTTTCTCTGTTTAATTGCTCACAGTTGAGTGATTGATATTTTATGATTCTTGGATGATTTCATGCTTCCTCTTAAAAATAGAGCCATTAAATGAATCAAGGCTCATGATTGGTTTCAGAAGTCATGTTGGGATTTTCAGACTTGGTCTCAGGTGGTGACTGTTGGATTATGAACTAGCAAAATAATTAACTATAATTTAGGTTGAGAATACATTTTAATGCATCTTATTTAGACATTAAGTGTCTTTTAGAAGCAAAGGTAAAGAGTTGACTTTTTGTTATTTTCTTCCTTGACATATTTTGATGATTTATGAATTTAGCCATAAATAAAAAAACAACATGTATCATTCATTTAGCAAAGTTTGGCAAATGTAGCTGAAGGGAAAAATTCAATAGACTGTTGAATGATTTCTCAGTCCTATAATATTATCAATAATGTGTTGAAAATGAATAATGATTTTATAAGGCATTCATAAGTGTGACATTCTCTTATTGTTATCATTCAAAGTATCTTAATACATGTGGGACTTACATATCTGAAAAAGGTGTCTTATAATAATTTCAATATACTTATTCAAGTGCTTTTTACATTGTTCTACTTTTTAAAATAATAAGTCTTAATATAAGCCATCCATTTCCTATTGGAATCAGTGTTCTTTTTAAAGATCTGGACATAATCCAAAAAAGAATGTCTTCAATTTCACAGTATTATGCTAACCATTAATAATATTACTCAATAAACAGGGCTTCTGTGAATTATATTACAACCATTTGGCAAACAGATGAAAACGTAAGCTTTGAGAATATGCCAGTTCTCGGCAATTGGCAGTCCCATAAGAAAGTGTTTTTAGAGGAAGTGAAAATGAATGAAGTTGGGAGAAAGGAGTAGAATGGCAAATTCAGAAGCAAGTTCTGACATATAGCCATTCTAGGGAATTTTCTATATAAAACATTCTTTAGTTGTTTATAAAGTTGATGTCCCAATTGGTGGTCCACAGGTGGGAACGATGTTTAAATAGTTTGATACTTAATTTCCAGAAAGAATTTTCTCTTTTCCTCTTCCTCCTGTTCCCCCTCCTCTGCTGCATTTCTGGTTTCTATTAATCAGAAAATAATTCAACACTATGCCTATGTTTCCCCATGACAGCCTAACTCAAGGTAACAATTACACTCTTTGGAGTAGTATCACTCTTTGGTTTGCTACCGTATTCATTACTATTTGTAGCCTTGTATTTGGGTGACTTCATTTATGTTAATACCTGGCCTTCTTAATAGATTAAGACTTTCACTCGGAGCAAGAAAATATGATTAATTATTCTGGGAATAGCAAGATTGACTAATTCATAACTCCATTGGTATCTCCTTTGTCCACTCACAAAATTAAAAATGAACAAAAAGTCTTAAGAAAAACTATTACTGGGGTGGCTGGGTGGCTCAGTTGGTTAAGCAACTGCCTTCGGCTCAGGTCATGATCCCAGAGTCCCAGGATTGAGTCCTGGGTGGGGCTCCTAGCTCTGCAGGGAGTCTCCTTCCCCTTATGACCTTCTTCCCCTCTCATGCTTTCTCTCACTTTCTCTCTCTCTCTCTCTCTCTCTC
>CM053618.1:11937174-11969427 GCA_028646535.1 Procyon lotor
TTTTTTAAATTTTGAGATAACTATAAATAATATCTGTGAAATAATACAGAGATTTCTTATACCCTTTACTCAATTTGACCCATGATAATGTCTTGCAGAGCTAGTGGTTTTTCATTTTAAGCAACTGTCCTGAAATGATTTATATATGATAAAATGTACCCATTTAAAAGTTTGATGAGTATTAATAAATGTATACTCTTGTGTGATCACCTCCATATTCAAGATTGGAATATTATTGTCTCTCCAAATATTCTGTTTTGCTCCTCTGTAGTCAGTGCCTCCTCCCCAACCTTCAATCCCTAGAAACCACCCATCTACTAGATTGACTTTGCTTGTTCTAAAATTTCATGTTATGGAGTTATTCAACATACATTCTTTTGGTATGTGGCTTTCTAAAATGCTCACCCCCCACCCCACTGCTAGTCTCCTCACCTTTTTTTTTTTTTTAGATCATTTCCTACTATTTGTGCTATTAGTTTTATTGTCCTATTTGCTTTGTATTGTATCTCTGGTTCACCTGCTCAAGAATTCCATCATAACTATCAAAAAGTATGCTTCAGGTATTAGATACAGAATACAACCTAGGAATTGGAAGCTTAGGTGTGTACATTTTATGTCAACTAACACGGTTGCATAGTTGGAGTATATCCATTACTCCTCCTCTTCTCTTTACTTGTTCTAAGAATTCAAGTGTTGATAGAATCTAGCTTTAAGGAATGTGTTATCAGTTGAAACTTGCATCTTTATGATTTTTCATTTTCTTTTAATAGTTATGTTCATCTTTCAGGGGTTCATGGCTAAGAGTGATGCAATCATCCATGCCTCCGCCAAGCACTGGCACTTTGTTGGCTACTTAACTATTCTTTCATCATTTTGTGACATCATTACCTGCAAGACTGGCCAAGTGTTCACAGAGCAATTTATTAGTAACCATGAATACTTCTCTTATTCTTTGGCTCTGCTTTGTGACCCTTTTATAGCATTAATCATGGCTTTTTTGAATTAACTACAATCAAGCTATCAGTATGCATTTTTGTTAGTATTATAAATAGCAGAGCCAGCTTAAAACATTTTATATAATAGGCCTTCCTATCATTCAATAATTTGAATGGTGCCAACATCACACTCTACAGTGCTTATTATGTAAATGAATATTTCCTGTTATTTTAGAAAGTGTGTTCCTTTAGAGCACTAAAGTCCAAAAGTATGAGTCATCATGACTAACTTGAGTCATATTTTCATTATACATCAAGCTTTCCCAGTAATGTTTTTGTTTGCTCACAGAAAGATGTTGCTCTAAATGAATTTCATTTTATACTCTAATCTTGTAAATACTAATGAATTATTTTTTTAATGTAACTAACATTCAGACAATTCATATTATAGAATCTCTATTAGATGTACATTTAGTGAGTCAAGGTCCAGAATTTCATTCCTTCTCGGGGACACGGTGATATTATTGTTTTTAATCCTTGTACTAGTTATTCCATGTTCATAGACAGGAAGACTCAATATATTCAAGATGTCTGCTCTTCCTGCCTTTATCTATAGCTTCAATGTAATCCGGATCAAAATCTCCAAAAGTTATTTGTGGTTATCAACACATTTTTTTAAAAATTAAGTTCAATTATCCAATATATGGTACATCATTAGGTTTTGATGTAGTGTTCAATGATTTATTAAGTTCATATAACATAATGGTAAATGATATAATTTTAAACTTACATCTTATAACATAGATTCAAAAGTACATAGCAAAATTTGACAGAGCTGGAAGGAGAAATTGACAAATTCAACATCAATGTAGGAGATTTTAATATATCCCATTTGGTAATTAATCAAACAGGCAGTTAAAAAATTAAAATCCTTAATAATTGAGAATTGAACTAATCTGAAGCTTGATCTAATAGATTCCTATATCTAACAATGAAAAAATGCACATTCATGTCAAGATCACATGGAAAATTTATGAACGTTGATCATATACTAATCAATAACAATAGTCTCAACAAATTATATAGAATTTGTAATCACAACACATTATATGCATTAAGTAAATAGTTCTGAGTAAATTAAATCATATAGTCATTTCACTATTGTCCAAATGAGTCAAGAAGAGTAGAAATAGATGGGAAAAAAAGCCCAACTAAAATTATGAGCCTTTTCTTAATCCAACACAATTTTATTGAGTACTCATTTGCTAAGCAGTAGGTTTATATTTCCGGGCAAAACACAATTATTCCTCTTCTTAAAGAGTTCATGTTCTCCTAGGAGTTATTTTTGGAGGTGAGGCAAAAGAAGTAAAATAAGAAAATTAAATATATAGTGTGCTAGGGTTTTATCTAAAGGCATAGTGCTTTATATTGAACTGTATCAGTAGAATGAATTGTGGAGACCAGGATGCAAAATCAAACAAGGAGAGTACAAAAAAGAAAATTTAAGATCACTCTCCCATGTAAACAAAGCTGAAGATTTTAAAATGATGAGTCAAATCCAGCTTTTCATAAAAACAATAATATATAGTAGCCAAATGGGGTTTCTCCCAGGAATGCAAGTAAAATTTAATATTAATAAAGCTATCGATATAATTCACAACATTATCTCAAGAAAGGATAAACATGATCATTTCAATAGAATTGGAAAAACGCAGTTGATAAAACTTAACACCCATCTAGACAAGTGCTTTTAGAACTCTCTCAATTGAAGAAGATCCTCTTAACCTTATAAAGAACTAAAGAACATCTGCAGTTTTCTAATAGTAACAGTGCACTTAATGGTAAATCCATTGAAGCATTCCCTTCAAAATCAGGAATAAGACAAGGATGTCAGGGGCACCTGGGTGGCTCAGTGGGTTAAAGCCTCTGTCTTTGGCTCAGGTCATGATCTCAGGGTCCTGGGATTGAGCCCCACATCAGGCTCTCTGCTCGGCGGGGAGCCTGCTTCTCCCTCCCCCTCTGGCTGCCTCTCTGCCTACTTGTGATCTCTCTCTCTCTCTGTCAAATAAATAAATAAAATAAAAAAAACAAGGATGTCTATTATTCTGCATTTTATTGGAGGATATAGCCAGCTTAATATGATAAGAAAAAGAAATAAACACTTAAAAATGAGAAAGAACTGAGCTGCCAGTATCTGAAGATAATTTAGCTAGAAAATGCAAAAACCCGCCACAAATTATTAAATATTAAGGAGAATTCAGTAAGACCGATAGAAATATGAAAATAATTGTCTTTTATATGCCAAAATAACAAACAGGAGATTTCATTTAAAAATAATTTTCCACAGAAAATATAGTGTCTTTACAACTTCTGAATACAAGAAGCATAATTATAACAGAAGAAAGTAATAAATGTGGCTACATTGTAATTATAAACTTCTTCATCAAAAGGTACCATTAAAAAAAAAAGAAAAACTACTGATTAGCAGATTATATTAGCAACACAACACAACACAATACAACACATACAACAGAAAAAGCGAACATCTAAATCATACTAATTGAAAAGCAGACCAGGAAAATTGAACCAGGTGATTTGCAGAAGAGGCTAGAGATGACAACTGAAAGAATCAATATACAAATGAAAACATCTGCAATTTTGCTAGTTATCAGTAAAGTAATCATAACCATGACATAACATTTTGTTCTCATGAGGTTGGTAAAGATTCAAAAAAATCCGAAAATTTCAGTTGCTGACAAGGGTGTAGATTACTGACAACTCATCCACCACTGATGGGAAGGTGCCATCACTATGGGAAAACAATTTACAAATATTTAAATGGATCCTTATAGCAGTGGGTCTGAATAAATATAGCTATTACATCAACATGACTAGACTCAATTGAATATAAAAAGCTTGTAGAATAATATATACAGTATATCATTATGTAAAATTTAAAAACACACAAAACAAAACTGTTACTAAGTAATACATAAATATAAAGTGTAAATATGAAGAAGAGCATGTGAATGCATATTACTACATTCAGATGTGGAGTGGAGTGGAATGTATATTGTGGTGTTTTGTTTTTTAAGTCAGGTTGTGAATAGAAGAACACAATTGTTTGCTTTTTTATTATTTATAAATTTTGCAGTCCTAAATATTTTAATAAAATTTTCCCAAAATACTATAATATGATTTATTAATCTATCAGGAGTCTATTGTCTATGTTAAGTATTCATGTTACTGCTAAAATCAGAGTGGAGGTGACTGTCTTTGGCATGGAATGACTGTTACAAAATTCATGATTACTGTGTACTTTTATAGTTCTAATGTGAAGATTGATCATTTGCTAGCTTCATTCAACAAATATTTATGAAATGCCTTCTATGTGTAGAACGTTATGCTATAGTACAGCTATAACATCTTGATTACAGATGCAAGTATTTGAAAATATTGAAGGACTTTCATTTGTGAAAGTCAAAAAACATTTCCTAGCAGACACTAATTACTGTAATGAATGGAGATGACTTTAGTGCAAACAAATTATTCAGACCAACAATTTATAATAAATAGATAATATAAACATCATTGACATTTTAAATCTTAAAAGAAAAATTTAACTGTAGCTATACTAATGAAAGGATTTTTAAAATTTACTAATCTGGTACTCAAACCTAATATTAGATAAAATTTCCAATATAAAATGGCTTTCTATGCAAATAGTAGCTCAGATGTATTTTTGTGTCCACTCATTAAGTGTAGAGAAACCCTAAAAACTAAAAACATAATGGTGTCTTAAAAAAAAAAAAAAAGACATAATGGTGTCTTAACCAGTTGGTTAAGCATCCTGACTCTTGGTTTCAGCTCAGGTCATGACCTCCAGATCATGAGATGGAGCCCTGTGTTGGGCTCCCCACACTCAGTGAGGAGTCTGCTTCAGATTCTTTCTCCCTCTCCTTCCCCTTCTCCTCCTCCCTGCTTGCACATCCACTCTTTCTCTAAGATAAATAAATAAAATCTTTTAAAAATAATGTATTTTACTTCTTAAAATATGAATCTGTATTTTGAAGAAGTACATGTAAAGACCATCTTAATATTATGACTCCATTTTCTCTTCATTGACCTCCTTTATAAAATAATATGGGTTACCTTATACAAACGTGTTCTCTATTCCAGGCCACATTTTCTGGCATATCGGTAAGGGGTAAATTATTATGGTTTCCTTACAATAGAATTGCCTTGGCTTGGCCACTGCCTACAAACTGGGAGAAACCATAAAGTCCTTTTCCTGGACTCTTGGGAGAAAAGAATCTCATATGTGTCTTTTCTATTTAGTGCCCTGACAAGTCCCACAATTAAAGAGAAAGAGGCAATAAAGAAGGACAAGCAGGCCAAGGAAGAATCAAATATTAAACAATGACCAGTATTCAAAATTAATATGACTCCTTTCATGCTTGTCATGCAAATGGATGTGTCTCATTCAACAGCTGCACATTGTTAGATGGTCTGCTTTCACAGTCAGAAGTTCCCTCCTTACAAGTTTATTGACTACCAGTTATATGTATTTTTAAAGATTTTATTTATTTTAGAGTGAGAACAAGAGAGAGAGAGAGAGAGGGAGCACAAACAGGGAGAAGGGCAAAGAGGGAGGGAGAGGGAGGACTCTACACTCAGAACGGAGCCCCATGTGGGGCTTGATCTCACAGCTCTGAGATCATGACCTGAGCTGAAACCAAGAGTCAGACACCTAAACAACTGAGTTTCCCAGGCCCCCCATCAGTTATATTTTTATATAAACCATGGGTAGAACTGAAGCAGTTGTCCAAATGATTCTGCTTATGGTTTCTTTTTTTTTCTTTTTAGAGATTTTATTTACTTATTTATTTATTTGAGAGGGAGTTGGAGAGCACAGAGGGACAGTGAGAGGGAGAAGTTGACTCTCTGCAGAGTAGAGAGTCTGATGCAGGGGCTCAATCCCAGGACCCTGAGATCGTGACTTGAGCCAAAGTCAAATGCTTAACTGAATGAGCCACCCAGGCAACCTCTACAGTCTTTATTTTTACAAATGTTGATTTTGTTTCCCATGTTATCAAATTTGTTTTATTGGATGATTTTTTTAAATGTTATGTTTTTATTAATTGAATATGTTCCTTGTTTTAAATTTTAAATTAGACCATTTTTATTATTTTCTTTTAAAATTAAATTGGTTTGAGTTTTTACTTTTTTTTTAATTTTACTTTATTTTTTCAGTGTTCCAAGATTCATTGTTCATGTTCCACACCCAGTGCTTATTGGATGATGTTTTAATCCTCCATTGAGCTTTGCCTTCAGAGGTACAGACAAGGCATTGCATAAATTAGGAAGTTTCTAAAGGTAGCCAACATGTATAAATGGTTGAATTGTTAGGCTATGTATGTTAAGTGCTAGTGATCATGGTAATACCACAGTATCTGATCAGTATTGTCCAATAGTATTAGTATTTAATTTATGCTATTAATTTGAGCACCGAGGGAGCAGCTAAGTATATATTTTCTGTGGGCACTCTAATTATATGAGAATTTCTAGCCAGAGGAGAGATAATTACTGAGGAAAGAATTGAAGGATAAATATATGAAGATTTCTGTCTTCTCAATGACAAAGCATTGTAATTGTTTGGGGTTTGCTAATTGAGATTACATAATATTGTATAGGTAAAAATCTGCTGGAAAATATTGCATTTATCTTTAAACCTTTAATGTTACTATTCAAATAAATACTAGAAACTTTAAGATACAGTCCTGTAACATGTCATAAACGTGAACAATCTATTGGGTCATTCATTCATGCCTTCATTAAACACATTGATCACCTATCATGTGCAAAATACTGAGCCACTTTCTGTCTAGATTCTCTACACAGTTGGAAGTTTCATCTCTGTTTCTGCCACCCCCCCAACTCCGCCCAGTCTATCATTGATAAGAAATTAGCAAATTTGTCTAATCACACCTTTGTGATTGGAGCACTAGAGCTGCATAGGGAAACTTCTATTGGAAAAAGTAGTTATAAGAGTACACTGAAGTTTTTATGTTTATAAAGATGATTTCTCTATCTAGTAGACAAAAGAAATTATCCTGAAACTACATCATTTGAATTACAATTGAACTGCTACATCCAAAGGAAAGAGGAAGCTGTGAATAGAGCTGGAGGACAATTATTATTATTAGAGATTAAGCTCTTAAACTTTCCAACATACTGATCTGATGAGAAAGGAGCAATTTACAGACTTTCCGAAGATCTCTAATTCATTTATGCTATTTGGGAATAGTTGAACAAATTATCTCTTTTAGCTCTGTAGGTAGTACCATACTGACTTCTAAAAAGTGAGCATTTTATCATTTTTCACTTTGGAACAGATTGCCTTCTTCCCCTTCCCACACAAGCAGGGGCTGCCTACATACCTCTGAATTTTCCAGCTGTGGGAGATAGGGAGGAAGTGTCTCCAACCTTGGGTTTCCAGGACTCTGTCATCCAGTTTCGGCTCTGAGCAGAAAGTAAGTATGAATAGTTAGCCATACTGGATCCACTCAACACCTCTCTCCCTGAGATCATTTTCTATCCCTGGAACCAGCATAACATGGTGATTAGGAGTGAGGGTTCTAAAAAACAAAGAGAATGTTATATATACATATATATGATATATACATAATATATATTTTTCATATATATGTAAATTGAGTGTCTACCTTGTGTGAGGGTTTCTAGGCACTAGGAATATTGTTATGAATAAAATGCAACAAGCATTGTTGTCCTTATGAATTTTTACATTCTAGTTTATACTAATTGTCATTCCAGTAGGTGACTTTAGAAAATTATTGTTTTCTTTTTCCTATTCCTCAGTTTTCCCATCTGTAAAATGGAGGTAATAACAACTCTTACTTCATAGGTTATCAGAAAGATATAGTCAGCTGGTAAATATGAATCACTTAGGACTGACACCATAACATATTGGCTATTCTTGTTGCATGAAAAGCATTGCCTAGATAAAGACGTTTGTGTGTATTTTACTACTGAGGGTAGCAAAGGAAATACTTTTCTTTCATTTCAGTTTCTTTACTAGAACCAGGAATGAAGGAAATGAATTCACTAATACAAATGAGCTCTTGTTGCATCATCCATTCATTTATACATTCATTTGTTCATTCCCTTATTCAGTAAACATTTATTGAGCAATTACAATATTTTAAGCATTATGCTGTAGTTGATTCCATCAATAAAATCTGGTTTCTGATTGAAGAAGCTTAGAGTCAAATAAGGACAACTGATAAGTAAATGGACTATTAAAATAGTTGATAATTGCAGTGATTTAAAAAGTGTAGACTGTATGCTATTTTTCTCTCTAAATGTTTAATTAAATCAGGCAATACCTGTTGTCTTTTGTGCCCTTAAAATTTTACTCTGTATGTTATGTACTAGACTTAAGGAAAAATAAAATTTTATTTCATTGTTTACCATTACTGAGGAATTAACTACTTCTTACAGATTTTCCAGATATGACTTTTTATTTTTAATTAATTTTTTTGGACATTTTTTGAAGTTTTTTATTTATTTAAGTAATCTCTACACCCAACGTGGGGCTTGAACTCATAACTCTGAGATCAAGAATTGCATGATTCTGAATGAGCCAGCCAGGCACCCCTCCAGATATGACTTTTTAAAGTGAGCATTTAAGAAACCATTCAGTACGTTTTCTGCAATAATTCAAAAGCAGATTTTTTATTTCTGTTTTCTTAAGTCAGTGAATTTTGAAGATAATTTTTTTTTGATGATTCATGGCCATTTTTCTGAACTTGAGTTTTCAAAGGGCATTGAGTCTGTTAAGTCTGTTGAGCAGTTCTGTAACTTTCAGGAAGATTCTCCAACCCCCCTTAACCCTGCCCCCCCCAACCCTCTCAGAGATTTGATGTATCTTTGGCTAAGAAGACATTTTCTTCTTTCTGCCTTCAAAGATACATAATGGTCCTTAAGGACTGTTGGATAAGTGACTGAGTAAATATGAAGTTCATATTTCATATTTTCTCTGTAAAGTTGAAGTTACTCATAAATAATCGATCAAAAGTGAGAGTGATGGTTGTGAGTTGGTATAAATGTTTTTGGACCTGTTGATTATTTTTTGGAAGATTGTCATTGTTAGTGTATAATGGTAACAACAGAATACTATTCTAGTTTAATGATCCAAAAGACAGAAATACCATTGTGTATGATTATAATATAATGCAATGAAATAGTTTTTCATTCATGTCTTCTAGATTCATTGATTGTTCTATGACTATCCTGCCTGAATATGTCTAAGTGTTTGGCTGCAACTTCATGAGGTTGATTAGTAGCCCTTAAGATGCTATCAAAATGAAAGCAATTAAATGAATCAGTAATAAAGGTCCTCAATCCTGATATACCCATTGCTAATCTTAAAATCTGAGCATCTAGGTATATATCAGGGGAAGTCCAGTTATTATAGAAGAAACAGATAATTGAAAGTGACAAATGATCAACTGGATATTGGGAAAACATTAAGTAGAAAACCATCTGGTTCAAGAACTGCAAAGAATATGCACAAATTTTCCTAGGTTTTAAATAAAACTTCAAAAGCCATTGATAGAAGAGATAGAAAAAAATTGGGGGATTTCAAAAATTTACTCATAATGCTCATAATTTACTCAAATGTTACTCTATTTTGTCATGGTTCTCTGGATTATCTGGAAGGAATTGTAAAGAGACACAATTATGAAACCAAAAATTTAAGTTTCATGAAATTTTATAATCAAAGAATAGACTACGAAGTATTACTCTCTTTTATCTATCTTTGTAAACCACATAAAATGATAGTAACACAGCATTTTCCTTAAGATCAAAGGCCAGTGTGTCAGTGTGTCATTTAGTTCTGTATCTTTTAAATCAAATTTTACAAAAGAAATTCCCACTGTCATCTCTCAAAATCCTTATTAATCTTGTTGTTTGGAAACATTTATATCTGTAAAAAATTCATGCTGTTTGCTGGTAATTCATAAACTCAGCCTACATTGTACTTGAAAAGATAATCATTTTCTCTGTAGTATCTTGCTGATCTGTGTATAATTTAAAACTGGAACATTTTAATTTTCTTAGCTTTTCTTTGTGAAGTGTTACATGCAAATTATGTATAATTTTCTTGTAACTATTCATGCAGTTGCATTTTATTTGCCCTCCATTTTTAATACATTAGTAATAAATGCATTCTGTGGAAAAAATAAACTTATAAAAAGTAAAAGTCATCTATAACTTCACCACCCATAGATAACTTTGGCAAATGCTCTAAGTTTATATCCTTATAGATCTTTTATTATTGTTATTATAAATCTGTATCATCTATCTTTATCTTCTTAAAGTTGTAGCTCTATACCCATATCCACAGATGAATCTACCTCTCTAGAAAGCAGGATTATACTTTACATGTTATCTTTAACTTTGTTTTTAAATTCAAATTGTATTTTGAATACTTTTCTACATTTATATTTATAATTTTTTTGTTTCAGATTTTTTTTAAGATTTTATTTATTTATTTGACAGAGAGAGATCACAAGCAGGCAGAGAGGTAGGCAGAGAGAGAGGGGGAAGCAGGCTCCCGGCTGAGCAGAGAGCCCGATGCGGGGTTCGATCCCAGACCGTGAGATCATGACCTGAGCCGAAGGCATAGGCTTTAACCCACTGAGCCACCAAGGTGCCCCTCAGATTTTTATTTATATTAAGTACTATATCATAGAAAACTCCAAGTACATAGGAAAATGTCTTATGTGGACCAAAAAAAAAAAAAAAAGAATAATAGACTTGCTTATATTTCACACCAATTTGGACAAGGTGATGTTTGTACATTTAACGGAGGTTTCTCAAAATATTATATATTATATAGAGACAAAGCTGTACAAAACCTTAATATATCTTGAGGAGCCCTCCAAAGGATATATTTCTATATGTTATCTCCTTCTTGCTATGAATTTCCATGTCTTGTAAGTATCAATGGCAATTCAAAACTTAAAAGTGAAGCACTGTAAAATAATTACTTGTTATATTTCTTTGAAGATATAAGACATTTTTAAACCATTCTCTTTGGGGCACTGTACCCTTTTCTTCACAATTAAAAAAAATCTTTCTCAAATAGTTTTAAAAGTGTATTTCTCTGAATTCCCACTGGAATTGTTGGGTTCAGTGGAGTGTCCTGGCAGGTGTGAATAAATTGCCATCCTAGGACGAGGGTCTGCACTGGCTTTTTCTACAAACTCTTGCCACCCTAGTATGATAATATATTTTTTTAAAAAGTTCAATTTCAGAGTTGTAAAGTAGAGATAAAATGTTGCCAATATTTCTGCAAGTTTTTTATTGTCCACAAAAGGGAGGTGAGCCATTTTCAATAAGAGCGACTTGTACTCAAGCCACTCCATTAGGTCAGTGGCAAATTCCTCTTCAATTTTAAATGTTTAAAAAGCCAGGACTATATCTTTCAAACATTGCTATAGTAATTAGTGTAGTCTTATTTACAAGGCTTTTTGATAATTGCTTTTAGGTTCACAGTAAAGACAAAGTCTTCAATGAGATTTATTTTTTATATCACAATCAAAAACCAAAAATGTTGTCTTCATAAAAATATCAAAGCCGTGCTTTTGCTGGATTTACTCCACTAACTCACATAGGCAGCATCCCAAGCTCAAACAGCCGGCAGTTGCTTTGTAAGACAAACTGCATCTGTAATCAGTATGACAGAACCACAGATTCCATATCATCACTTCCACCTCCTTTTATTCAAGAAAGCATAACTTGAATAATAAAACACCATCATGGGGTGAGCAAAGTTGTCAGGAAGACTTTCAAATGAAGTGGAAAAAAAAAAAAAGCTTCTGGCATTGTCTTATAGCAAAATTTTGCATTTGGCCTAAGTTTTGCAATGGGATAGAGCTTAAAAAAAAAGGAAATGAGATTAATTGCATGGCTAATTGACCTGGGGAAGAACACTTAATGAGCTCATTTCTCTCCTCCAAAGCCAGGAACTCAAAAAGTGAGTTTTCATCTATTCTTCCATTTCTTCAGTTAGAACTGATAAAAGAACAGTTTAGTTAGAACTCCCCCGCAGTTAAGCCTACTAGAAGAAGTGATAGTTATATGCTAATGAAATCTGATGGCTCCTAGGAAATAAGTGTAGACAAGACCTCCTTGTAGTATAACTATAGGTGATAAAATTAACCAGAAATGAATTTTGGTCATTAATTGCTCATTGTTCCATTCTGTAGGCTACATCCTCAGACCATGCGCTAGAACATTTATGATCACACAATCCCCTGTTAAAGGTTATAGTACTGCTGGTGTCACTCAAACTTCAGATCAATACCAATGTTGAATTTTTACCCCTCTTTTCCTCCTCCATCTTGTAACTTCCAGATTTTGAATATGTAATATGTGCCAGGCTTTGTGTTGGACATTATTTAAATATTACCACTTATCCTCAGATTATTTACATTCAAAAATAATTAAGATATTGAGTTGAGTTGTCTTCCTTTTAGAGATGAAGAAACAGATTCACAGAGGTAACATAGATTCAAGGACTTCCTGTCCAGTGATATTTTTCATGTTACTTTATGCCTTTAATGCTCAGTTACTAATCTAATATAGTAGTAGGCTGTGTTGACTGAAAGCTTACTATGTGACAGTCTGCTAAGCACTTGCTCTATACAACAATGCTTTGAGGCAGGTGTTGTTACCCCCATGTTATAAATGAGAAAAATAAGGCTTAAAGAGTAGAATTAATTATGTGACAACACAGGGCTAGTGAATTAACAAATGCAAATCAGATGTGAAATATTCATATTGTTCAAAGTCTAGAGGATTCCATGAAATAACCCATGTTAAATGCTTCATAGAGGACATAACACTTAGTCTGTATTTCATATTTCCTTTTACAGTTAGTGGCAACACCAGTAATTGAATTAAAATGTCTGACTTTAAGCTTATACCTAATATCTACATTAGATTCTATGTAATTTGATTTGCAAAGGGTTGTTGCTGGTGACAGAAAACTTAAAGAGGTCAATTCCTCCACCCCTAATTTTTTGAGGACAAAGAGCCATAACTGACAGTATTTTGTTTCCGACTGCTATTATCTTTCTTATACAAAATGACTTTTATGTTTGTAAGTTGTTTATCGCAGATCATCTAATAACGGCCAATTCTGAAGTCTTTACATAACCTTACCCTGTTAATTAATTGTTCCCTTTGTTCCCCTCTTTATATTATCTTAAGAATGACTACTTTGGATATTAATGTTATTGTCACATGTGAATTTTCAGTTAACAGCTTAGCAATTGTCTATTAAGCTTCTGTGTATATGACACAGGGGTTACAAAAGCCAATAGCTTTCAATTCCTGGATGATATATGCAAATAAACCAATAATTTTGGTTCAAAATGATAGGAGCATGGTCAGGGCATCAAGTGCTGTAGTAGAAGAGAAAAGGAGAAGTTATCCCAGCCCAAAAGGTGAGAAATGGTTTTGAGGAGAATCTTCATCACTCCAAGAAGAATATGATAGCACGATATCAGTTTTTAAAAATTGACCAAAATGGGACAGTCCAAATTATTGGAATGTAGCACTACATCATGGGAAAATCATGATATTTCCATTCTCATTTTCTTCTGTCCTTTGTCTTCCTTTTCCTCAGCTAAGTAAAAAAACCTATGTGCTTTCCTGCTAAAAATTTCAGAATACCATACAATAGTAACATATTGGACAATTAAACTCATATATTTTTTTCTTTCTGACTTTAAAAATATTAAGGGAGGAAATTTTTCAACTATAAATTAGTAGAGGGAAATAAAAACTGGCAAAAATACTTTTGACTGAAATTTGTCCCAATAATGATTATGGAATGTGTCAAATTGTTCTTAAATATTAAACATTTATTGCAGAAAATAGTAAAAGGAAATAACCTTCGTTGTCCAAAATATCAAAATAGTTTTTAACAGTCTTAAAACAAATTGCAAAGGATCATTATTATGAATAGATAGGGAGACTTTTTGATACATTACATGATTGGATTCTCCTAATTGATAATTTAAATATATAACTCTGAGAAAAATTGGACACTTTGAGAATTCATTAACTATCTTACAAAAAAATGGAGGGGTGAAAAAAATAATTCAGAAATTCTGTTATGTATGTATATATTATTTTTTAAAAGATTTTGTTTATTTATTTTAGAGACAGAGAGTGTGAGTAGGGGGAGGGGCAGAGAGAGGAGAGAATCTCAAGCAGACTGCACTGAGCATGGACCCCAACGCAGGACTTGATTTCGCGATCCTGAAGTTATGACCTGAACCAAAACCAACTGTTGGATATTTAACTGACTGAGCCACCAGGTGCTCCTATTATTTTTAAACTTATCTTGAATCAATCATACTTTATATGCAGTATAATTTAACAAACTACAGCAGGTTTTAGGGTGTGTACAAAAGAAGAATTTTCTTTTTGATCATTCAGATATTAAAATTAACTTGATAAGTTGAAGTGCATACTGATTCTCCATTAAAATGTTAAGCTTTTATTTATGTTAATGTCTTTATAAAAACATGGAACAATCTAATTTTTGAATAGAAATGTAAAAATCCTAAATAATTTTAATTATTATTTACCATAAAGATGTTGAGTTTATTCTAAACATGCAAGAGTAGATTCTAAATAACTAATTAACCTAAATAACAATTTATAAATTCAATAGGTCAAATATTTAAATCAGGACCTTTAATAAAATTGACAATATATTTATTCTTTTTTTACATAGCATCTTGTTGGGGCGCCTGGGTGGCTCATTCGTTAAGCATCTGCCTTCGGCTCGGGTCATGATCCCAGAGTCCTGGGATGGAGCCCCGCATCGGGCTCCCTACTCGGCGGGAAGCCTGCTTCTCCCACTACCATTCCCACTGCTTGTGTTCCCTCTCTTGCTGTGTTTCTCGCTGTCAAATAAATAAAATCTTTAAAAAAAAAAAAAGCATCTTGTTATTTTGGAATAGATAATTCTTCTTTTAAATGATAATTTATCTGAGATAGTCAACATCATTAGACAGGTTGTAACTTTAAAGATATATCCATTAAATTAAATAATACAAAAATGAAGTTTCCTCAAAAAAGATTATATTTGACCAAGAACCAGATGAAAAATATTATCTTTACTAGTAACCAAAAATATACATACCAAAACAGTGATTAATATTTTTCTTAAAATCATGAAGAGATAATCACAGTTTTAAATTGAACAGAACATAAAATGGACATTCTCAGATATTTCTGGTGGTGGGACTATGAATGTAAGTTTTCTAGAAGGAGTTTGGTCATATTTAAGAAATATTTACTGTTTGTACAATTCTAATATACATGAATTTCAGTTACCATAGTTAGATAATACCCATCTTGCAACAACATGGTTCAAATATTAGTTATTATGATATATTAACTGTGAATAATCATATAAAGTACAGATCTATCTGCTGGCTCTTCAGTCTACAAATTACTGTAGAAACAATGCATACCATGATCAGTGACCATTCGTGACTCTTCTTTCAAAGTGTGTTGTGCACATCCATTCAAAGTAGTTTATAGTTGTGCCGCTTCCTAGTGTGTCAGTAATAAACCCATGTGACATTTCAGAAACACAAATTCAAAAAGGGGAATTGAGCATTCCTTTCTTCACAGAAGAAATAGTTGGTCAGTGATGCCATTTGAAAGACTATATATGCAGCTAGAGCAACTCAACAAAGGCTAACTTAAGCATGAAGACTGTGGTTATGAGGAATAGGGTAAAGATAACAGTGACAGAACAAAGATTGAAATGATGGAAACCCATCCATATTTACAAAGTGATGTGATCATTCACCGAGGCATAGAAAGTCATAGGATAAGAAAGCAAGCACGATTCAATCTACTCAATTTTTTACAAAAAAATAAAACCATTTAATTCTCAAAATTTCAAATGTTAACTCACAGCTGACTAAATGTTAGTCTATTATAATTTTTATTTCCTGTCATATTTATAAATGACAGTAAGAACATTTTTTAAAGTTTTACCTTCACTTATTTCCTCTTTGATGCTCTTCCCTTCTTTAGGCTGATCCAAGTTTCTGACCTATAATATTTTCCTTCTCTCTAAAGAACTTTTAACATTTCTTGCAAGACAGTTCTACTGGCAATAAATTTTAATCTTTGTTTAAGAAAGTATTTAGTTCTTCTTCACTTTTGAAGGACAGTTTTGCAGGGTACAGAATTCTAGATTGGTGGCTTTTTTCCTCTCAACATTTAAGTATTTCGTTCATGGTTTCTGAGAAGTTAGATATAATTCCCACTATTGTTTTTCTACAGGTTAGGTGTTTTTAAAGTTCTGGATTCTTGAGGTGCCTGGGTGGCTCAGTGGGTTAAGCCTCTTTCCTTCAGCTCAGGTCATGATCTCAGGGTCCTGGGATCAAGCCCTGCATTAAGCCCTGCATTGGGCTCTCTGCTCAACAGGGAGCCTACTTCCCCCTCTCCCTCTAGCTGCCTCTCTGCCTACTTGTGATCTCTTTTTTTCTGTCAAATAAATAAAATCTTAAAAAAAAATTTAAAAACCCTGGATTCTTTCAGCATTTTTCTTTTATCTTTGATTTTCTGTTGAAAATTGAAAATTTTGAAAATTGAAAATTATGGGCCTGGGTATAGATATTGTTGTTTTGTTTTTTTGTTTTTAGTATTGATTCTGTTTGGTGTTCTCTAAGCTTCCTGGATCTGAGGTTTGGTGTTTGACATTAAATTGGAGAAATTCTCAGGGATTACTATTTCAAATATTTATTCTATTCCTTTCTTTCTTCTCCTCCTGGTGTTCTCATTATGTACATGTTATACATTTTCTAGTTGTCCCACTGTCCTTGCATTGTCTGTTTTGTTTTTTTCTGTTTTTTTTTTTCTCTTTGCTTTTCAGTTTCTGAGGATTCTATTGTTGTATCATCTACCTCAGAAATTCTTTCCTCAGCAGAGTCCAAAGTATTAATAGGTTCATCAAAGACATTCTTCATTTCTGTGTGATCTTTCTCTAGCATTTCTTTTTTTTTTTTTTTTTCTTACAATTTCCACCTCTTTGCTTAAATTGCCCAGCCACTGTTCTTGCATGCTGTCTACTTTATCCATTAGAGCCTTGGCATTTTAATCATAGGTGTTTTAAATTCCTGGTCTGATAATTCCAACATTCCTCACATATCTAATTCTGATGCTTGCTCTTTCTTTTCAAATTGTGCAGTGTTTTTTTGTTTTTGTTTTGTTTTATTTTGCCTTTTGTGTTCCTTGTGATCTTTTTCTTCATTGATAGATGGTGTGCCTGGTCAAAGGAATGGCTGTATACAAGCCTTTAGCAATATAGTGAAGTGTGAGGGAAGCACTCTATAGTCCTGTGATTAGGTCTCAGTCTTTTAGTGAGCTTGTGTTTCTGGATTGTTAACTTTACAGTTGCTTCTCTGTCTCCCACCCAGAGGTGAGACAGGATGACTAGAGTGGGCTGGAGTTGGGTATTTCCCTTCCTTAAGTCAGGCTCTGATAATACCCCAGCAGATTATGCTCTGGTTCACTAATTTCTCCTGAGAGCAGATATAGTTAAGAAGTGCAGTGAGCACTGATTTATTTCAAAATGGCTCCCTTTTTCTCTTTCTGCCAGAAGTACAAGGAAATATTCTCCTAAGATTTACTGTGAGAACCTGGTCAAACTCCTGGAAGCAAATCGCCAAAATATTTGAGAGTCCCCATTATAACTAGGTCCCCTTAGAGTCTTCAATTCTCAGACTTGTTCCTACTGAACATCCAGCTATTTGTTAAGTACAGTGAAGTCCCTGCCCCCTCCCACCCCACCTCCCCCGGAATTGTTTCCTATGGAAGCTTCTGCTACTGAGTCTCTGTTTTTGTCACTGAGACTCCCTGTTGCCTGTCAGTCTGTCCTTCAAGTCTTGGGGACTTTTTGTCCTGTGTTTTCCCTTTAGAGATCCAAGAAGAGTTGTTGATTTTTCAGCTTATTCATATTTTTATTTGTTAGAATAGAGTGGTGACTCCAAGCTCTTCACTTGTCTAACCCCAAACTGGAAGCCAAGTTTTAATGTTTTGACAAAAAAATTAAAGATTATTGAACAATCATACTTTCCCCATTCATTATTAAGGTCGTTTTGCATAGTTTTAGCTTGTATGGATACTTACCATTTTGCACTACTATGCCTATAATGTGCTAATTTCTGATTTTTTTTTATTTTTTATTTTTTATTTTTTTGCTAATTTCTGATTTATAAAACATATTTTCAAAAACAATAATTGCTGGATTTTAACTCTTTGATGTTAGTTTTATAATATCTAATGAAAATGCCTGTTACATAAATAATCTTTGCATTTCTTTATTGTTCTGTTACTTTATTGTTTCAGTGTGATCACTGCTTGCCTCTTTATAATGATAAGCCTTTCCACCAAGGTGATCAAGTTCAAGCTTTCAGTTGTAAACCTTGTCAATGCAATAACCATTCCAGAAGCTGCCACTACAATATCTCAGTGGACCCATTTCCCTATGAGCACCACAGAGGAGGTGGAGGGGTCTGTGATGATTGTGAGCATAACACGACAGGTAACTAGCAAATCATAGATAACAAATAACAGAGTCTGATTTGGCCTTTGAGGCCCATGCGTGTTATACAATGCATGTCATTTTAAATTATCTTGTTGTTATCTTAAGAAAGTGTTTTGATACTGTACTATATGATTTCATTCATGTGGAATTTAAGAAACAAAACAAATGTGCCAAGGGAAAAAGAGAGAGAGAAACCAAGAAGTGGACTCTTAACGATAAACAACCTGATGGTTACCAGAGGAGAGGTTGATGGGAGATGGGCTAAATAGGTGATGGGCATTAAGGAGTGCACTTGTGATGAGCACCTAGTGTTGTATGGAAGTGCTGAATCATTCTATTGTACACTTGAAAAACTAATATCACACTGTATGTTAACTAACAGGAATTTAAATAAAAACTTAAAAAATGATATTGCTAGGAAAGTCAAATTTGTTCATTCAATCTTCATAAATCCAAATAATTAGGTAGTTTTTAGAAATAGTAATCTAATCTTTGACAATACCTTTTCAAGAAATTTCTTTTTTTTTTTTTTTCTAAAGTATAGGCTGTTTGATTAAACTGTGAGTATATTTTGGAAAACTCAGGGATTGTTTGTTTGAGTATGCATACGCTTAAGTTTCTTTGTGTGACTTTGATCTTCCATTACATCTGGGTTTTCATGTAGTGATGTTTATGTTCATTCAGATTTGGCAAGAATCCTAGTAATCTGGGAACACTCTTTTATAAAAATGCTAATTAAATGCACAAAATGATTATCGAAGTCTTGTTCTAAAAGCATACATTTTGATTCATCATTGAAAATTACTATTCTCTGAAGGGCTGGTGTATTAAAAGCAGAAATGGGCAGTATCTCAATTTGTAAAATATAATGGCCCAAGTCTGATAGATTTGAAAGTGTACGACTCTGAGGCATGAATGGATTTATTAGATAATTATTGATGACCTAAATGTCACCAGAACTTGGCTAGGTGCTGCGAATATAAAGACGAACAAGATAATGAATTTTCCTGTCTTTGTATGGATTATTACATAGTAGGAAAGGCACACTATTAAAGGAACAATTACAAAGTTGTCTGATGAGTGCTAAGATAGGGCAAGTGCAGTAGGGGTTAATCAGGTGCAAGAATGAGAGGCAGGGGAATTAGGGAGGTGGTGACAAAGGTCGCTAATAACAGATGTGCAGTGGCCTAGAGGAGAGAGAAACAAGGAACTCTGAAAGAACTGATGGAAGGATAAATGGAAGATTGTAAGACAAGGTGCTAAGAAGGAAGGCAGGGGACAGATCTAGAAGGTTCTATGAACAACGATCAAGAGTTTGGCTTCTATTCTCAGGTTAATAGATGCCACTAAGGGTATTTTACAAGAAAGAGACATAATAAGTTTTATGTTTTTGAAAGACACATCTGCTTATAAAGTGGAGAATGGATTGGAGAGGGCCCAAAGTGGTTTGAGATACTGTGGTAGTCCAGGTAAGAAATAATGCTCGAGTACATTTAAGGTGGTGTGGATAGAAAGAAGTGGATACAAGAGATATATGGAATGGGAAGTGAACGCATGTTCTGAGCAAAGTGTGGGGTGTAGGTAAGGAAAAGAAAGAGTAAAGATTCAATCCTAATATTCCAGTTTAAGCAACAGGGTCAATGTTGGTGCCAGCTACTGAGATAGGCAACATAAAAGGATCAAAGCTTCGGGAGAAAATGGCAAATTTTGTTTTGGAAATGTTCATAGTGTTTCCAAGAGACATAGGAGATACTCTTGTGGGCAATTGGAAACAGTTCTGAAACTTGTCTCTTAAGAAAAACCTTACTGTGATGCCTTAGAATAGATCAGTATCATATATATACATTAGTGACATCTTATGCATATCACAGTTTGTAAGTGCATATTTATTCCTGTAATTATTTAATTAGAACTCATCTTATCCACCGGATTGTAAGAAGGCTCTGTGAAAGGGGTACAATGTGTATTTTGCTTGCTATTATATTTCTCGCACTTAGCACAATGTTTGTAACATGGTAATCACTCAATAAATATTCATTGAATGATAAATAAGAAATTTCTAGATTAGAGATAGAAATTCAGGAATCATCAGCATATGCAAATAGAAATATTCTAGAAATATTATAAATTCATTTAATTTTTAATTAGTTCTTTGTCAATATCCATCACAATGTGTTTTTCACTTGATTATTTCTATACTCTTCTGATATTGAGCCAATTTTAGTAATATTTGAACAGCGTAGAGTACATAGTCTTTAATGGAGAATTGATAATCTTGAGTTTTATTTTAGCTTCTCTCGGTGGTCTTATATACTACTCACATTTACTTTTGACCCTCCTTATAATTTAGATTTTTTTCTTATATAAAATGGCAAGAAAAAATTTCAAAATGAAAAGTTGTAAACTATAGGAATTATATTTCTAATATATCTAAACACACAATTTCTTTTTTGCTAATTGAATTAAAAAGTAATGGCCATAAAGAGAAACATTTGCTTTTAATAATGTTAACTATAGAATAATAAATAAATAAATTATTTATGTATATTTATTTTAATTAACATAGTAAAAGGGTGTTATGTTATTGTGGGGAGGGTATGTGCTATGGTAAGTGCTGTGAAATGTGTAAGCCTGATGATTCACAGTCCTGTACCCCTCGGGTAAATTATACTTAGAACAGTATCCCTTTTTTTAGACAAGACCTAGTTCTTGAAAACTATTTCTAATACTACATGCCTACTTGTTTCCAACTGTATAACTATCATCTACCTCACACATAAACATCTCTCATATTTGATTTAGATTAAGTGCCTAGTCCTAGAAATAAAAAAAAAAGTTTTGAGTTTAGAAACCAACTCTTTAAAAATGTATGTGCCCCAACAAAGCAGAGCTTTTTAGAAGTGTGGTATTATATAACAGATGGGAGTTTAATGAAGTAAAGCACAGTTTGTAACAGGTTCATTGTTTCATATGCTCTGGATCACTAAACTGGCAGGTAGAGATGAAAGGTGCATTAAAATGGACGTCCCGAAAATTATAGAATTCCCTCAAAGGAATATAGTCTTTAATTTTGAATTATGCAGCTGATTTTAATGAATTGGAAGTCATAATGCATAACCTTTCTCTGACGCAGGAAGGAACTGTGAGTTATGTAAGGATTACTTTTTCCGGCAAGTTGGTGCAGATCCTTCCGCCATGGATGTTTGCAAACCCTGTGATTGTGATAAAACGGGCACGAGGAACAGTGGCTTCCTTTGTGATAAGGTGAGTTTTTAGTATTGAAGGTAAAGAATTGCTCGCTTTCAGAAACTAATTTGGGAGATGTTCTACCTGTGAAATTGAGATCTCTTTTTATCAGGAAGTCTTAAGTGTGTGTGTTTGCTTTTCTAAGAGACAGATGCTTAAAAATGATCCTGTGCAACTTTTAATATGAAATATAAGACTATCTATGTAGGTGGTCTTTTGCATATAAGAAAGGCTCATTTTATTTTTAATTTTAAAGTTGTCAAAAATATTGAGAGGGAGGTGATTCGAAGTAAACTAGGAAGTGAACTGAGTATGTGTCTTGGCAACATTGATGAGTTAATATTAATAAAAGTTATTAAATAAGAATGATTTCCCTCCTAAGATCCATAGAAGATAGTATAACAAAGGTTACTTACATATAGATCCAAATGGAAATTGTGATAGCTCTACTTCTAAATTTCTTATTCCAACCTTCTCTCTTAGCAATACAATGGATTTTTATAATTTTATACTTTTTTAACCAGTATTACAAATATTGAGGTTTGACCTACATGGACACAGATTCTAACTGACCTGGGCTTGTATAGCATGGCCTACCTTAAGTCAGAAAAAAACAACTTTGTATTTTAATGTGGTATCATCAGCTGGAGCTTTTTACTTGTTCTGGTAATACTAATATATAACAATATATAAAGGGCAAATGTACTTTAAAGAATCAATTCCATGATTGTATTAATTTTTAATAATTACATATTCCTTTGTAAATAATTGAAAATGTACTGGCTAGGAATGTAAGCCCACAATCTAGTTAAAGAAAAAAAATTAAGTTACAGCATGAAGATACTAAGTTCAAAGCAAAATATATTGGTTTTATAACTTTCAGCATACATTAAAAACTGCTCTAACAAATAAAAACCAAATATAAAGCAGGCCAAAATAAAGATTTGAAAAACTTTAGAGTGACTATAGTGTGTTAATAAAAGAATGGTATGTCTTATTAGAAAGCTGGATAGTAGAGGGGCGCCTGGGTGGCTCAGTGGGTTAAAGCCTCTACCTTCGGCTCAGGTCATGATCTCAGGGTCCTGGGATGGAGCCCCACATTGCTCAGCAGGGAGCCTGCTTCCTCCTTTCCCTCTTCTTGCCTCTCTGCCTACTTGTGATCTGTTTCTCTCTGTCAAATAAACAAATAAATAAAAATCTTAAAAAAAAAAAAGAAGAAAGAAAGCTGGTTAGTAGAAAAATCATTAACAATTTCTACTATTTTTTATTTTTTTATATTTAAGTAGTTTCTGAGAAAGTTGTATTATAATTTTACACATTTTGATCAGTAAAGACTGTGTCTTTACACATCTCCTCTTTACAAATCTGCCAAGAATTTTTAGCATGGATGTCTTTTGCTTAATATTCAGATCTCAGCCCAAAGATTGATACTTTTTAAAATATCTTTTAAGATATCTTTTAAGATATCCTCCTTGGTCACTGACCAGCTCAAAGACTGGTGTATCTTTTAAGATATCTTTACCTACCACACAATTACAGAACATTTTCAAATCATGTTCCTTTACATTATCCCCATATTATTTCCATTAAAGCCTTTATGAAATTAATTTGCTTGTCTTTTTCTGTCCAAATAAACAGAACAGTTTCAGTAATATAATGAGGACCTAATAAATATCTGCTTAATAAATGTTGAGATGACTGAAAAGAGATTCTGAGTACTGAAGCTCATAGTCAGATGCTCATTTAGAATGGTTATCACAATATGAACATTACATAACATTTTCACTTAAATAATTTTTCTTCCTGAAGATCCAAGATCAAGTAACTTTGCCGTAGAGTCCTGGGAAGCAAAGTCCTACCTCACAAAATCTCATTTACATGTCTGCTTCTAAAAAAATTCACTTCAAGTAGAATAATATACATATAACAGACACAAAAAGAATGGTAAAACTTATACTATGCAAAAATTAATCAAAATAAAGCTAGACTGATTATATTAGTATCAGGTAATGTACAGTACAAACCTATAAAATTTCTGGAGACACAGAGGGATATTAGGTAATGATAAAAAGATCACTTAAGCAAGAAGACACAAATTTTAAATGTCTATGTACTAAACAGTAGAGCTGCAGTATATGTGAACAAAAACTGAGAACTTAGAGTATAGATATTTAAAAAACTACAACTTTTCAAAAATTGATAGGAAAAAGAAAATTATCAAGAATATGGAACTAACTCAGCAATGTCTCCAACCAACAAGATCTCACATGTAATGAACAGTCCACTCAACAACAGCAGAATAGATATATAATAAACATATACCAAGATATCGTAAGACATAAAGCAAACTTATAAATTTAAAAGTATTAAAACCATACAGAACATGTTCTTTGTCTACAGTGGAATCAAAATAGAAATCAAAAGCAGGAAAACAAAAAATATCTCCAATGACTTGGAATCTAAACAACATACTCAAATTTAAAAGACAGTGAACTGAGTGGAGATAAAAATACAAAATATTGAAATTTGTAGATGCAGGTAGAGCAGTGATACAAGGAGATTTATACCATTCAACACTTGCTTTAGAAAAGATAAAGTCTCAAATCAATAATCTGAACTTCCACTTCAGGAAATAAGGAAAAGAAGAGTGAGATAATCTCAAAGCAAACAAAATATATGATGTCATAAAGCTAATCAATAAAATTTAAACAGAAAATAAAGAAAATCAATGAAAAAATTGGGTCTCTGGAAAGATAAATAAAATTTACAAGCATCTTCCAAGACTGACAAAAAAGAGAAACACAGATTACTAATAACAGAGAGGAGGTAGATGGATAGATAGATGATAGAAAGATAGATAGAGCCATCACTATAATCATATTGAGAGTCTAGAAATAAACTCTCACTTTTACTTTCAACTAACTTTTGACAAGGGTGCCAATGAAGAAAGACAAGTCATTTCCACATATGATGTTGGGACAATTTCACATCCATCTGCAAAAGAATGAAGTTAGATTCCTATTTCACACCATCACAAGACAGTCTTGTGTTTTACAAAATATTAAATATAGAGTTACCTTATGACCCAGTACCTTCCCTCCTAGGTATATACCCAAACAAAATGAAAATATATATCCTTACTTAATCTTATTCATAATACTCATTGCTACATTATTCATAATAATAAAATGTAGAAATAATCCAAATGTCCATTAGCTGACAAATGGATAAATAAAATGTGATATAACCAATCAATGAGATATATTCAATGCTAAGAAGAAGAAAAATAGGGGCGCCTGGGTGGCTCAGTCGTTAAGTGTCTGCCTTCGGCCCAGGTCAGATCCCAGGGTCCTGGGATCGAGCCCTGCATCGGGCTCCCTGCTCGGCGGGAAGCCTGCTTCTCCCGCTACCATTCCCTCTGCTTGTGTTCCCTCTCTTGCTGTGTTTCTCTCTGTCAAATAAATAAAATCTTTAAAAAAAAAAAAAAAAGAAGAAAAATACTGACATATTACAACATGTACTTTGATCTCAGGACTGGGATTAGAGACAGGAAAAAAAAAAGCTTTATAAGAGCTGCTTCCATATAATATTGTCCATGTACAAAAATCTAGTTTAAAAATGGATAAAAGGAAAAACATGTTTTAGAATGTTAACATTTTTTTCTTTGGTTTGAAAAAATTTTTCCTTTTTACTTTTTTCTCTCCCTAATTTGCTTTGTTGGTAATTTTTTTTAAAGATTTTATTTATTTATTTGACATAGAGATCACAAGTAGGCAGAGAGGCAGGCAGAGAGTGAGGGGGAAATAGGCTCCCTGCTGAGCAGAGAGCCCGAAGCGGGGCTCGATTCCAGGACCCTGAGATCATGACCTGACCAAAGGCAGAGGCTTTAACCCACTGAGCCACCCAGGTGCACCCACTTTGTTGGTAATTTTTATAGTCAGATAGAAATAAAGAGAATTTTCATTAAATATAGTATGTAGACAGAGAGGAATATATAAGAATCTGAAGGTAGACACGTTGATAGAATGGTTTTGTGAATTTAAAACCACCACACTATCTCTAAATCACACTCATATTTACCTTGATTTTTGTTATTTTCTTACGCTCTAAGTATAGACACAAAGTATATGGATTATTATTAGGTACAGAAAGACAGCATCAAATACATCGAGTAAATAATGTAATAAAAAATTTCTAAAAAATTTTTTTGTTATTTTCAATGGGATAGTAGAACACACACTAAAAAAGTTGTCAACAATGTCAGAATTATAAACTGAAAAATTGAATTCAAGGACATTTTAAAAATTCATGCAATTGCAATCCTTAATAATATTAGGGAGCATACAAGGAAATTAGGCAGTAGTTCAAGTCTCATTTTGTTATAATAACTTAGGAATCAAGCCAGCCCCAAATGGCCTGAGTGACTGTGTCGCGCGCTCTGTGTTCTGGAAGGGAACTTTCCCTTTGGCAGTTGTCATTTGAAACTCAATCCAATCTCATAAGATATGGCATGTTCGCCTTATTCTTCCATAAGAAATGTTATAATTCTTCCTCATGTGAGTGCCAAGATCTTGAGAATGGCATGAAGTAATGCTCTGAGTCACTAAATCCTAAAAATACAGATGCCAAAGTCAAGACACATAGAACATCTAAGGCATAATAATAGTATTAATATTAATAGGAGGGGGGAAAATGGAAAAGAGTCATTACTATTATTGTGGAGTCCTTAATATAGAGTCCTTGGGTCCCTGGGCTACCATGGATAAGTTTTAGGGCATCCATATATATCTTTAAATTTATGTAGTAGTGTGTCTGTGTATTTGTTTGTTTGTTTATGTTTCTCTGAGAGAAGAGTTTTCAATTCCTTCATCAGACTGAAAGCTGTCCATGAGCTTTTCAAAAAAGATGAAAATTCACTATGCTGTGGATAAATATGTCCACTTATCTTAAAATCATCCTTGGCTATTAGCACAGATACTTATAATACAAGTTTCCCAGGATGTAACTGAACTTCCTTCTTTTTTCCTTTGAAGTCAGTGCATGAGTTACTTGGCATCTTTTCTGAGTCAGAGATTGATTGTTCTTTCTTTTTTTCTCATATACTGTGACTTAAGTATAGAAGAACTAGATAGGGCCTCATGCCTAGATGATGCTTAAAAATAAAAGCATTCTGAGGTATTGGAAAAGGGTCTATGAATTCATCCTTAATGTACATATATAGAGAGATCCCAGTCTGCTCCTTATCCAAGGTGGGAGCAAATTGGCTCCAATCTACCCTTTCTCTGCACCTGCCCTTCATGTTTGCTGGTGTTCCTCAAGTACCTGCTTCAGCCACCTACACAGGTAATGCTGTGATGGAGAAAGTCCCTGGTATTACTTATGGCCTGAGTCATGTAGAGGGCATTCACGAAATGTCATCTCAGTGCTTTCCTGCTTGGGATTTTCTCCATCCCTCTTACCTCCCTTCTTTCTTACTTTGCTGTGTTCTTGGATCCGAGAAACCATGAATTAAGCTGTAACAGTCAAGACATGGGAGACCACCCAGAACAGTGCTTCTCAAACTTCTCATGTGCCTGCAAATATCTCAGATGTCTTTTGAGAAGGCAGATTCTAATTCAGGAAGTCTGGATTGAGGACCGAGAATCTGCATTTGTGGAAGTCCCCAGGTGATGCCCTTGGTGCTGATCTATGGACCACTCTTTAATAACCAAATTGCTAAAACACTATCAAAGATGTGTACACCAAAGAGCTGGATGTAGGTGTGTCAGAGAGAAAGGGGTGTGTTCTTATGCATAAGTGTATACAGTTGGACAGTAATGGGCTTACTCTCTTCTGTCTTCTGAATCCCATCTTAAAAGCAAATGGTTTTCTAATTTTCCATATAACTGAGCCTTTGTTAAATTATAGTCGAATTGTACTCTAAGCTGTGTCCCCAGAATTAGAATCTAAACTAAATGATTTTAAAAAATATAGGGAAAAAAAGCCAGTAAGGGAATCTGAAAGTTGGCTGATAACTGAAAATATAGTTGTAATTATATAAAAAGAAAGAAGAATGGTTGATTGTAATGCTCAATAAGGCATCAGTAGACTGCTGCAATAGAGCCAGAACAGAGAGAGATGATTAAGGGACATTAAAAAATAGATTAATAAGGCAGGAGACTAGGAGTTGGATTGAATTAGATGAAATGGAAAGGCATCAATGAAGGAAGTATTTCCAAGTCCAACCCAAAGAAGATGGAATCCTGAGGAATAAGGCCCCTACTCATGAAAATCGATTGTTCTGCCAGAGGGATAATTTTCAAGGAAATACGTTTAAAAAATGGAGCAGAATATACTTTCTCTACATAATGTACCATTTCCTGCAGTTCATCAGTGCTTTCTCATCTGTTCAGAACTAGGTATTTGTCATCAATTACCACAACATGTCCAAAAGTCACTTTGTGAATTTTCCAGAAATATATTACCTTATATTTTGTGTTACCCACATATTAAGGTGTAAAAATAGAAATGCACACATTTCCTCAGTCTATGGAAAGTGTGACCCTGAATAGTATGATGTATGGATATTGGCTATAAACATTAGGGTAGCAAAGGATATGAAAGATGGGAAGTTTATCTAGAACTTAAAGACTTGAAAACTTGGACATAATTTGTGGTCTCTCATTCAGAGATTTAAGGAGAGATGAGTAATAATATTTCTCTTGAAGCTGGAAAGCTGAGTATTAATTGACTAATCTGAGAGTGTAGAGGGCTAGATGCAAAGGCTAGGAACAAAGGTGCTAGAGTATAAATGGGTAAAGAAGGGAAACGTGCATCTGATCTATCAATAAAGGCTCGTACTGAAGAACCAAGGTTATGACAAACTTGCTGGAGGTAAAATGGATAGTAAAATGGATAGGTAATGGAGGTAAAATGGACATATAGCTATAACTGAGGTGAGGTTCCCACCCTCAGCCTACTTGAGTTACATATATTTGAACACACCAGGCATCTCCTTGGGAATGATCTTATCCCAAGGGCTACAGTACAAAACTTGACCAAATAATACCCCAGGGCTAGATTCAAGAGTGAAAATAGAATTGGCAGGGATGTTAGGCAATAACTGGAAATTGATTTAATTAACAAGTGTAGGATAATAGGATACAAGGTCCATTGCATTACTACTCAATAGTAGTTAGGATAAACTAAACAGGTGTAACAAATAGATCCCCAAATTGCTAGTGGTCCAAACAGTATAGGAGTTTATTTCCTATTCCTAGAACCCCTCCAAGTTCCTGGTTGTTTGGTGGCTCTCCTCCAGAAGATAGTTTAGGGACATAGCCTGCTTCCATTTTTCTGGCTCTGCCTTCCTCTAGAAAAGGAAAAGGCAATGTGGAGAAACAACTTTCATCTCCTGAAGGTCTTCATCCAAAAAAGGCTTACATGGCTTCTGTTATCATTCTGTTGGTAAGAACTAGTTACATGCCTACAGTAGATATGTGGAAGGCTAGAAAAGTATTGTCCCTGGCTAGAAAGCTGCTTCCTAAATACAACTATGTACTGTGAGAGAGGAGAAAGGGTCTTGATAAAGAGCCAGCCATATCTGCTCAGTGCCTACATGACAGAAGGTAGCCCAAGAATGAGGAGGATGTTCTCTTCTATGTATAGAACACAGTAGATTCTGTTTAATGGAAACCCTGAAAATATAGTACCTCGTCAGAACCTTGGGGATTATCAGACCATTAATATTGGAGGCAGCACCTGCTTGGGTGCTGTTTAGTGGCAGAGGTACCGGTGGAAGCTAATCTGCTAAAACTGTGTTGGCACATGTCAGCAAAAGAAGGCTAGATATGGGTGGGAGGAGAACCAGCATGCATACAAGGTGAAAATCCTTGTCCTTGAGCACATATAAGAGAGAAGACTTAGTGACAAGTGAATGGAAAGATAATCATGGCCTCTCTAGGTGCTCCCAGATGAGGAGAAAGCATAAAGAGCAATAGTGCATAGGCACCATAGATTTTAAAGGCAGTTTCAAAATATGAATATTTTAAGACTTTTAGCAAAGGCAACCACAATAGGATGGATGTGTGTGTGTGTGTGTGTGTGTGTGTGTGTTTGTGTGTTTGTGTCTTCTTGGGGTTATGATTAAAAGGTGAAAACATTTATTTAGAGATGAATATAGATAAAGGTATGGTGAGTTTGTTTTAAAAAACAGTCAATACGGGGCACCTGGGTGGCTCAGTCGTTAAGCATCTGCCTTCGGCTCAGGTCATGATCCCAGGGTCCTGGGATCGAGCCCCACATTGGGCTTCCTACTCGGCAGGAAGCCTGCTTCTCCCACTACCATTCCCTCTGCTTGTGTTCCCTCTCTCGCTGTGTTTATCTCTGTGTTTCTCTCTGTCAAATAAATAAAATCTTAAAAAAAAAAAAACAGTCAATACATCACTGATGCTTTGTGTGTGTGTGTGTGTGTGTGTGTGTGTGTGTGTGTGTGTGTGTTTTCTCGGGATTATGATTAAAAGGTGAAAACATTTGTTTATTTATTTAGTCAACTAATTCAGTCCATACCAAAGCTGGTAAAGGAGTTATTACTTTATCCCTTGTGGAGTTATGGATATGGAGCCTCAGAGATATTAGGTAACTCCTTCAAGATCACACAAGTAATAATGGGGTAGAGCAGAAATTCAAAACTCATGTTGTTTGTTTCCAAAGCTCAACTTGAGGTTAGATATGATGGGTCTTACTTAAGTACCTGTTCAAAGCACTGGCACAGAAGAGGACCCACAGCTGATATTTACATACATTATCTAAAAGTAGGAAGGAAACACATCCGTTTATTTCAGGATCATTATTCCAAATCCTACTAATTTAATCCTAACCATTAAAAAATTTCAGGGGCACCTGGGTGGCTCAGTCATTAAGCATCTGCCTTCGGCTCGGGTCATGATCCCAGTGTCCTGGGATCAAGCCCCGCTTCGGGCTACCTGCTCAGCGGGAGGCCTGCTTCTCCCACTACCATTTCCTCTGCTTGTGTTCCCTCTCTCACTGTATTTCTCTCCATCGAATAAATAAAATCTTCCAAAAAAAAATTTCAAAAAAATTTCAAACATTTAGGAAATAAAAATGTGTACATAATTGGCAAATTTTTAATTTCCTGGAAACAGTCTAATTCTCAAATGGAGATTTTGGTGATACTGAAGAGGTAACACAGTTCCCTAGTGCTTAGTTTATACCAAAGATTCAGCTTATTATCTTACACATAAATTAATTTGAGTATTTTGTAAAGATATTTTTTAAAGTATGATTTATTTAGTTGCTTTGTCATCTTATATAGACATCTTCCTCTCAGTATATTTGAGATTGACTTTTTCACTGGCTCAACAAACTAACATAATGGTAAGCAGGCATTCTTTGTGTAAATTCACAGCAACTTTGATCACTTTTACCAAAATAAAACAAAAATGATCTTTAAACTAAAGAAGTTAACTTTCCTAACAGCATATTTCTATATGCCTTTAACTATAAACATAGAAAATGTATTTATTCATGTTGGAAATACTTTTGAATGCTACTGAGATATTTCATATTGATAAAGTCAAAACACCATCTTGTTAATAACTACTATATTAATTTTGCAGCACATTACAATAAGACTATACTGTATGGTTGTGCCATTCAGATGACATTTATGAAATGTTCTTATTTAATATGGTGACATATACTGCATGCATCTTTCACAAGTTATAGCTTCTAATCTCTGAGCGAAAGAGACCTAAAACAGCAAAAAAAAAAAAAAAAGGATGATGCAATATTAAATTATACCCCTTTGAGAACTAGAAGGACTATAATTATAGTACTTCCTCTTAAAACCATTCAAGTATGTAACAATGCTGGGAACAACAGTGTGTGGGGAACCTCTGCACATTCTTTCCATCTTGAACACTCAAAGTATTGAGAAAAAATGTATTCCATTCCTACTGTGACTTTGAGCATGCTTCAGTATTTTACCTTTTTGCATTACTCCTTAGAGAATGTGATAGGAAGTTTGGAAAGCAGTTTCTCAGAAATGCATTTTGGAGGGGAAGAGAAGCTCTAAAAATATACCAACCTGACAAATGATAGACATTGTAGAATGTAAAAGAAAGCACATCTTGATTTTACACCAATGTAGAAACATTTTTTCTCAAATGAGTATTTTCGATAGGTGGGAAAGATGATAAACAGCAGTATCACAAAATGCTTAAATGGAAACAAATATTATGATGAAATTCTGTAATTCCATCATAATGGAATTTTGGAATTCTCTAATCATGATATTTATATGTGACAGAAACCACTGCAGATTCATTTATTTATTTCTGAAGTAGAATGAGTATCTTACAAAAGTAGCCTGTTATATTAATGTGAACATTTCTT
>CM053618.1:11969927-12050186 GCA_028646535.1 Procyon lotor
TAATGTGAACATTTCTTAAGGGAGTCAGAAGCTTAAGAAAGTTAATGTATATACTAGAAATATGTAGTAGTTTTTAGGATCCACATCTTAGAAGTGAACTAGATCCTAGCAGGGAGAATATACTGTATAAAGATCAACTGATGAATGGATGGATGGATGGATGGATGGATAGATAGATAGATAGACAGACAGATTATTTTTCCTTAAAAGCACCATCAATGCTGCAAATGATTAGATGTTTCATAAACTTTTTTAAAAAAAATTACTAAAATAAGTCTATTGTCAGTATTTACATTAGTAGTACAAATACTTCAGTATTGACTCAGTTCGGGAAGACGACGTTTCTTTGATGCTCAGTGATAGACCTGTCAATAATTTAATGAGATGCATGACTAAGAAGAAAAAAGAGTAAGACTGAGTTCCAAGGAGCACTTGACTTAGTGCAGTGATAGAATAGGTAGCAACTACTACAAGCACTAGTTCTTAAATCTTAGTGTTCATAATAATCTCTAATGTAGCTTTTTAAAAATGAAGATTCCTGGGCTCAACCTTCAGGGTTGAGGGTTTAATTCTATAGGTTTGAGTTATTTGGTTGTGGATAATCAAAGAACTCAACTTTGGAATACACTAAACCTATGTTGTAGATTTGTGTATTCCAAAATTTTTAGTATTTAAAAATGATATTCTTGAATAAAATGAAAATTTTGAAAACTTTGAATATATAGTTTTTTTTTACTTGAATGGAAAAAAATTTGGGGCAAGTAGTCCATAAGAATCTATTACAGTCATAACTAATTTTCTACCAAAATTGAGTAGAAATTGTGATTTTTATAATTCCTGTTATATTTGACATTATCTCCTGAATACATTTCAGTTACATAACAACTGACTTTAATTAATTTACTTAATCAATAAACATATATCTTAGGCACGCTCTGATGTACCAGGCACTATGCTAGTCAGGGTGTACATAATAATAAATAAGAGAAACAGAAACTAATGAATTAAATTTATCCTTTCTGAAATGTCTTGTTTACTATTATTATAAAAGAAACTTTCTAGAGATTTTTTTTCATTGCAAATGGTAAACACATCTTGACTTTAGATTTTCTAAGTATGTATTGTATTAACCATCAATTGTGCCCATCCACTCTCAGTAGTTTCTCCTAAGTGTGGGGTCTTGCCATGGAAGTGTGCCCTGGTTAATCTGTTTTGAGAGATCATGGAAGCTGGATTACTCCACACTTTAGTTCCCACTGCAGACCTCTTGCAATCAATGTTGTTGGGTAAATGAACCCCGTCAGATTTGGTTGCCCATTCTCGAATTGGTACAGTGCACCTTGGGTTCTCTAGATTTTAGGTTCTTCAAAAGTCAGATGCTCTGTGACTTCTGTCTGCTTTCTTCCCCAAATATGGTGATACCATACAGGTCTTGTGACTATTGATGATTTCTTCCCACTTGTTACTTTTTGGGGGTTTCTGCAGCTAGCTGGTCACCTAGTTTTTTAAAATAAATATTATTCATGGCTTTTTTTTAAAATTTTGGTGTTTAGTTCTGTCAGTATGTTAGGATTTGGAAAGACTTAAGGACTCTAGCTATATATTCATTACCCCTGATTCCTTGGGGGTCTGTTTCAACTTTTACTGCCTAACTTAAACATATAAAGTGCATGGAAAAAATGCAAGCCCCAGCAAGTTCTTGTTGTTTGCCTTCTTATGTGATGGCTCCCATTTCTCCTCTCTTTTCAACCTACTTTATCCATCAAAGCCTATCTCTCCCTCCACTTTTCACCTACTCACCATAATGCTCTAACTAACTAACTAACCATAATGCACTAACTCAACTTTTCCTGTACTTATCCAAACTCAGTTATTTATGAGTAGTCTAAGTCTTTTATGAAACAGAAAAAGAGGCCTAAAGACAAGTGGGAATGAATGGCAAAATGACTCTGCATCAGGTAAGCAGCCAGGCGTCAATGTGAAGCTGACTGTTTTCTGAGCCAGAAGACTAATGATAGGAAAGTGAAAATAAGCAAATGAGGCACAGAGTAAGTTGATGAAAGGGGGAAAGAAAGGCTGAAAAATCAGCCAGACAGAAATTGGATGAACAGTAGTGAGAATGAACAAACTCAAAGTTAGTTCCTTGAAAAGATTAGTAAAATTGATAAACTCATCAATAAAAAAGAGAAAATGCAAATTGCCAACATCAGAAACTGTAAAAAAAAAAAAAAGGAACATCACAGCATATTCTACAAACACCTTGATATCATGAATAACTCTCTCCTAATTTGACATCTGAGTGAAATGGACAAGTTAACATGAAACTAATACAAGAATAAATAGAACATTAATGCAAACCTAAAAAAAAATAGAAAATCTAAAAACTTCATACAAATTAAAGACATTGAATTTGTAATGAAAATTCAAATTTCAAAATTCCCTTTCAAGAAGGAAAACTTCAGGCCCATGTGACTTCACTGGTGAATTCTTTGATGATGTAAAAGAATAAACCCTATCAGTCCTACATAACCTTTTTAGAAAACTAGAAGTATATACTTGCCAAATCATTTCGTGAGGGCTACCTGACCCTCATCCCATAACTTACAAACCACTTAAAAACAAGTCTATCAGGAACAAAACAAGGATTTTTCTCTTACAACTTTTAATCAGATTTCTAACAGAGGTCAGATGTGGTGCAAAGTGAAAAAAGGAAAAGACACGTAGCTACAAAACAAATCCTGGTGCAATGTTTCCAGCCAGATTGCTGCCATCCAGCCCTTCCCATGGAAACTCAGGGGCCATCCCTGAGGTAGCATTATGTGATGAGAGACTAGGAAGGCATGTTGAAGTGACATCATGGAATTTGGACTTTGTTAGGTAAGCAGTAGGGAGCTATTGAATACCATGAGCACAGAATTAACATAGTGGTTGATGTCCTAGACTGGAGGAGGTAATGGGAGTGGTCCACCCCAGTAGGGAAGAGTAATGTATCACAAGCATTGTGTAGAATTGCTAGGACCTGGTTATAATAAAAAGCAAAACAACTTTTACTTGATTTTAGTTTATTTATTTATTTTTTACAGAATGTATGTCTTCTTATTTTCTGAATCCACTTCACCTAAAAATGCCACAGGAGTATTATCAGAATAGCAGTAGATGAAATTTGATAGTTTATTAAATAGATTAGGAAAACGGAAGAGATACACAGATATCATTCTATATGTTCTTGCTGGGTACTGATGGCAGTTCTGAGAGAAGAAGTAATGGGAACTGAGAGGTATTTCTCTTATAATGTGACCTTAGGCAACTTACAAGATGCATACTGTGTGATTGTATGTGAGCAAACATTTGTTGAATCACTATGTGAATGCATGAGTTCCTCAACATGGAAAATACAAGTAAAAGAATTTCTATAAAAGAAAAGTCTATAGTCTCTATAAAAGAAAAGGCTATTCTGAAAAATGTACTCAATGCTTAAAAGATGTCTTTTTTGCCCTCATTTGTGTTTCTTTTCTATTCAAACAATACCTTCCATATCCACTTTAATTTTCAGGGCAGACTTCCTGTTCATAAACTTTTGAGTTTGCTTTTCAAATTCTTACTCTGCTTGGCAACATCAGCATTATCTCACTGGTTTTTAGTGAGTTCAATGAGAACAAGTAATCTATAGCACATTAGATTTTTTTCTACCACTGGTCAGAAGAGTACATAGGAAGACATATATTTCCGTTGTTTTAGAAGTGTTGTTTAGGTTACTTAAAATATAATGTATATTACAAAGAACCTCTGCTATGTATTGATTGTGCTCACCTAATTTTTTAATTTTGAAATCACACTTCATATTTTCCTTAAACACAAAATAAATCATATAGGAGTTACCCAATGCCTTGAATTCACCCTGTTGGAATTTCATCTCTTAATGAAGAGGACAGCTGAGAAAGCTAATTATTGCCGATTCTTACTCTTTTCGACTGTCACAAATATCCCTGTCAAATTCATTGTTTGAATTGTCACACAATGGACTGTATATATCTACCATTTCTATATAGCCTGGTATGGCAGACTTTTGCAGTATGGTCCAAAATGGAGAGGTCCTGAGTGTGGTCACAAGGCGATATAGATGTATAGCAGCCATTAGTAAACATTAGTGCTCTTCAGAGAAGTTCACAAAATTGTAACTAGAATGCTTGCCTAATTCTCCTCTGTGCATCCATATCCTCATGGGCATAGACCATGACCCTGACTTCCTGCTCCTATCATTAGATTTGTAACTTGTCACAAACAGAGTGAATTTAGCACATTGGCCATGAGCATGGATTTAGGAGTTACGCCACTTACTACCTGTCTAAGGGTTGATTTCTTCTGTAAAATGAAGTGCCATGCATTTCATAAATGGTAAAATGATTTTTTGCTGCTTCCATCATAATAGGGTTTGGAGAGTAGATGAGAAAGACCAATTCAGTCAATGTAAGAATAAGTAAGTTAGTTTACTAAGTAAAGTACTATGGAAGAAATTGGACAGTGTAGAACTCCATGGGAGTAGCAGTTTAAGAAAGGAAATTTTCAGATATGCAGTCAAGACAGGTCTCATCAAGAAGGTGACATTCGACTTAAGACCCGAAGGAACGGGGTGCCTGGATGGCTTAGTGGGTCAAAACCTCTGCCTTTGGCTCAGGTCATGATCTCAGGGTCCTGGGATCGAGCCCTGCATCTGGCTCTTTGCTCAGCAGGGAGCCTGCTTCCCCCTCTCTCTGCCTGCCTTTCTGCCTACTTGTGATCTCTCTCTCTCAGTCAAATACATAAATAAAATCTTAAAAAAAAAAAAAAAAGACCCAAAGGAGGTGAGGGAGTTAGTTGTGTTGAAATCTGGGAGAAGGGTCATAGGCAAAAGGGGCAGCCTATGCGAGCATCCTAAGGCAGGAACATCCCTAATATGTCCAAGGAACAGAAAAGAGGCTATGTAGCTGGAGGGGACCTCCAAATCTTTCAGGATGCAAATGATTGCATGGGATGCAAATGATTGGTCTTTTTCCTTTGCAAGTGCCTGCCAGACACTCGTCAAGTATTCTAGAAGGGTGAAAGAAGTTTGACTCTCAGTCATTTGATGAATTCTCTGTATTTGTTCAATACCAGTGTGAAATATACATAGTAATCATCATACTTTATCTTTACCAAGTACTTACTATGATCCAGAGATGACACTAGATACTTTTACATTAAAAATCTCAGTTAATCCTGACAACAGATGCAGATATAATTATGCTTATTTGATTGATAAATAAACTAAGATTTAAGTAGATTTAGGGGCCAGAGTATAGTTTTTACTGTGGCTGGTAATTGTGCCACATCCAAGTGATTAAGGAACTTACACCATTTATTTGAGATAGAATAGGAGTGAGTGTTAAATTCTAAGGCGCGATCTCATAGTGCGTAAGCCTGCAGGATTGCAACCATACATAGAGCCCCTGGTTTCCATTTAGGCTAGGCCTTGGAAAAGTCACATAATTTTCCTTTGGATATTATAATGCCTCACATTATTATTTGTTAATAAATAGGAAAAAATACATACAATATTATAGCACTCTGTACGCAATAATATAAGTGTTATTATGTGTCAGGCATCCTGTTGGATCCATGGGTAGTAGAAAGGTGCACAAGGTTTCGGCCCTTTGATTGCTGAGCCATACAGTGTACAGCCATATCCTGGGAAGGGGTATTTTCAGAGAGGCATATAATTATAACTTAGACACTAGAAAATTGCAGGGTGGTATAATATAGCAATAAAATGCTATAGGATAACAGAAGAGGGATTCATGCTTTAACTTGGAAGGAACTCAGTATTGGGAAAGGCTACAAATAGGTAGACATCAACATCCCGAAAGAGAGGCCATAATGCCCAGTGAGTCAGGGCCTGCACTTGACTTTTCCCTTCCCTTGTGTTATGTACATGGATGTCTATGCTTTGTCCTCCCTTTAAGCAAATAAACATGCTGTTTTGTCCTCTGTTTCAAAACTCTTTTGATCCCTATTCCTCCCCAGAGCCCTCTTTATGGATCTTTCCTCCATCCACATTTGCTCCCTCGGTGATACTTAACTTCAGATGTTGTCAGTATACAGGCAAGGCTCAAGTGAATTCCACACTCATATTTTCAATTAAATACTCAATATCTAGCAGATATCTGAAATTTAATGGCAACTCTGTCCTTCCAGTTCGTGTCAAAAGCTGTAATATCATTTTTGAATTTTCTTTCTCTTACCAGCTATGTATAATTTTCCAGCAAGTCATGCTGACTCTGTCTTCAAAAAATCCATAACCTTTTATTCTGTCTATATTTAATAATTTTAAAAAGATAAAATGATTTAATAATTAATGTTGAGTGATTCCTTTGCTTATATCTGTTTAGCTTAATATATGTCTGTCCCTAATTTCTGCTGTAAATGCTGACATCTCTGCTACATGCATATCTATATATTTTTAAATTTTTAATTTTTAATATGTCCAAGTACAATGATTCCATCTGCACAGCCCCACTTTCTTCAAATGTTCCATCCTTTGGATTTAGTCTGGGCCAATGGCCTTCTGAGCCTCCTGCTCAGCTATTAGCCTGAGACTTTTTCCACATACTTCTGAATCTTCATCTCCTTGATCCCATGCCTTGCATTGTTGTTGCTATTGTTCATTTACTTTTTTTATCTTCTGGAGTCATATTCCCCACTAGCTTCCTAAGAGAGGCAATAATATTTTTTAAATCCGTCCATACCTGAAGAATGTCATTATTCTTTCCTCACTGATGATACCTGATAGTTTGACCTGGTATTGAATTCTAGATTGGCAAATAATTTTGCTCATAATTTGATATATGATATCAACACTATGATATAGTGTTCTGGGTTACAATAATAATGCAGAACATTTCAGTGATATTATGTAGTTCTTTTATATGGGATTTATTTTTTCTGTAAATTTTTGTCCCTTTTATTTCCAGAATCCTTTATGGGATTGTATGTGACGTTGCCTCTGTGCCCCTCCCCCCATTAATTTTGCTAGCACATGGTGAGCCCTTTTAAACTGTAGCTTTATGTTTGGAAAACTGTTTATTTTGTATTAATTCTTTGGTAATTTCCTCCCTCATGTTTTTTTTTTTTCTACTTTCATCCATCTGGAAATGCTCTATTTTTATTTTGTTTTCATCTATATCCTTATCATTCTTTCCCAAGAATTTTTGCAACTTGCGCTTCCCATCTTATTGAGGTTTTTATTTTACCTAATGTATTCCTTCCTTCACAGATTGTTTCTTTCTTAAAGCTTTTTTCTATATTTTTTAGTGAATACAGCTTTTACCTTATCTTTCCGGGGAATAATAATTACAGGAGTGTGTGTGCTTATTTATTCATTTATTTATTTTTACGGAAGTGTAGTTGACATGCAACATTACATTAGTTTCAGGTGTTTAGCATAGTGATTTGACAACTCTATACATTATGCTGTGCTCACCACAAATGTAGCTACTGTCTGTCACCACATGTTGCTATTATAATAGCATAGACTATATTCCCTATGTTGTACCTTTCATCCCATGACTTATTCAGGGCTGTATTATTTAAATGGACTAGTGTAAAAGTATTCTACTTAAGAGTATAGAAACAGAAAAATGTTTTATCTGACTTTTTGGAAGTATATTTTTAAAGGGGAAAAGCATATCCTTATTACTTTCTACTTCTTGGTGGACAGGAATTGGTCTTAGAATTTAAATAGATTTATGCGCTATAATATAAATGAAGCTGGGGGTGTCTGGGTGGCTCAGTTGGTGGAGTATCCAATTTTTTTTTCTCTCTCTTTTTTAAGATTTTATTAGTGTGAGAGGGGAGAGGTCAGAGGGAGAAGGAGACTCCCTGATGAGCAGGGAGCCCAATGTGGGACTCGATCTCATGACGCCAGGGTCATGATCTGAGCTGTAGGCAGTTACTTAACCAACTGAGCCACCCAGGTTCCCCGAGTATCTGATTCTTGATTTTGTCTCAGGGCATGATCTCCGGGTCCTGGGACAGAACACTATGTCAGACTCCATGCTCAGCGGGGAGTCTGCCTGAGGATTCTCTGTCCCCTTCTCCCTTTCACCCTCCATGAGCATGCTCTGTCTTTAAGATAAAAATAAATAAATAAATATTAAAAAAAATAAATGAAGCTGAGTTGCACAGATGTAAATTTGTATTTCCAGGTGAATTTTGAAAAACTGATTAAAATGAAAAGTTTCCATAAAACTATAAAGCCTTTATCACTTACTTTTAAGCCACATCTTAAGGTATAGCTCATTTAAAGAAAGTATAATTTATATGTGTTATACAAACACATATTCCTTAGGTTCAGGAAATATCTTATTTGCAGTAGAGTGTATAATTAGAGGCCTAGTAGATTTTCATGACTATGTATAACACATAGCCACCAATAAATGCCACTTATTTTTGCAGACCAAATCAAATCTCTGTCTTGAGTAATGATCTGGATTATAGGGACTGGTAAGGGTTGGGGTGGGGAATGTAGCTGGGTACAAAGAGATCATTCATAGTCTTTGCATATCTTTATGGACCTATATGTATCTTTGACATTGAGGTTCATTATTAATCTACAATTATACCTGGTGCCTGTATACACTTCTATTTTTCAGAGTATTAAACATTTTTCTATCAATTATTTTACCCTTAAGTAATTAATGATTCCAGTGTATTCTCTATACCTGAGATGAGGAAGAATGAGGCAGTGACAGATTTCTTAAAATTCCTTAATTAAAAAACCCTTTTATTCATCTTTAAAACTGAATCCCAACCTGATGTTTTTGAGTATGCCTGTGATTAAAGGTAAATCAAGCCACGCCTTTCTACATGTAGGTTACTTCCCTGGGTGACAACCCTGCCACCAATTGTGGAGCACTAGATTCAGCCATGTAAAAGGAAATCAGGGGGAAAAATGCCAGTGACTTTACAGGAGATTTGATCTGACGTCTGCATTGGCATCTCTTTTTCAAATCCTAAGTTATTTTTAAATTTCTCATATTAGTTTCACATTTTATATGCATATGCTCCCTTCTGAAAAGCTTAGGCTCTTAATTATCTGCTTTTAACCAATATAGTATTATTCATGCATATAATAGATAAGCATGCTATATTTTGTCTATTTCATTCTCAAACAGGAGCTTGAAGAAGAAAAATACTCTTTTTTCAGCTGTTATTTTACTTGACAGTGCTCTGAAACAAATAACTATTTTTGCATTTTTTACCACAATATAAATCAGCTAAATATACTTAATGTGACTAAGTCATGTTACAAATGAACCCTAAATATGCTGAAATATCCCGAAAAGCAGAACTGTTTTTAAAAAATAGTTATCAGGGTCTTAGGCACAAATGGTTCTGTTAACAAGAAACTTTATTTTAAACATTAAGACCTTGATGGAATGATATTACTATGGAAAGATCTGTCCTTAATTTAAGCACTACCTATCAAGCAAGTTTGGGTCGATGAGATAGTAGATGAGGGGAACAAAAAACAGAGGTAAAATCGTGAGACTAAATTAACTGCCGGCTCTTCTATTTTCAATCTCCACAGGACTATATTTTGATTTCTTTCTGTGGTGCTCAGTGCTTAATTCCACGTTTCCCTTTTAGTCCCATGCTACTGACTTCTTTGGGGTTTATTTTCATTCAGTTCTATATATTCCCCCTGCCGAAGCTTCCCGTGTTTTGTGTCAGGGGGAAACGTACCTTATTACCTCCTTGTCTGTTTAAAGTTGTTTTTTTTTTTTTTTTCTCCCTCCCTCCCTGTCTTGTACCTAATGAGCAAATTATCTAAAAATAGATGCGTTCATCATTCTACAAAATGTTGTATCTCCTCTAGATTGGAGGCCAGTGTAATTGTAAGAGACATGTGTCTGGCAGACAGTGCAATCAGTGCCAAAATGGATTCTACAATCTACAAGAGTCGGATCCTGATGGCTGCAGCCCCTGCAACTGTAGTACCTCTGGGACAGTGGATGGAGATATTACCTGTCACCAAAATTCAGGCCAGTGCAAGTGCAAAGCAAATGTTATTGGTACGTGTAATGCAAAAGTTTACAGTCACATCTCTATTAACCATCTGGAATAAAATTCTCCATTTGATTTCTTAACTGAAGAGTAAAGCAAATTTCCTTGCTCAAGGCAGGCTGGAAAAAAAAAAACAATTTGGATGAAATTAACTGTCTAAAAATGATTAAATTAATAATTCTATCAAACTCCAGCTTGAAGCTTAGTTTAATCAACCCTTTAGAAGTTTCTTTATTCTGTAGATGCCTTAGTTCACATGGTCCCATACTAATAATTCATCGAAAAATATAATTTGCTTACCGCATAGATGTTTCTTTTAGGAAATTAGCACTTTTTCAAAATGTTTTGCACTTAATGAGTTCTAAGCAAATCATTTCCATGCTAGTTTTCTTAATAGACCAAAATAAATGGATTTTTCAAAATATTCTGTGCTACAGGGTCCTTTGTGATAAATCTTTCCATTTTTTTCTATTATATTTCTTTGAACTGTTCCTATGAAATGCAAAATAAGTCAACATAATTCCACAGATCGTGTATATTGGTAGGGTTAGTTATAAAGGGCCACATAATTTTAATTTTGTAATTCGGTGCCAAGCTGATTATAATAAACAGCTACCTTCGGCGTTATTTATCATTTTTTTATACAAGACCTGCTTTTTTGTTTGTTACTCCCACAGGTATTTTTCAGAAATTAGATTTGATTATAGCAATTTATTACATCCAGCATTTTTGAGGGGAACCACAGCCACATAAGGACAAAATTTATCAAGTGCCCAAAATGCACTATGTACATAATGCACTTTGAAATGTTGATATATGAGAATATTATGAGGAGAAAGTTTCCTGATGAAGTGAGTCTTGTATTTTAACGGAACATGTCTTGGTTCACATAGGAAATTTAAAAAAGACCTTTACCTTTCTATTGTCATTCAAGACACCAAGTCTTCTGTGGTTTTTTCTAACACTAACCTGAACCTTATAATAATGAAAACATGCCGGGCAGTCACACACACACACACTCAAACACGCACGCACGCATGCATACATACATACATACATACATACATATACACATACAGATATATACCTCATTTTATACAATTCAGCCAGACAAGCATTGCATTTTAATTTAATATAAAAAATACAGGCATGGTTAATGATATGACAAAAGATTCCTCTGGTTTAAAGAAAGGTTACATCAAAATCTTTAACATAACTTGACCTTACACATTTCAAGCATATGAAAACTAACTTTTTGGGGAAAAAAAAAATACCCAGAATGCGCAACTTGTAAAGAGCAGCGTATCTTTTTATAAGTGCTGTGATGCTAAATGAATTTCAAGACTTTGGAATTCAATCTATGTGTCTTCCTTTGTTCTTTAATGTGAAATATATTTTAAATTCATGACCTGAAAACAAAATTTAAGGACAGACTTTAAAGACAATGAAATGTTTACTTTTCTTTAACAATGAAATCTTTCCTGTGATGGTTAGATCCCCGATCTTAAGAAAAGGGGAGAAATCAAAATTTCCTCTTTATTTGGAATGTGTCTTATTGATCCAGATTTCTGTAGGAAAATACATATATTTTTGAAGATTAAATAATCATTTTGATATTATTATTTCTAGAGTTATTTCTGCACATGCGGCATCTTTAATATAAACACAAACTTGGGAGGTGTATATAGATCTCTTTTCCTAATGGGATTGGCCAATACTCTTGTTCAATTTTACCTTGTTAATAAAAAAAAAAGTCAAAAGATACCGGTGTTTGTTGTGTAGGCTTCAGAAGGCAAACTGTTCGAGTTAACAAAACTGTTAAATCTTACTAATGATTCTATCACCAGTAAAATCCATTAGCACCAATAATTTTATTAAAGTAGGTCATTCATCTAGAATAAAAAGGGAGAAGAATGTGAATTAAATGCCAAGTATGCTAACTCGCCTGCACTTGTTAACAGCGAGTGTGATGCCCTGTAGGCCTTCCTGGGTATCGTTGGAATAGATTGCCTGTCAGGAATATGTATGGCGTATTCAAATAAGCACTGCGCATATTTTTAAAACTGATACGATATGAATCCATGTAGACCAATTTTAATAGTTCAAAATGAGTCATAATTCTTGTTAACAATACAGTTATTTTTAAAATTTGCAGCAATAGTGGTCCTTTTTTATTTTCCTTATTGAAATTAAATGATATGCCTTAGGTGAGTCATTCATCACTGTTAAAGAACTTGCCTTCCTTTGGAGTTCTTGTATTTTTATCCACATATATACACATATATTATGCATTTCCTTCCAGTTTAAGAAATGCTTTTCTACATATGAGTTGCTGAGTGTGTTTTTGACTGTTATTTTAGGACTAATTTTTTTTTTTTTATTGCTATCATAGCTTGAAATAAATGTTTCTGTAGATTCAACCCCACGTAGCCTGTTATTTAAACTCACGGCTGTGTGGGAACTATCTAAAGGGGGTATTTTGCATCTTAACCTTTGCTATTCAAAAGTTGTTATTTTATTCTCTTTCCTTTTAATGGTCTCTCTGAAAGTAACCTAAGTTGTCAGAGATTTAAGTTCAGGTGATAAAATAGTTTTCTCTGTTTGTGAAATGTATATATGTACTCCTTTAAATAGAAGTAATGTAACAGCAGAATTTACTTAGTGTTTAAAGAGGAATGTCCTGAATCACACAGTATGACAAGCGATGTGATTGCTTTATGAGCCAAGGAGAGCATAATTTATATTAATTGAAAATAATAAAATATACGGGCATATAAAAGCATTGAAACAAAAATTGCTCTGGATAAGTTTTATTTATATTAATTATTTAAAGGGGTGATATTGAGAAGCATATATTCCGCAACCCCAAAATAGCCATCAGCTTCAAATTCTGTTAAACACTCAAGTATCATCTGGTTTCTAGGAAAATAAGTAATGTGGTAATACGTAATTTTTCTGTGTAGCTTTGAAAATTTATTTCCCATGGGGCGCCTGGGTGGCTCAGTCGTTAAGCGTCTGCCTTCGGCCCAGGTCAGATCCCAGGGGCCTGGGATCGAGCCCCGCATCAGGCTCTCTGCTCTGCAGGAAGCCTGCTTCTCCCGCTACCATTCCCTCTGCTTGTGTTCCCTCTCTCGCTGTGTTTCTCTCTGTCAAATAAATAAAATCTTTAAAAAAAAAAAAGAAAATTTATTTCCCTGTCTATTCTTTTACATGAACATTACGTTAACATAAAATAATTAAAAAAATAGTTTTCATTTTTGTTAGACAGGAAATGAGGTCCAGTCTGTAGGACGGAAGTAACATTTCCAGTAAGCATTTCTCTGTGTGTTAAGGAATAAAAGTTCATAAAGCACGTTACAGAGCTCAAGTTGCATGTGACTGCCGGAGTAAGGATCGTTCCTGTGTCTTGAGTGTCCAGCCGGGCCTCCGTGGCATTTCCTGGGAGAAAACACCTCACGTTGTGTGTCTGCATTTAATGTCGGCAGCAGCCTGGTTTGTCTTGGAAGCGGGAGTAGAATCGTTTCCACATTTTCACTTTCTGAAACAAATTCTATCTTCAGGGCTTAGATGCGATCACTGCAATTTTGGATTTAAATTCCTCCGAAGTCTTAACGATGACGGATGTGAGCCCTGCCAGTGCAACGTCCACGGCTCCGTGAACAAACTCTGCAATCCTCTTTCAGGGCAGTGCGAGTGCAAGAAAGAAGCCAAAGGGCCTCAGTGTGACACCTGCAGAGAACACTTTTACGGGCTGGACATTGCCAGTTGTAAGGCCTGCGACTGTGACGTGGCTGGATCCCTGTCGGGGACCGTCTGTGACGCCAGGACAGGGCAGTGCGTCTGCAAGCCCACGGTTGGAGGGAGACGGTGCAACGAGTGTTTGGAGGGATACTTCTACCTACGGCGAAATAATTCTTTCCTCTGTCTGCCTTGCCACTGTGATAAGACTGGAACAGTAAATGGCTCTCTGCTGTGTGACAAATCAACAGGACAATGTCCTTGCAAATTAGGAGTAACAGGTCTTCACTGTAATCAGTGTGCGCTTCACAGGTACAATTTGACCAGTGGCAATTTTCAAGGCTGCCAGATGTGTGAGTGTGACTCCTTGGGGACATTACCTGGGACTGTTTGTGACCCAATCAGTGGCCAGTGCCTGTGTTTGCCTAATCGGCAGGGAAGAAGGTGTAATCAGTGTCAACCAGGTAAGAGAGAATGTGTTACGTGTTCCGTGCCCAGTGACTTTTCTTTCATTATCCCATATGGACATTTTGGGGGGGGGTGGTTCCTGCCTTCTAGCTTCAGAAACTACTTTGAATTTTGTTTTCTGGTTTTATTGTCCCTTACTGTGAAATTTACTTTGAAAAAAAGAGCCCTAACCCTGAAGTATCTTCATCATAAGCAGATGTTTCACAGTAGCCAGCTCTGCAATTTGCACATTAAAATGCACTGCTGCAATCTGAAGCTTTCTTTCTACTTCTTTAAACATATCTGAGAGACCTAGATCATGTACCACAGGGGAGAAGCTCCACACGGGCGTGTGTGAGTAGTGGGGTGTGAGGGAGAAGCTTGGGGTGGGGTAGGAGGGATGAACTCGCAAGCCTCCGGACTTCTGCCTGCCTTTTTTGTCTGTGGTTGTGAATATTACTGGCCCCTAGTAGACTATTGCCCATAGATTCTTGTCCCACTTTCTTAAAAAACATTATTAAGGAAGGTGCATATAATGAAACCTCATGTATTATTAACCTAACCTTACTATGAATGTACAAGGAATAGGCTTAATTCAACTAAAATTTATAGGCAATTTGTTAAAGCAGCAGTGCACATTAGAAGGTACATTAGAGCCACATTGGTTTTAATATGCCATTCAATAACTTGAACAGAGGTTAAAAATGCTGCTTAACCTCCATTAAGTATTTTAAAAATGCTTTAATTTAAAATTATTTGGAGTGTGTGTACATATATGAATGTACACATACCCACACTAATAAATATAGCACTAAATATGTTTTCCCAGTTCGTTTTTTTCAGTGCTGGATGACCTCGTAACGTTCAGCAGCAAGCACTTAATCAGAGGCTAGGCCGAGAAATGCAGGGAAGGATGTCAAGGCATCCTGAGCCAGTGACCCACCCTTGTCCTTGAGAACCAGAGGCAGAGAGAGTTTATTGAGGACTCTGCAGCTCTGGAATAAAATAAAGGCTAATTTATAATGAAAACAGCTTCGTATGACATGTTTTGTGCTAATAGGACAATTCCTCATGCTTTTCTCTGATATTTACTTTTGGTTTTGTTTTATAATTCATACAGACTATTAGAAAGTAAAACAAAGTATCTTGTTTCATTAAGAAGCAGATCATATTTGTTAAGTAATGAGCTCATAAACTAGAATTGCATGCAAGACCCTGCCAATGGAATTGGAATTAGATGGCTGATATTCCATTAAAAATCAGTGCATCAAAGTTGAGATCTGGTTAGACCACCTATCCTAGTGTTTGATGAAACAGCTTTGCAGATGAACGTCTTTTCCACAGAGAGACCTGAGCCTCAGAATAAGAGCCACTTCCTTAATAAACCACCAGGAAAGAATCTTGTCATAAACAATATGGACTATAATCCAGGCACATCTGTGGGGGGGAAAGGTACATTGACAAGTCATTATTTAAATTGTAATTTAAGGAAAATCCCACTTTCCTAGAAAATTGCCTCATAAAAATGGCAATGATGATAATAGGTAATATTTACTGAGTGTCTACTGTTTTCCAGGCTCTGGAAAAGGGTTTTATCTGAAAAAGTCCCATTGAATATACACAATATTTATAGGTTGGAAGGACCAGTACTTTCCCACTTTATGGTAGGGGAAATGGATTCTAATTAAGTAGAACCATTTATAAATCCAGGTCCAATTGACCTCAGAGTCTGCACTCTGAAAGAGTAAAACATTTTTCTGAGTAAGGCAATATTTGTCGATCATTCACTCAACGAATATTAGAGGGTGAGGTAAAAGAGACACCCTTACAAGTGTTTGTAGCCACCCCCTATGCTGAAGCTTATCCCCACCTGTGATTCTAGCTGATTGCTTTAGGTCCTGGGGTATCTCTGTTGTGTAGAATATGAGTAATAGCTATAAAATGAAAATTAGGGGCACCTGAGTGGCTCAGTGGGTTAAAGCCTCTGCCTTCAGCTCAGGTCATGATCTCAGGGTCCTGGGATTGAGCCCCACATTGGGCTCTCTGCTTGGTGGGGAGCCTGCTTCCCCCTCTCTCTCTGCCTGCCTCTCTGCCTCCTTGTGATCTCTTTCTCTCTCTGTCAAATAAATAAATAAAATCTTAATAAATAAATAAATGAAATGAAAATTAATAGAATTCTGAGAGGCTACTATGATCTGATAATGAAGATTTGAACTGAGTTGTCTAGAAATGAGATGATCTCCATGGACTAAGTTGGAGAAATTTCTGGGATAGTGGCAATGGCATGGGAGAGAAACTTTAGAGCATATAGTTGTTAAGCACTGAGACTGAGAAAAATGGGAACAAAGAATATAAAAGTGTTTCTGTGGATTGTGAATACATATATCTATGCATTATAATTTCCAAGACATAATCATAGCTGTCATTATTTTCATTGTTGTTACTGAATTTGATTTTTAAAGAAGTGCATTTGGAGGCCCTTCATGGAAATTCCCGATAAATAGGAAAACTAGGGTTTTTTGTTTGTTTGTTTTAGATTTTATTTATTTGACAGAGAAAGACCACAAGAGAGGGAACACAAACAGGGGGAGTGGGAGAGGGAGAAGTGGGCTTTCTGCTGAGCAGGGAGCCCAATGTAGGGCTCAACCCCAGGACCCTGGGATCAGGACCCAAGCCAAAGGCAGACGGTTAATGACTGAGCCACCCAGGCACCTCCAAAGATTACATTTTAAATATATTGTTCCTGATTCATATACATTCCCTGCTTTCCTTCCTGATAAGCTAGGCCACTCTAACCCATCATTCTATGACTCACAGATTTATCTTTCCTATGTTCCTTTAAAGTGCCGAAGAGATCATCTCATATTTTAAGGGCTAACAGATATCCAACAGGCCAGGCAGTCAGCCACCTACCCATCTAGCCATCTACCCATTTCATTCACATATCCATTTTTTCAGCAAACATCTATTGACTACATTACTATGTACCAGGGGCTATGCTGGTATAAAATATATAATCATAAATATCTTAAGGCATTTGCTTTAGTAGGAGAAATGGACCTGTATGTAAGTATAACACAGTGACAAGTACAACATTAGAAATGTCCAATATAGAGAAGTAGTAAAGTGAAAGAATTCATTCATTCTTGAAGGGTGGGGATATGGAAGAGTTGCTTGAGAACGTGATTTCTGACATGAATTTTTAAAGTTAACAGAAATTGGTGAGGTAATCAAGGAGAGTATAACAGTCTAGGAAGAAGGAATAGGAGCAGAGATTTTAAAAAATATCTAAACTAGGGGTGCCTGGGTGGCTCAGTCGTTAAGCATCTGCCTTTGGCTCAGGTCATGATCCCAGGGTCCTGGGATCAAGCCTTGCATCAGGGTCCTGGCTTAGCAGGAAGCCTGCTTCTCCCTCTCCCACTCCCCCTGCTTGTGTTCCCTCTCTCACTGTCTCTCTCTCTGTGTCAAATAAATAAATAAATTCTTTAAAAAATTGAAAAAAATATATCTAAACTAATTGAAAAGAGTTTTTAAAAACTTTCAAGAATAAAAATTATACCTTGTGATAAGTAATATTTATGCAATTATTGACATCTGACCAACTCTGTGAATAATAATTTCAGCATTATTTTTATATAAAATTACCAAAATGTAAGAAAATTATTATTGCTTTAATTTGAAATTAGCATCACTATGTTTCATTCTTAAAATGTTGATTTTTAAAATAATTACTTAAAGAGTCTTGTTGTTTGGTATTGGTGAGCCACAAATTTATCCCTAGACTCCTCTCTTAGTATTATGTCCATTCTCTGGCTTAAGGTGAGAATCATTTCTTCTAAATGGCTTATAATTAGTGCTTAGCCTCAGCTCTGCCCTCCTTTTCTGAATAGGGCCTAGGGGTTAAACTTGTTTTCTTTCTCCCATTTCAAGACCTTGGCAAAGCCTGGTTGTTCATGGTCCTCAGGAGGGACATTGCTAGGAAATGGGCTCTTCTTTTATGCCCAGGACAGTGCTGTGCTGTGCAAATAGCCACTACAGGAGATAATACCAGCTGCCTTGCTAATAACTTTGAACTCTAAGGATTCTGCTAGTCTTCTCCGGGATAAAGCAATACTATTTTATAATATGGGTGACTTTTTGCTTTATCTGCAAGACACATTGTTTTTCCCATTAGACTTGTCTTGCTTGGGACCAGGGGTTCACTGAAATAAAACTGGGGAAAATAACAAACTTTAGTGGGCTTATCAGTGCTGTATATGTGTGAACTCTCAGCACTGTGTTAACGTAGGGAATAGCATTGTCTTAATGACTGTGCTTCACGATGTGGTACGAAATCATTCATGGAGAGAAATCTCAAAAAGATCAGTTAAAATGTTATGGACCTGAAGATGTGGAACATGAAGTGGAGCTAATGGAAGGAGATCAGAAATGTGTTGAGTGAAAGAAAATTAAGGTCAGTTATCTTTAAGTCGTGCTCTGGAGTTGAAGTTTAAGTAGGAGGGAAGGGAAAATGTTGTTTTCTATAGTTGGAAGTCATAAAAGGAGAGGTAATGGTCTAGAATTAGGCACATTCAGGTAAGGCAAGAAGTAATCACTGAGCAGGAAGGTACCTGAGTCATCCTAATTAGAACTGCTTAAAAATAGGACAACTAAAATACTGGTGGGATTAACCTTTATAATCGTGCTCCAGAGAGGAGGAGGGGAATTAACCCCAAGAAAAGTTCCAGTGCGGGCTTTTCCTTGAAGACCAACCTCTAGGTTGCAGCCTCCCTGTTTTTTGTTCTTGTTTTTGTTTTTCATTTTTGTTCTTCTCTGCTTGTATCTGTGATTTTTCTATGGTGTTTTTTATTTTCTAAAACGTGGACGACCAATTGTCTGTGCCAAAATATACCCCCCGTCTTTGCAGATTTATCTAATAAGTCATTTCTTGTAAAAATCATCTGTAATTGTTCTAGAATTCTCTGTGGCTTGAAGCTATTGCAATAAGTCCAAATTAATTCTACTTCTAAGTATCTGTGTTAATGGGTAATTTACCCAAATTGGAGAGCTGTTAGTACATTCATGATGCCATCATCAGGAATTTAAGGACCTAGGTACCTTCACAGGAAGAAAAATACATCGATTTGCAGCCATAGTGTTCTTGAATTCAAAATAAAAGCCTTTGAAGTGTGTGACTTTGATTGTATGATGAATCAGGTATGAGAATATATATTAATTTGCATAACTATACTTCTGGAAACACATATAAAGCAAATTGCTATAGTGGATGCAAAGAAGCAAATGACATAATCTAGTTGTCAATTACTCTAAAAGATGACAAGATCAGCCTGTTCTTTCCAACAGATTGGAATGGCACTGATTTTGAGTTTCTTCCCTTCCTTTGAGCACAATCTTTTTCTATTTGACTATTTCTGAAACTTTCTGGGAGAGAATATGCTGGGCTAAGGAGAAGGAATACAAATTGTGGATGGCTATGAAAGAATGGGTTGTTTTCAACCAGAGCCTCAAATGAGATTTATAATATATTCCAATTACTTTTTGTTTCTCCCTGTAGCATAGTAATACCCAGTGGATTCACTTTGTGTTCATGTTCTTTCTCTCTTTCAATATCAGTGATATATTCCTAAATTAGTGATCATGACAATTGAACAAATCATTTTCACTTGTCAGAACTTTATTCATCAGAATATTTCTGCAATCCCTCTTCCTCTTGTTTCAGTAAAATTCCTTGTAACATTATGTATGTGCTTGTGTGTGGATATATGTGGATATATGCACAAGCACACACACCACACAACACCAAGAACCATTTCTCCCTCATACACCTGCTCCATCATTCTAATGTCTAATGCCTTTCTAATTTTATAGTTGTTGGTTATATGAAATTTTAAGTAACATGAAAATATTTTGAATCATATTTCTATTTTTTTCTGCTATAAGAAGCAAATATGGGTTTTATAATTAACATAAATTCCCTGGGTTTTTAACTATAATATTTATGGAAATCAATGCCTACTTATAATTTGTTACATTTGTGTGACTTCATGAAATATTTACAAGGAGTGCCTACTTTGTGACAAGCACCGTACTGGGTGCGGGGTGGCAGTGATGAATTTATCAGACAAGGTTCCTGTCTTTATGGAAGTTACAATCTGGTGAAAGTGAGATTAATTTTAATTTTCATGAGCACACTAAAGGAAATAAACAAGATGTTATGAAACTGGAATAGGCATTTTTAAACTGGCCTAGGGTAGGTTACTCAAGGAAGTCACAAGACCCGATTTGCCTAGGAGTGAGCTAAGCAGAAAGGTTAGGTCAAAATAATTTTAGAAGCAGACATGCCAGTGACAAGGCCTGTAGGTATTAAGAACAGGAGAAGTATGACTGGAGCAGACTGAGTTGGGGATGAACAGTGAAATGAAGCTGAAGGTAGAGGTGGGACCTACCAGTGGAACTGGAGCTTGGGTTAGGGATTTGGATTTTTGTTCTCTGAAGGGAACAGGAAGTCCTCAAACAATTTTCAATAGAGGAATGAAGTGTTCAAACTACACTCTGAAAAAAGGTTGTTCCAGCTACACTATGAAGAATGGATTCGAGGGGACAGGAGGGATATCATGAGATGAGATGGCCTCTGTGTGAATCTACTGTTTGTTGACTCTATCATTTTAGGAAAGTTTGTTAACCTTCCTAGCCTTCAGCGTTGTCATATATATAGTGAACATAATAATAATATCTGGATTATTAGAATTGCTGTGAGGAGTGAGATAATGAATATAAGGCTCTTACCATTGCCTCTGGTCCATAGCATTAACAATAATAAACTTGGTGGTGACTGTGACTAGGGAGATGGCAGTGGAGATGGAGAGGAGAAAGTTAAAAATTCTTAGAAGACAGGATCCGTAGGATTTGGTGCTTAAGTAGATGTAGGGGTGGAGGAATGTGAAGGACAAGGGTTGCCGGTTTTAGCAAACCACAGAATGCTCAGTTAAATGTACATTTTAGATAATCATAAATTTTTAATATAAGCCAATGCCACAGACTTTTATGAAGAAACTCATTATTTATCAGAAATTTGAATTTATCTGGCCATCTTTTATTGTGTCTGGCTACCTTCCCAAAGATGTCATAGGGTTCTAGGTTGACCAGTTGAATAAATGGTGGTCCCATTTGCTGGAATGGAGATATTAGAGGAGGACTAGTTATTAGTGGAAAGATCATGAAGTAGATTTTGTTTTTTTCTTTTTTAAGATTTTATTTGTTTCCTTGACAGAGAGGGAGACACAGCGAGAGAAGGAGCACAAACAGGGGGAGTGGGAGGGGGAGAAGCAGCCTTCCTGCTGAGTGGGGAGCCCGACATGGGGCTCGACCTCAGGACTCTGGGATCATGACCTGAGCCGAAGGCAGACATTTAACAACTGAGCCACCCAAGCACCTCTCATGAAGTAGATTTTAAATGCACTGAGTTTTAGTTGCCTGAGACACCCCCAGGTACAATGTAAATTATTTACTCAGCCTTTTTTTGTTGTAACTGACACACTAGTTAAGAACAGCTGTAGCCACATTTGTATTGAGAGTTGACAAGTGCCATGGTACTGCTCTGGTTTGTGGTGTAATCAAAATACTACTTCTTAAAGAAAAGACTGGATGGGAAGTATATATTAAAAACTTTTCTTTATTTCCAGGTTTTTATCTTTCTCCTGGCAATGCCCCTGGTTGCCTGCCGTGTTCGTGCCATCCTACAGGTGCCGTCCATCCCATCTGTAATAGCCTAACTGGTCAGTGCCTTTGCCAAGACACTTCCATTGCTGGACAAAGTTGTGACCATTGTAGAAACCTTTACTTTGGGTTTGATCCTCAGACTGGAAGGTAAATATTTTTGATAATATTTAAATGTTTGTGTTGAATTATATTTGTCATTACTTTATCTCCTAACAATGATTTTTTTCTCAGTGTTTTTGGTAAAAAGCGGTATTTTCATTCCTTCCTAGTTTGTTGATATACTTTTGACTCTTTGATGCCTGCATTTTTTAGCATAATAGTAATCTTTGAATATTTCCTAGAGTTCCAGTGTATAGGTTGCTGTATATTGATAGATGTCCCTACTATTAAGTTCTGGGAATATTTAACTAGATAAAATTATTTTCCCTCAAAGAACTTACCGTTTGGATGGAGAAAGACAGATGAAGAAATAGCCATAGAAGAAAATGTGTGCACATGTACACACACACACACACACACACACACACACACACACACGATATGAAGGTTGGGATACACAGTATATGTTTATAGAACCTTTATGTGGCCCCTGAGTTTATTGCTTATTTATTTACTAATTTACTGCATCCATTTATGTTGTCCTTGCCTTTCTAATTGACATTTGAAGACCAGTAGGAAAAAAAGAGGAAAAAAACAAAAAAACAAAGATTAGCAAATTAAAACGTATTTTTGTATGAAGTGATAGGATTTTTTTCTAGTGTGTAAAGTACATTTTGAAAATAAATTACCCACTTTTCAAAGTTACATGGTCTGTAATGTTCCACTTCTTGTCCCCTGTATATCTGTGGGCATTTATTTTCATGCATGTGTGCTCATTGCTGTATTTTTGAACATGTGCTGGAATGCCAATTCCATGTGTGTTTTTTGGGTCCAGTCAGATTATAAATTTGCCCAGGGTTGGGACTATATCCATAAATTCTTTGGCATTCCTATCCCCAAGCAATAGTATTCTGTTCTGTACACACCAATCAAAGCTGTTTCTCAATATGAGTTTGTGTGTTTATAAATATAATTGCTAATTAGTCAAGGATTTGAGATTATCTGGGTTCTTTTCAACTCATTGTCCCCTGCTGCCTGCCTTTTGGCTGTTACACTCTTCATTAACACCTCGATTAGAGTGTGGACAGGGTGACGGGTACATTATTGAAAAAGAATTCAAAACTAGTGCATTTGGCTATCTACTAAAATCCAGTGTGATTTAAAATCTTTCACATGATATTTAAAATATTTATGAAAACAATTCTTGCTCTTATTACATACCTCTTTTGTTTTTTCAATCCATGCTGTTCCGCTTCTGTTACCATTGGAAGGAATATCATCTTGATGGTCTGGAAGCATTACTACTCCTTTCTAAAGATACTAAATCACTCAATGAGTATAGAAAACCCATGGTAGAGTAAATGTTAAATAGAAAGTATTGCCAGGATTTTATAGTAAAGTTGGGGCCAGTTATTATATGTATTGTCTCCTCTATGTACTTTTTTCCCCCCAAATACTTTTCTTTTATTTTTTCAGTGTTACATGAGTCATTGTTCATGTACCACAGCCAGTCAGTGCTCCATACAATACGTGCCTTGTGTGTACTTTTTATTGAAAAACCATCTAACAAATTCGCCAGTTGGAATTCTTACGTTGGTTTGTTTCATTCCTGGCTACCTCAATCTTTAGGCTTCTTATATTTTCCATAGTCTTTCTGACAACATTTAATTACCAGAGAAAAATATTTCCCCAATCTACTCTCCTCCTTGGAATACTCATGCCTATCTATGGCATTTTGTGCCCGTCTCTTGCCCATTTTCTTTCTACTGGTCCCCCTTGTCATTCTTCCCATTGCTACCACCAAAATCCCTTATTTATGACTGCGAGATTTCTAATGGTCTCAGCTTTTTCACTTAACTTTATTTAAGTGAATCTGATTTCTTCATTATGCTACTCATCTGCTCTTCAAAGTTCTTAGATTCAGGCTGACTTTTACCCATTCTGCTTCCCTCTAGTCTATCTACTCATCCTAGTTCCCACCCGAGTTGAATTAAGGATCAAGAATTACTTACAGAATGGTCTTCTATCACCTATCACTTTGTAGAAGGACTCACTAACACTGGGACTGGACTCCCTGGATTGACTGAAAATAATAATAATAATAATAATAATAATAATAATAGCAGCTGGGTTTAAATGTTAATGTAAATTCATGAGGAATGGGAGAGCCAAAAAAAAAAATGTATAAATTATATTATTGGGAGGTGCTGAGGTGGAAATCAAGAAGGCAAAACTCAGTAAAATAAAAGGGTTGAGTATAGGTTGGCGTCTTGGTGACTTCCAGGTTTCCATTCACTGAGAACTTTATCAAAGGGATGGTCTTTTCCCCTCCTCACCTCTCATTCATTTAATTCCCATTCCAGTAACCAATTTTCATGAACATAACCAGGTTTTTGTTTTGCTTTGTTTTGTTTTTGATCACTTGGAACTTTTTACTTCTCACATCTTCCTAATCCCAGAAATGCTACTCTGTGAATGCATCACATCTTTCCAGTCCTCTTGTCTCTAATTCCCTCATAATTGGCTCCCAACTTCTCTCAAACCTCTCATCTGTTACCCCTACCTAATGCCCTTAATCAGCCCCATTCCTCTTTCTCATCTTATACCCCTACTCTGAGACAAAACCACCTTAATCCTGACTCTCTTGAGTAATATGAGTGCTATTAAGAGCTCTTCTTTCTGCTGTACTGTGGGTCAGCTCCAGGGATGATGACCTTGCTCCTTCCCTGAGCCCAGGAGGACTTCAAGACCAAGTGTCTGTGCTGACTGGTAATACTGCCATGCATTTACTTCTCATCCCCCTGCTTTCTCTCCCCCTCTAAACTATTGCCATTCTCTTCAAGTCCTTGTCCTTGCAGCTAATCTTGCCCTCTGCTTCTAGACTAAACAGACAGAACCAGACACAAGTATCTCCAGATTATCTTCTCTCCAGTTCCAATGTGTCTACATTGTCACAAGTTCTCAGTTTTAAATCTAGTCTTAGAAGAAAACAACATATAAAAAAAAAAGAAGAAGAAAACAACATATTTTTGATGACATATTGCCTGTTCTTGATGTGTCCCCTCCTGTTTTTCTTCCCTTGTTCTGCTTTGTGTCCTCTTTACATCTCCTCCTTCCTCCCTCTGAACTTTACTCCATCAAATCCTCCCCTTATTTTAACTTAAATCTCTCCCTACTGGCTATATCATAACTATCTACAAATATGCTCTTCATCCCCATCCTAAAACCTCTTCTTTTGACTCTGCCCTTCCCTGTGAGCCCTTAAAATTGATCTCTACTCTTTCACTATTCTGCCACTTACTAACATTTACAAAGAGTAGTCTTTTTCTTCTGCTTTTTCCCAACTAATCATTCATTCCTCGTTCACCATATTTAGTGCAAGTATTAGCAGAACTTGCAAAGTGTGGACAGCAAAGAACTAGTTAGATGACCCTTAAAACACTCATTCAAATTAAAGAGAGTATAATAGCCAGATAAAGTAGATAAAAATGGGTTAAGGAAATGATAAGCTTAGAGAGAAGGGTTTCACTGGAGTGAGAAAGCAGGAGTCAGTGGTGCCTCTCAGGGAGGGGTGTCTTATTAGATGCCTTGCAGGGTGATATGTGTCTCCTGAAGTTGAGGAGACCATTGGATTGATATATTTCTTATACTTCAAAAATCTAAATGAGGAGAGACAATTTGTCAGGGCAGTGCTTTGATTATTTTATACTCCCAGAATTTTTCAGGTAAGTAAAAGAGTGTATTTGTTATGACTAGTTAAGGTCTCAAAGAAGAGGAAAAACAAGGGGTTGGTTATCTTAGCACTTGTGCAAAAGGCTAAAGAGACCCAAATAGAGAAAAAGATGAGATTCTAGTGGGCTAAAAAATTGGTTGGCAACCAGTTGGAATAGACATATATCTGAGTTCTCTAAAATTGTAGGTGAGAGATAACTAGTAGAGGGAGAGAGATCAATGAATAAATCACAAGAGTACAACCTCCAGTGAAGAGTCAGGTATGTATGTTGTGGGACCAGAGAAAGTACCCTGCTCTGGGTTTTCCTAGTCCTGAGAGTTCCTACCCCTCCTCTGGCCTGTGCACAAGAGGAGAGTAATAAAAAAGAGCAGTAATAAACCTTTACCTTCTATGGTTGTAGACTTGCTACTTTCATTATGTCCTAGCTAGAAAAAAATGGGAGAAGTCTGTTCTTTAAAATGGAGCACTGGGTGTGGTGTATGAATAATTAATCTTGTAACTGAAAAAATAAAATAAAAGTATTTGGGAAAAAAATATCTGTTCTTTGAATAGATTGCAGTATTGACTAATATACTGGACTAGACATTTTATTGTCTGAATTTAGCCCATTTCTTTCCTTTCAGCTTTATTGAGGTATAATTGACAAAATATATATATTCAAAAGATCAGGGAAAGATGAGTGTGAAATTGATTTATGTTTGCTTCTTATAACTTCTGGTTTTTCAATGTAGAAATTCTTTTATTGTCCTCCCTATTTCTTAAAATTAGCTCTTTCTTTGGCCTCCGAGATCTTATATCTTTGTCTTCTCTTTTCCTGGTTGCTTCTCTTTAATCTGCCCATTCAACTTACATCTCTGTGTTTATGATTTCAGCCACTATATAAAGGATTTCCCAGTATATCATCATCTATTCAGATCTCTGCCATGAGCTCTAGGCCTATAATTACCTATCTCTTTGGGGTTTAAATATGTATGTCTCTCATTCTTAACATAGCCAACACAGAACTAATTTTCCTTTAGGTTACTTTCCTCATTTCCTCCCAAAATGAAAATAAAAGTCTCAAGACATCTCATGCCATCATCATCTTGGTGAAACAATATAAATCTTTAAACTTAAGTCACACCACCCATATGTGAGTGGGGCTCAGGATCCTCTCGGATTGGCTCTGATATTGAGCATAGCTTGTTGCTAGAAAGAGCTATTGGAAGTAAGAGCTACCATCTATAATGTAGCTTCTTTGAAATGAATAGAGAGAATAAAGCTTCCCATGACCATTTGAGGCCGAAGGAAATCAGCAGGATTTGTCTTCTGCTAAATCAGTCATATGGAATGCCTGTGCTTTGAGTTGACCCTTATAGTCCACTGTTAAGTTCAACTCTTTTCACTTTAACATTGATAATCATTAGAGAAGAAATCTTTTAGCACAGAAGGTCATAGAGAAAGATATATCAAAATGTGACAATCAGAATTGCTTGAGTTTATACTTTTGCTCATCATTGAGAAGAGATAAAAATGGATTTTATTCTTTTTATGTTTTCCATTCCTTTCCTGAATGATATTGAAATCTCTTTGTTGACTTCTGGTTGTTATTGTGTATATAAGCTAACGCTGACTATTTTGAAAATGTGCACAAAGATGACTAAAATAGATGGGATTCCATTTAGTAGAAGGAATTTTGTTTCTTGAAGGAAAAGTTCACTTATAGTCTAAATATATCGACATACTTCATAGGAAAATAACTATTGATGCCCTGATGACAATTTTTTTTAAGAAAGAAAGAAAGGTAATTAAAATCAATCAAATCTATTTTGAACTAGGTTCTGTGATAGGTACTTACAAAGTACATTTTTTCTCTAATTTCCAAAATTCTACAACAGATTGTCAGTATTTTATTGTTAAGCAAAGAGAAGATGCAAGTATCATTGCATCTCTTTCTTAATTTAGAAAATAAATTGACTTTATCATCTGCTTTTTCCATTTATTTAATCAGGGGATCTTATTTAACCCTCCATGAAGTTCACACACATCCGCCCAGCTCTTCTCCATTTTTTTTTAATTGTATACAGTTATGTTTCCTATATCTTTGTCTTGGCTTACTTTCTAGACTTTTCATATACTCCCAAGGGTAAAATAAATAAAATAGGTCCTCACCATAAACTACAGCAATAATAGCAAAAATCCACCAAATACCACAGTAACAGGCTGGAAAATCATTTGCCTGTTTTCAACCAAGTGGTTCATTCTTCAGAAGTTACCTATCACAAAAGGGGACATGTATTTTAAAAAGCTGATCCAAGTGCAAAAATCACTCTGTTTACCTCTGACATATAAAGCAAACATGATTTAATCAGTATTGAAAACAATGAAGCAAAAAAAGTCTGCCCACTGAAAAATCAATAAAGAAAAAAAAAGTATATCGTACTTGTCTAAACCAAAAACAATGAGACAAAAATGGGCCACATACAATTCATCTCAGTTGGTAGTTGAGACTCATATTAGACACACTTTACACCCTGGTACTGTCCTCAAACTGACCTGTAAGTACAGTTCCTCCTTCCCATAGCCAAGCCTAATCCAGCCCATCATCTGATACAGGACTATTTCTCTTACATACCACCCACACATCGGAGTCCCCCAGAGTTTCTCCTCTAATGACTTCTTCTCTATATATTCATTAGTTGTATTTTGTCTTTTGGAGCCTCAAGGACCTAGGAGCTGAGTGTATCATGACTGCTCTCTTAGCAGCTAACACACACCAAACTGTAATTTTCTTCAGATAGTAGGAAATTGGGATCTAGGCTGGCCAGAGGATCTAACGGCCCAGCGTCCTAAGACATGCAATGAAGTAAAATTCTTCTATGACCACATTATTTTTGATTTTACTGTAAACATACTCCATTTGAACCCTGAATTATAGATCTGGTCTGTTAATCTTTTCACATGTGTATTTCCAATTGATCTCAATTGGTTTTTCTTTGAGAACTAGATCAATGACTTCAAATGAAAGCTGATAATTTATTTGGCAACTTATGTCTGTTCATGGTATGGGAATACTGGGGAATATACCTCACAGAGGTATATTGTCTGTCTAATGTCTTCATTAGACAGCTGGCTATTTTCCAGGGTGATAGGAGTAAAAGGCTATATACCTCTCATCATCTAGTGATCTAGCCATACCACAAGGTAGTGGCAGAGTCCCCAGAAAGAGAGCCGAATCCTTGAGGCCTATACTCAAGACTGTCACATTGTTACCTCTGCCTTATTTTATTGGCCAAAGCGAGTTACAGACCAGCCCATATTCAGGAATGGGGGAATAGATACTACTTTTGGATGGTGGAATTATGCAACTGGTTTAAAGGACCTACATAAAGAGAGGGGTAAAGAATTGTGATCACTTTTACAATCTCTCATGACCACTAAACAATATATTCTTCTTTCATGTAGATTCTGTATGATTCTCTAAGAAACGTCCATTTTTATAAATTAGTAGCATCTGTTCAATGTGATGTAAAAACAATAGCTCAGTGTTGGGCATCAGGATATCTGGGTTCTAGTTTATTGCTTCTCACCTTAACCAGGCATATTAGTTTCCTATTATTGCTATAATAAATTACTACAAATTTAGTAGCTTAAAACAACGTGAATCTATTCTCTCACAGTTCTGGAGGTCAAAGTCCTAAAGTAATTGTTTTGGGCTAAACTCAAGGGATGAACAGGCCTATGTTTCTTTTGGATACTCTGGAAAAAAAAGAATCCATTTCCTTGCTTTTCCCAGTTTGAGAGGCTGCCTACATTCCTTAGCTCATGGCTCCTTCATTCATGTTCAAAACCAGCAGAATAATGTTTTCTCTCTTTTCTGACCTGTTCTATGTCCTTCCAACTTTTCACTCTGACTCTCACCTTCCTGTTTCTTCCTATCATCTTGTGATTATACTGGACACTTTTGGATAATCCAGGATAATTTCTCCATCTAAGGATTCTTAACTTAATCCCATCTGCAAGTTTTTTTTACCAAGTAAGGTGTCACATATTCACAAGTTCCAGATATTAGGACTTGGAGATTGCTGAGGGGTCATAATTCAACCTACTGTACCAGAGTTCAGCAAACTATGGCCTGAAGGCTAGATCTGGCCTACCATCTGTTTGTAGAAATAAAGTTTTATTAGAATACAGCAATATTCATTCTTTATATATTTCCTAAGACCTAAGACTGCATTCATACTACTGTAGCAGCAGAGATCTAATGGCCCACAAAGCCTAAAATATTTACTATCTGTTCCTATATAGATAAAGATTGTTGACCCTGTAACCAGATTGACTGTCACCTTGGACAAGCTGCTTATTTCCACTAAGCATCATAAAATCACAGCTTTTTAGACTTGGAAAGAACCTTAAAGTAATTTCGGTTAAACTGTGCCCTATACATTTTTCTGCATAAATCACCTTTTCAGAATAACTAGTCACTCAGTTTCTGCTTGAAACCATGGAAAGAAAAAGAACCTTTGTCTCATGAAGCAACTTCTGTTTGTTTCAGACAACTCTAATTCTGAGAAAGATCATTTCATTCCTGTGACTTTTTTGCCTAGTTTTATTTCTGCCTTCTGGGACCATAGAAAATAAATGTAATCTCTCTCCTGTCTGAAAACACTAAGAATTTGAATCCGTTTTTGTACCTCAAAGTTACTATAACATGGAGGTTAAGGAAAGTGATATGAGGGTTTCTTCTAGATGTAAACACATGTGATATTGTTGATATTGTGAAACTTCTGAGATTTTATTTCTTTTAAATATTTGGTTTTGGTGACCAATATGTGGGATTAGGTAGAGTATCAATAAAGGGGAAAGTGGAGGGGTCTCAGGTGCAGAATCTTCCTAAGCAGCCTCTTCTCTAAATGACAGGAATGCTACCTCAGGGCAGGAATGGATTCAGACGTCACTGTTGCCAGGATGCAAGAGCCCAGATTTAGTCCTGATGAGTCCCTTTATTTGTGCCTGGGAAGACTTCACTACAAAAGGGTGGACTGGGTTACTCCTCCCTTAACTCCTCCCTTCTAGTTGAGACAATACCATTCTTACTTCCTCTCCAGTAAGCCCTGTGTATGGCTTTCAGTTCCCATAAAGAAGATCTTCAAGCCCCAAATCCCTTTCCTATAATTCTGATTCCACTTCCAAGGGAATCCAATGATATTCGTAGACTGTGATGAAAGGAAACCTAGGAACCTCAGTGAGATGACTTCTACTGCAGAGAGGAGATACAATCTTAACCAGGGGAAAACCAAACTCCTCTCTAGGTCAGTCACGGGATCCTAAACAAGAGGACTGAACTGAGAACTCTTCTGGCCTTACGGTGTCACAGCAAAAGCCAATCTTGAAGAAAGCTGTCCCTTCCCTGGGAGACAGGTTAGCTAGGGGAATAGCTAAGCTGATCAAAAAGGGCTCAAAAGAGCTAAATTGTCCTCAGAGCTACATGTCACATTTGATTTATCTGTGACATCTTATTCTGAATCTAAAGTTTTCCAAGTGCTTTATTTATTCACTCATTCATTCAACAATATTTATTGAAACTTTACTGTGTGTCACAAAGTTAGGCTTTGTGTTAGGGACTGATGAAAGAAAATTCTTGGTCCAATTTCTCCAATTCACTTTAAAGCCTGTTTCTGTTTTATTCATTAATAATCATTAATAATCCTTGTCTAAATTCCCTCAGCAATTTGAGATTTCTTCCTCATCCATTTTTTATGTTGAATGGTGTCCCCATCACCTACCTATCAGTGAATTAGAAAACTGGAAATAACTCTTTGCCCTTCTTTGCTTCTCCTTTTAATTTGTCTATCTCATCCTACTGAATTTACTTATTCAACGTAAGTAAAACTATCCTTCTCCTTTCCATTGTTCCTTACCATTGTCACATCACCATTTCACCTAATCTAGCAATATCTTGCCTCTGCTTACCTTTCCTGTTTAGCTTTGTCTGTTAACTCCTACGTATTCTGAATTTATATCCAACATTTTGAATTGCTTATGATCTCATGCCTTCGCCTGATGTTTCTTATCTCCCTCTCTCTCTTTCTTCCTCTCTGACTTGCCTGGCATATTCCTGCTCAACTTTTAATATTCAGCCAAACATCTCCAAAATTCTTTCTTTTTTTTTGTTTTGTTTAATATTTAGTTACTTATTTGGTGGGGGGAGAGGGAGCAGGAGAGAGAGAATCCTCAAGCAGACTCCCCATCGAGCACAGACCACAATATGGGACTTGATCCCAAAACCCTGAGATCATGACCGGAACTGAAATCAAGAATCGAATGCTTAACTAACTGAGTCACCCAGGCACCCCACCCCCCGCCAAGATTCCTTTTTAATACTTACTCTTTCTGCTGCCCCAATTCCCTGCCACCAGGTGGTTTTCCTTTTCTGTGCCCACAAAGAGTCTGCATACATCTTTATTAATGATGTATTTTATATTTCTCACTTGACTATGAGCTCCTTGAAGACAGAGACAACTCTTATTCCTTTTTATGTCCTCAGTGTCTCTTCTAGTCCTGAAAGATAATTGGACCTCAATGAATATTATTTATGTCAATCGATATATTTAAATAAATTTGATGGTACTCATGAATTGAGGCCCCTGATAGAAGAGAGGTATTGAAAGAGAAATGTCAGTAAAGTGGTCTGTATCCTGGAATACATCCCTAGACCTCTTGTGGTAGCTCTCCTTCAGATGATGAAGCATCTGACAATGAAATGCATCGTTGAAACACATTTCTTCATTAATAGTGATGTTTTGCAGTAATAATAAGCAGAATAGCTCTTTCTCTTACTATTTGCACAACTGGACTACATTCCATGGAAAGGAAAATATATGAGATTTGTGATTTAAGAGACAGAAGCCAATTAACTTCTATCCCATTGTACTCAGTAAACACTGAGTTACAGAAGGGCCCAAACAGAACTATAATAGCAGAATACGGGCAGAGATTAGCCATGCTTTACTCCTGTTTTGTTTACCATAATGAACTGGTCAATAAACATCACAAATTGTTTATCTATATAAATCTTGACAGATTACTCTTTATGAAATCCATTTAGCAAGTGAGGTTTTCCCATAAGGATGAAAAATGAAGATTTTAAACAGATTGCGGGAGAAGCTCTGACTGTACCAGGAGAGTCAGTGTAATAAAGGTTTCTTTATATTAATATTACAAAAACCATTTATCCTGACAAAATCAATATCACAATTCATCTTAGTTTGGTGTTTCTCTTTCTAAACTTAAAATGTCTTCTCCTTTATTATGTATAATTTTGTTTTAATAAATGGGAAATATATTTCATTTAGGAGGTACTCTTGAGAAGGGATAACTTATAAAATGACATCAAACTTGTAGCTTGTTTGCTAAAGAGTCTTGGAAATGTTTAAAATTATATTTGAGTGGCTGAGAAATTTATAGGAAGCATTCTACTTAAACCTTAATTACAAAATTATCCCTAGTGTCCTTTGCATTAGAAACAAGCTATAATATTCAGAAAAGTCTCCTATGGACTTCGTTCAGGTAAAATTTTCTCTCACTGAAGTCAAGCAATTATAACAAGTCAGATAAGTTAGATATAACAACAGCTGGGATAAGAGACTATAAAATCAGGAATAGTCACATTTAATTACTCAAAACATTGCATGCTTTCAGAAGCGATTTATTTATTCCATTTGGATTCAGAACTTAATATCCCATGGATATTGACAGAGCTGACTTGGAGTTAAGCATGTAGCAGCTAGCTGGAAGAAAATAGAACTACATCAAGGAAAGGAATTATGTTATACACTGGAAACTATTACTCTAATGTACTGTATGTAAAATAAGTGTGTCTCATGAGTGAATGGTAATAAAAACTGAAATACTCAAGAGACACTTATTCATGAGTGGTGTGGTGATATATATATGCATTGGGAGAAGCTTGCCTCTTATTGTTTATGCTTAACAATATTACATTAAAAGCCTACAAACAATATACTCTAAGTAATGGCATATAATTAAATTAAGAGCAAATCAAATATTTTGTTGCTTCTATAATTCCATTTTAATTTCAGTGCATAATTTTCTTCAGCTCTGATACTTAAGTAGCCTAAGTAAAACATCTATTTGAAATGGAGTTCTGATGCATGTCTGTACATAAAGGACTTAATATAGTTGTTTGTAGGGGGAAAATGTCCTTTTATCATGACATAAAAAGGGCAAACTACAGTATAGTGGTTTTCAAGAGAAACTGTACTTTATTTATTCCCAAGGTGATATTAGTCCATAAAACAAATTTGCAGCTTATTTAGCAGTCCTTAGCTTTTATCAGCCTTTTTAAGGGTGTTGAATGATTACCCAAGAGATCACACTGTAGAAGGTGCAGGGGGATGAAGAAACTATCCATCCAGCATCTTTATTAGAAAATAGAGGTGAATCCATTTAATATTGTTTTAAATGTACCACATGGAAAGTTCCTATTTACAAGTGCGTTGTCCTTTTCCATGTGCTGTTTTTGCTTAATACTTCATGGTGCCAAAATTGCTTATCCTGATCGATGACATTGGCATACACTAAGAATTTGAATAACCTACCCAGAGGAAACAGGTTTTGGTTTCTTTGATGGCAAAATGCCAGACCAGTGATTTTTACAAGCAACCTTAGGTCCAAGAAATTTAAGTTGGAATGAAGTTTTCTCATTATTTTTTATCATTAACATCTTTTCATAAATCAGAATAGTGCTCTATTCTCCAACCATTCTGAATAAGTGAGCTTAGTTCATAAAATAGACAGTGAAATATAACCTATATTAAGGCATCGACAGTACTGGAATGTGTCTTCCTCAAACTCTTTTCTTAGTGAAATTTAGTCTTTATAGAACTAAATAGAGAGTTTGAAGATTTTTAGGGAGATCCATGTTTATCACACCCAGTATTCTACTTCATAACTTGATAGATATTTGGAAGGATGATTTAGCTAATCTAAATTTTTAGCCGTCAGAACTGCTTTTGTGAGAAAGCAAAATTTACAGTATTCTTAATTGAACAACTGGCATTCAAAATAATCCATAAGATGTATCATGGCATGAAAAAAGCAAAATAACACTTTTTTTTGCCATTAATTAGTTTACAAAGGGAAGCCCTCATAGAGATTTTATTGTGAGCAACATTTTGTTAAAGATTCTTTTTCTTGTTTGCTGTTGTATTTGTTTATTTGTTCAGCTCAAGTGTTCTTTTCAATATATCGGCTAAAACAGGCCATCTTATTTCACAATGGTATTGATAGATGTAACTTATACTCTGAATTATTAATCACAACATTATTCTCTTTGATGGTTTATTTGTCTTGTTTTCAGATGTCAGCCTTGCAATTGTCATCTCTCAGGAGCCTTGAATGAAACCTGTCACTTGGTCACAGGCCAGTGTTTCTGTAAACGATTTGTCACTGGATCCAAATGCGATACTTGTGTTCCCAGGGCAAGCCATTTGGATGCGAACAATCCACTGGGCTGCAGCAAAAGTAAGTGAACTCTGGCTCTGTGCTAGTGGATGAGACATCACGCAGGGGAGAGTGTCTTGTTATTTGCTGTCACAATTGAGAACCCATCAGAAAGGTTTAGGCACAAGGTAGAGAATTTGGGTGGCAAATGAAGAAAAAATTACACTAAATGAAACTTGTGTTCTTTTTCCTTGATTAGATTACTGATGTGGTGATTATGTTAGTAGTGAGAAATTTAAAACATTTTGTTACAATGGAATCACTAGCGTGGTGACCAGAATCCTAGTTTTCCCCCAGACATTGGACTTTCCAGTGATATAGGTCTTCGGTGCAAAAATCAACACTACTGATTAAAACAAAGTGATCGGTCACCCCACCAAACAAGGACTTTCCCAGCCAATTTTCTCTAACACATGTGAGATTTATTCTTATTTCTTAAGAGTTATGTCCTTCCATCTCCCCAATTTTATGGGTACCTGGCTATTATTAGTTGCTTATTGATATTAGAGCAGAAGGTTTATCACAGCATATATAACTCCTATGTTTGATATTTCTTCTGCAAGTTGTGTTAGTTGTTTAAATATCTTATATTTCTATTTTCAACTCCTGGAAGCCAAAGATTACATCTTAGTATCTTTTGACCTTTCAACACCATTCTCCAGTGCCTTGACTTGACTTCTCAAGGTCACCTGCAGTCCTATAGTTTCATAGCATATTAGTGATTTATTTATATTTACTCTAAGATCATATATCCTTACCTTTTCCAGGATTTCTAAGAAATATTACCTGCTGAGAACATGTGGTAAGGAGCCCTCTACAACATATTGTACAATGCATGTTCTCCTTGGGGTGTCCTGGGACTATCATGAGTCACAATGAGAGGGAATGCCGTAAGTCAGGACAAATCATCATAAACAAGCATGCTTGGAACAGTGTAATCTACATTTAAGGGAGAGAGAAATAAGTAAGAAAATATTGGGCTCCACAGCAACTGTACTAGATTTTGAGGTAGAAGAAGGCAGGGTTTGGCTAATGATTAGCAAGACATATTCAGATTTTGTACCTGTGTAGTTTATCTTTGGTATCCTGTGTTTTATTTGGTCTCTCTGGATGTTAGTAATAATAAAATGGTAGGCATTTAGGCTTCTTTTGGGAAAGGACTATCGTCACTGTCTTTCTGCATAAATAGAGTCTAAACATAATTCTGAATTTCACTGAGAATTTAATTAATATTTGCTACTCATTGATTAACTATAGAATTGATTGATTTCTGTGCAGCAGGAATTCCAGCATATTGCTTTGGATGTCCATTGCAGATCATCATTTTGTGAGAAACTTACACATAACACACAGAATCATAGAGATTTTTTATTGGTTCTGTGACTAATTTTGTGTGAAAATATTGACATTGCTCCACTTTTTTCTACCTATCCTGACACCTAAGACACAGTCTGGGAACCATATCTCAGGCAAAACTGGACAGTTTGGTTCATTGAACACCTGGCCTACATTTCTTAGTAGTGGTAGACATTTACTTTTATGTTTGTCTTTCTTTCTCTGGGCTAAATCTTCTTGTCTGTCCAAATACTTCCCATTTTCAATAGTTAAAAAGCTTTTATATTCCTATTCTTCCCTATATATACATGGAATTACCTTGACATGTATATATGTATATGACACACATATACACACATATACACACATACACACATATACACACACACACACATGTATGTGTCTATACACACAAATACCTATGTATATATTTAAAGTTTCTCTTTAAAATTGTGATCCTTACTGTTGAATACATTTGTTCAACGACTTGTAGTAGTTGTTGCTGCTGTTGTTTTGGGTGCATGTTTTACAAAATTTACAAAACACTGTGCATGCAAAGTTAGAGACTCAGTATCTACAGATACTTTTTTCATTTAAGAAAAAAAAAATTAGACAAGATTCCTGCCTTTAAAAGAGCTTGAAACATAGTCAGCAGAAGTGATGGATACACTCACAGTAGAAGGGAGTGAACAAGGGGCACAGTCAGTGCTGACTGTGGCATGAGTGTGAAGGGAGGCTGCTTTCCTTCCTGTTCCACCTTGATTTTTACATGGTACTTGCTTTTTTATCTTAGCAACAGCCGGAACAAACAGCTTCCCAAAGATATGATGCTATTGAAAGGAATGTAGTGCTATCTATTGTTGAAACTGTGAACTACCTCAGACTGGTATTTTCCTCTGTGTCCAACAGATGTCAAGCATGCGTTTTCCTTGAACGTTAGCATGTTTCATAGTGTCCTTCTACACAGTTTGGGAACCACAGGGTTATGACTATTATTTTTTTCCACTTAGAGGCCACTGGCAATAGGTTAGCAATATCATCTGTAATATTTTCCTTTTTTTTTTTCCGATGAGGAGTTGAGTTGGGAATCTGAGCATATGATTTCCAGAGTGCAGGAGAAAGAATTGAATTCAGATAAGGTGGTTAGACCCTCTCTCTTAATCTGCTTCTTATTTCATGATTCATTTCTTTCCTATCAATATTAGTTTCATGCTTTCTAAATGATAGTCATTCTCCTTGATAGAGTAATACAAAAAAGGTACTAAATAATTCTGCCTTCTATATGCTTTTTTTTAAAGATTTTTTTTTTTTTTAATTTGTTAGAGATCACAAGTAGGCAAAGAGGCAGGCAGAGAGAGAGGGAAGCAGTCTCTCTGCTGAGCAGGGAGCCCAATGTGGGGCTCGATCCCAGGACCCTGAGATCGTGACCTGAGCTGAAGGCAGAGGCTTTAACACATTGAACAATAATATTTCCCATTTGTCCCCAACCCTTGGTAACCACAATTTTACTTTCTGTCTCTATAATTTTGAATAATCGAAGAACCTCATATAAGTAAAATCATAAAATATTTGCCTTTTTGCTAGTGACTTATTTCATTTACCATTTGTCCTCAAGGGTCATCTATTTTGTAGCTTATCTCAGAATTCCCTTCCTTTTAAGGCTGAATAATATTCCATTGTATGCATATACCACATTTTGCTTTTCCATTCATCTGTCAGTGGACACTTGGGTTGCTTCCATGTTTTGGCTTATGTGAGTAATGCTGCTATGAATATGGGTGTATAGCCATTTCTTTGAGACTCTGTTTTCAATGATTCTGCTTTCAATTCTGTTGGATATATAATCAGAAGTGGAATTGCTGGATCATATGGTAATTCTATTTTTAATTTTTTTGAGGAACTGCCATGCTATTTTCTACAGCAGCTCTACTATTTTAAATTCTCACTGACAGTGCACAAGGGCTCAAATTTCTCCATATCCTTGCCAACATTGTTATTTTTTATTTATTTATAGTAGCCATCTAATGTGTATGGAATGCTGTCTCATTATAGTTTTGATATGCATTTCCCTAATGATGAGTGATATTGAGCATCTTTTCATATGTATTGGTTATTTTTATATCTTCTTTACAGAAAGTGTATTCCAGTTATTTGCCCATTTTTTAATTGGGTTATTTGTCTTTATTATTGAGTTGTAATTGTTCTTTATATATTTTAGGTACATGTCCTTTATTAGATATACAATTCCCAAATATTTTTTTCCAATCTGTGTGTTTACTTTTCACTTTCTTGATGTCATTTGAAGCACAGATGTTTTAAAATTTGATAAATTTTAATTTCCCCATTTTTTGTTATTGTTTATACATTTGGTATCATATCTAAGAAACTATTGCCAAATCCAGAAGATTTCCCCCCTACATTTCTTATAAAAGTCTTATAGTTTCAGCTCTTAGATGTAGGTCTTTGATCCATCTTGAATTATTTTTGGATATGTTGTGAGTTAAGTTTCCAATTTCATTCATGTCATATGTAGATTTCCAGTTGTTCCAGCACTGTTTTTTGAAAGGATTTTTTCCCCCTTGGTTCTTGCTAATCTTGTTGAAAATCAGTTTACTATATTCTGTTGACTTTTTAATCTATATTTTTGTATTATTTTATTACTTTGCTCTATGAATTAGAATATGCATCTTCGTTTGCCACAGTCTACTTCAGGTTTGTACTGGCTTAATGCTGGTAAAATATAACAAGTAAACTCTTGGTATAGCTCCTCTCCTTTCTCCATTTTGAGTTATGGTACTGTGTAATTGTGTGTATGTGTATGTGTATGTGTATATATAGTAAATCCTACATTACACAAATATAATTTTCTTTTAGCAGTGATAAGTTTTTAAAAATTATTTGGGAGAAGAAAACAATATGAATATATGAATACGTACACACATACACACAGAATCTTTAATGTTTACCCACATATTTACCCTTTTTGGTGTTCTTCTTACCTCTACATGATTCAAATTATTTGCTCTCTGTGTCATTTCCTTTTAGCCTGGTGGATTTCTTTAGTATTTTTTGCAGGGCTAGTCTGCCAGCAATGAATCGTCCCACTATTTTTTAAAAATTATCTGCAATTCCTTCCTTCCTTCCTTCCTTCCTTCCTTCCTTCCTTCCTTCCTTCCTTCCTTCCTTCCTTCCTTCCTTTTTTGATGGGTACTTTTTCTGGATAGAACTCTTGATAATAAGTATTCTTTTTTCTTTTAGGACTTTGAATATGTCATTGTACTACCTTATGGCCTCCATCATTTCCTCTAGCCTTTAAGTGTATTTTTCTTTAACTGTGAATGAGTTTTCTCTTACTCGTTTAAAAGTTTTATTTTTCTCTTTCAGCAGTTTGACTATGATATGTTTGGTATGAATCTCTTGGTGTCCTATCTGGAGTCATTGCATTTTTTGGAAATGTAGATAAATATTTTCCATCAAATTTGGAAAGTTTGAGCCAATCTTTCTCCAAATACTTTCTGCCACTTTCTCTATCTTCTCATTTTGGAGATCCCATAACACTTATTTTTGTGCATGGTATACCTGACGTTGTCTCACAGATTTCTGAGGATCTGTTTATTTTTGTTCTATTTTTTTTTCTCCTTTCTGTGGATTGGCTAAATCATTGCTGTATCATTACATTCTACCTATTTCTTTCTTTGTTTTTTTTTTAGAGAGCATGTGTGCCAGTGAGGGAGGGGCAGAGATGGGTTGAGAGAGAGAGAGAATCTTAAGTAGGCTCCACACCCAGCACAGAGCCCTACCCAGGGCTTGCTCTCACAATCCTGAGATCGTGACCTGAGCAGAAATCAAGAGTTGGAAACTGAACTGAATGAGCCACTGAGGAGCCCCCCTGCCTCTTGCTTTATTTTCAAGTTCACTGATTCTTTCTCTTTTCCTCTCAAATCTGCCATTGAAGCCTTTTCAGGGAAGTTTCCATTTCAGTTACTGTATTGTTCAGCTCTGGAATTGAGTGTTTTTATACATTCTATTTCTGTATTAAAGTTCCCTTTTTACTGAATCATCATCAGATTTTTCTTTAACTCTTAGAACATATTTATAATAGCTGCATCAAAGTAGTTTTTGCTGTACTCAATACTGGGGATCATTCAGAGTCTGTTTCTCTCAACTGCTATTTTTATGAGTAGAGTTCACAGTTTCTTTGAGTGTGTTGTAATTTTATGTGGAAAACACTTACGTTGTTAGATTTTTTTTTGTAATTTGCATATACTTAAACAGTAGAAAACTTTCTCCACTGCAGTGTACAGCTGTTGATGTCTAATCAGGTTTGTTATTGTTGTTTTTTTTTTTATTTTAATTTTTACTTACAGCCTGGCTTCCTAGGGGTCATTGCTGTGTCTGAATCAGCTAAAGATCTGGGCAATGCTTGTGCTCAAATACTTCTAGACCATATAGCTTCTGCCAGTCAATATATGTATGGTATTACATGTATAACTAGTTATAGCTAGTTCCCAGTTCTTTTTTGGCCTTCAATTTTCTCTGGCTGTCATGGTCTTCCCCATACCTTCATAGTTTTTCAGCCAGCTAGGATATCATACCCAGGATCTCCTGGTTTATTATCTGGTAAATTCACCACTTAACCAAGCTGGGAGCATATACTCAGGCTAGAAAAGCTATGAGTTTTCCCTCTTGTTCCCAATTGACTGTGCCAATTTTTGGCAGCAACACTATGAATTTCTGCTGCCAAACCCAGATCAAGTCAATGCCCTATGACGCCAAAGCTACTGTTTATAGTCAGCCCTACTGGTAACACCAACACACCTGACTACAGAACTAGTATTATGGGAACAACCCCTACAAAAAGGCCACAGACTCCTATTGTTACTTTTTAAGAGTAAATTTTCTCAAATTTTTGTTTACCCATGGTTGACTCAGAGCTCCCAAAATGGTGATTTTGATGATTTCATTCATTTTTATATCACTAAACTCTTTATGTTGCCATAATTAGAAGTATTCCTATCTGCTTTTAATTTTTAATTTTTTTATAATTTTCTAGATACTGTTTTATTTTTACATTTCATGTATAAAAGATATTTTTATATTTTTTATAGTTCTCAATAGCTGTCTTCTACTTGTTTCCTATTAATTAATGCTTGGAACTGGGTTTGTGGCCACATCTTCCCTTGTAGTTAGGTATTTCCTTGTCACCAAGTTTCTGGCTGAATTGATGTGAGCAGCAGTGATGTGTGGGAGTCCTAGGTTGTGCTCTCAGAGATGTGGGGCATGCCCTCCATCTCTCCTGTTACCTTTCCTGTTGAATTAGATACGGACTTGGTGGTCATACACCTGAGACTGTGTATACAAGGACAACCCCCTAAGGATGGAAAGACAAAAATACAGAGGGAGTCTAGACACCTGTCCTCATAGCCACAGTATTCACAGCCTTTCATGAAAAGGGGAAACACATTCTTTTTATACTTGCAATAACCCTGAGATTTAGACATTATTTTCCCCTTACTATAGGTGAGGAATGATTCAGAGAGTCCACCAAAATTTGACTACAATCACACAATTACCAAAGTGTCTAAGCCAGGATTAAAACTCATGGTTCCCAAACAAATGGGTGTAGTCACAATATGGTACTATCCGTCCTTACAAGAGAGTCTGGCAAATGTAAAGATCACAGCTTTCCATGAATGGATGAAGTTTTGATGAGTGAATAAATATGTGACTGTTTTCTCAGAATTCCCCTTTCGGTACACAAAAAGGTGAATTCAGGTTATCTCATGGCCGGGCTTTCATAGTATTTATTCTTGGAGTGGTATCGAACCGTCCAAGCCTTCAGGTCTATGAATATTCTTGTTTCAGGGTCAAACAGGCACTATCCATTTATACTACGAAGTTGGACAAGATTGTGGTTAGAGATGGTCATAACAAGTAATCAACTTTAAACATTTGAAAGAGCCTGTTTATGTATTTGTGTATGTGAATGCTTGTTGCCAATGAAATTTTCAAGTAATGCAAATCTTTTTCTATACCCTTTGACATGGGGTGGAAACATATTTTTCTTTCAGTCATCTCAAAAGTATGTTGCTATCTTAGAAAATACTCTGAAGGTCAGTTATGATTGCTTTAACTCTGAAATCTGTTGTGTTCCTGATAGCATGCAGAGTTTTAGATGTTGTTACTAATATTCACTAAAAATATTCAATTGCTATAGATTACAAGGCTCTTTGAGAGTGCTACAAATGAGACGGTTTATGAGTCTTTGTGGTTCCGCCAAGAACAACAGGATGTGGAGCCCTAAATTAAAAATCACTGACAGATCAAATGTGCTGTTAGTGTTCAACAATCCAAACGACTTGTCGAATATGGCAAATTCCTGAACTCAAAAGTAGAAGGTCCTCTTCGGAAATGATTCTCTTTTTCTGTGTCATTTTGAGATTAGTACTATTCTTGTCCTATATCTAACTAGGCATATAGACAGTTAGAGTTTTAATATAACAATGCAAATTCCAAAGAAGGAGAAAAGATAAAAGGGAAGAGTGAGAGTGTATCTAGTTTGAATATTTTTCCTTTAAAAATATGACATCAATATTATCTCCCTTAGGACTAAAGACATTGTCTTGAGGAAGCCTACGCATAATGTATGGAATTTTGTTTATTTCAATTTCACTGGGACCTTGAAATACTTTCTTAAAATGTTATTATTGGATTATATTATATCTTTAAAGTGGTGTGTATCCCTCATGAATGCTGATGAATTAGTACTAGTTCTTAGTTGAAAGTCTTTGCCTGGTGTGCAGGATCACTTCATTTACTATTCCATACTTCCTTACCCTACTTTATGCCCCAAGATTATGTATGGTCTGCATCATCAGGCTCCCTTGCCCTCTGAGTTTCGATTGTCTTCAGCTACTAGCAGGAGCCTGCCAGTCATCTGGAGGGCTGGCAGAAAGGAAGTCAGAATATTTAATCCTCAGCTTCTTGTTGCAATGTAGGAGCAGTCCTGAGCTGGTCTTGAGGTGATTGTATCCTGCCATGATTAGTCACAGCTCCTGCCAACTGATGCTTTTCCTACAGCTCTTTCTGTCCCTGAGTGCTGTGCCCCTTTAAGCTAGGGAGAGTGTGTTAGAAAAAAGCCCACATAGTGGGCTTGACTGCTTATTTGTAGAAAGACCTGCTTACAAAATTAGCCTGTGGTTGGCATCTTGGAGCTTGGACTTTGTGAGGGGTCTCACCATCCCCAGAACAGGTAAGAACGGCTCACTATCTCTTAAATTTTGTCCAACCAAATGGTTTATGCTTAACCCTGCTTTCCTTGTGGGAATCTAGAATTTGAGAGGTTGTTCATGTAGACAAAAGCTGTCTACATAAACCGCCCCCCATACAAACCCTGGTCATTGCGTTTCTAATGAGCTTTCCTGGTTGGCAACACACCACATATTTTCATAAAACATTGCCCAGGGAATTAGGCATATCCTGTGTGACTGGAACCTTTTTGTTGATTTCCCCTGGACTTACCCATGTACCTTTCCCTTGTTGATTATACTCTATTCTTTTGCTATAATAAATTTTAGCCACAAGTAGGACATATGATGAGTCCTGCAAGTCTTCCCAGCTAATCATTGAAGCTGGGGGTGGTCATGAGGACCCCTAACATAAATAGGGAAAGAGCTCTACTGTTATACCCCGAGTACTGCTTTATTTCTTTTGGTTTCCTTACACATCTTGCCTACCTTTTTGAAAATAGTTTCTTTATCAAGCTCTTTATTACATTCATTAATTGGAATGTGCTCTTTCTCCTCTCCTCAAGCCCTATCACCTAGTGACTGTAAATATTTCATATAAAAATACTGATAATTATTTGATTGAGTAATTTCTACACATAATTTTTGGAAATTTCTTAACAAAAAAAATTAATGATTTTTAAAGTAAGTTACCACAGAAACCTTTGATATGTTATTTAATGAAAACCTCTGAGTAGGATGTGCTTCTCTAAATGGATAGAGGATTATGCATTTTGTTAAGCCAGAAGGTAATAAGTAACTGGTGGCTGATTGTCCTTAAAAAATAGTTAGACATTATTTTTCTCCTTTACTTTTACATATTCTGGGAGGGAGGGGGGTTGGTGCGGAATGAAGGAAAAGAGTGAGACTGAGGAAAATATGCAGTGATAAGAGACGATATTTCCATAGTGTATACTTGCACTATATAAAATATCACTACAATCATGAGATGAATGCTCTTATGTGCCATATGGAAGGAATCATATTACTTCTAGCAGTCATTGCACCTCTAACAGGTGTGGGTACATTCAGATTACTTCTTGCTAATATTTAGACTATTTAATATCTATGACATTCATGGGTATTCGTATCACCAACTATTATTCTTTCTTTTACACTGTGCTCTGTGAAGCAAGATGAGGCATTATGCTTAGTGGAATGGAAAACTTCTTTTTAAAAATCCAAAAATTACATTACTTAAATTTCAAGTTACAGCATAACTTATTTATTTTAACTTTTAAATTAATTAAGTAGAAAATGGGTGTTATATATCCTTATATACTTTCTCAAAAGAGGAAGGAGAAGGAAAAGGAGAAGAAAAAGCAGTGCTTAATGTAAAATTGTGTGGTCCACTCCCCAACTATGTTTATGACAGCTGCATTGACCTACAAAATTGTTTTATGCTTATAGATAAAAAGCTTTGTTTTAGAGAACTCATGATCTGTACCTTCTGTTTATTAATGTCTTGGTAAACCACATGTCTTCTTGGTAAAGTAATCCTGAATCAGAAAGGCCTCTTTGCTGGATGTCTTACTTCAGCTTACTGGTGTGTTTATTGATTGCCTTTGCTAATAAATGCTCTCTCCATTGTAATTTAGCTCCATCCCAACAACCTCCACCCAGAGGACAAGTTCAAAGTTCTTCTGCTATCAATCTCTCCTGGAGTCCACCTGATTCTCCAAATGCCCACTGGCTTACTTACAGTTTATTCAGGGACAGTTCTGAAGTCTACACAACTGAAGATGAATACCCATACAGTAAGTTTAAAGGTTTGGCGATAGACAGCTATAATATTCTGAGAACTGATATATTAGTTAAGTTCTTTGACACTGAGGGTAAATGTTATGGTTTCCTGCGTCTAGCAGAGAGTTTCAAGCAGAGACAGAATTACGAGTCTTACTAGCCATCTCCTCATAATCAAAACAATGCAATAAAAATGAGATGCTTCTTGCTTGATAAGCCCTAATGCTTATCAAATTCTCAAAGATGAAAAAAAATTACCCTATTCACCCAGCATTGATGAGGATGCAGAGGAGTTAGAATGTATATAAACTGCTGGACTATGTAGGTTCATTGGCACAACATTTCATGCAGGATAAATTATTAAAATGTATGAAAAACTATATCCTTTTGTATACCATTTGACTCAGTAAATTTCCTTTAGGAAATTATCTTTTTTTTCTTAAAGATTTTATAAATTTATTTGACAGAGAGAGATACAGAGAGAGAGGGAATACCAGCAGGGAGAGTGAGAGAGGGAGAAGCAGGCTCTCTGATGAGCGGGGAGCCCAATGTGGGGCTTGATCCCTGGACCCTGGAATCATGACCTGAGCCCAAGGCAGACGCTTAATAATGACTGAGCCACCCAGGCACCCCTAGGAAATTTATCTTAAATGAATAGTCATAAATGGACACAAAATATGTTCAAGACTACACTATTTGTAATAATAAAATATTGCAAAACATTCAAATATTCAAAAATTTTTAAATAACTTATGATAGATGGATAATAGGATACTGATACATTGGTAAGTGAATTGTAGGATGTGATTACCAATTATATGATATTTTAGTTTACATATTGATGAATGGAGAGTGTCCATGACACACTGGGTAATGTAATAAAAGGTGTAAATAATCCAAGTTATATTAAATTAAAAAATATGTGGAAATTTTGGAAGACTTACAACAGACTGAACCATAGTTTTCTCTGAGCATAAGGATTACAGAAAATTTATTCCTATTAGGAATATTCCTATTAGGGTTGTTCTTGGGTTAAAAATGGACTTTTAAAAAAGTGGAATCAGAGTACTAACCTTCATGCAAACAATGTAATTTTATGCATACACTGCCATTTCCAGAGAGATAGAATATAATATGAACTTAAATTGAAAGAGAAAGGATGTGAAAAACCATGAAGACTATCCTTGCATCTATAACGTTTAAGATTTTAAAGGAGTTTATAGAAATCAAACTATGGAGACTCTTGTCTTTAAAAAAAAAACAACTTACTCATAGGTTTCAGATAGTTTCTCTAAAGTCAGAATGAAGAAATAGAAGTGTTTACTTCCTTCCACCTCTGTCTTCTCTGATATTTGCCCCTAGTCATGTTTAGCTACAAGCTAATTTAAGAAACTAGTTTAAAAAACACTGGAATAGTGATTCTAATTCAAGTTTCCATTTTGTTCTCTTTGTTTAATACCCAATTTTCCAAATTCCAGTTTAACTTACTTAATTAGTTAGAAAAGTGTGTAAAGTTCTGAAGAGGCACTGAAGTTCCATAATCTTCCTCAAAACAGTTAGGGAGATGCCTTGTTTTAATGTAGTGATTGGATTTAAAACTTTTGCATAGCATACATTTATATAGTGTATGTACTAGAGCAGGTTACATTTTGTACCTAATTCTGACTGACGTGCACCTACATTATTGTGTCCACTTTCTGTTAATCTAAATGTTTTACCAGTATTTTAGCTTTTCTTTGAAGTTAATGGCAACTCTGAACTTCATGATGCAGATTGCAAAGGGAAATGAACATCTGTCTACATCTGCCATGTTGGCAAAGCATCCTAAAAACCTGCTACTAGAATGTTTATTTTCTTCCAAATATCAGCATGATCCAGGTGTCCCAAAACTTAAACTTTTGTGATGGGGAAGAGAGAGTTATAAAAATATTGAAAGTGATTTTGAAGATGACAGTACCACTGGTTGGATTATCTCTGAAATTGTGAATTAGGGTCACCCTATTTTCCATTCAGCTTAATTCAATAATAAAATTAAACTTCAATTATACCCTTCAATTCCAGTGGCATGTTTTCCATAGTAACATATTGTGATCTATTTTATAGACCATTACATGAGAATACAACACTCTGGCTCTTATTCATGATTGCACTAATATAGAATCCAAATAACAGTTTCTTACATAATAAATGTGTACTCATTCACTAATCAGACATTTATATAATCCTATTAAACGAGTTATTATTTCCTAAAACCTTCTTTTTCATTAAAAAAAGCCACTTCTGGCATTTCTTGACAATCACTATAATTAATGATGTGAAAATTATCTGCATGATGGCATTTGAACAGTAAGAACAATTGGTTAACGCTGTCAGAACTTTGTATCATTCTAATAATACCCTCATGTTTATTACTCTATTTCCAGTGTGTGGATAGCATGTGTAATATGAAAAGGAAACAGTACTTATATTCAGTCGGATGAACACAAATCTTTGGGTTAAATAAAGGCATTTGGAATTATAGGTGGAGAATCACTGAACTTTTCAAAGAAAATTAATAGTGTTGTCTTCCGAGAAAGTTTGATCATTTGGTTGAGACCATTATAGAATTCCTTGTTAGAATAAAAACTTTTCCTAGCTTGCCTGATGCACCATGGGAATCTCTAGGACAGTGGTTTCCAGCCTAAGATCATGACACACTGGTGTATCATCTTTAAATGTTGCAAAATATTTTTTACTAGTAATAGTACACAAGTAATGGTGGAATAATTTTAAAGTTTCCCCCCCCAAAAAAAGTTTCAAGAAACTTTTTAAAAATAAGCAAAATTTACATCCTCATAAGCTTGTACATAACCAGCTTTCAAAAACAGGAGAGAAAGGTATAGAGGTCAAATAAGTGCACTGGGAACTGTACATAATCAGTGCCTAATATTATGTCTCCTGTAGCTCCAATCTGGTTTGCCCACAGGTATTTTCTACATGATGGGTGTGAAGTGAACAGCTATCATAGGAAATAGCACTCATTTGATAGTGTTGTAGTTTTAGGGAGCGACCAATAAATCATATTATGTTTTCCAACTTGAGTTTGGAACTAAAAGAGAAATAGACCTAGGATTCAGTAAGATAGAAATGAAAAATAAAAGTCATTTTCCTTACTGATAAAAGTCAGAACTAGAGAACAGACCTTCTCTCCTACACTGAGACAGATTTGAAGGGAAAAAAATTAATGGGCTGATCTGAATATAACGTTTCCCCCCTTTTCTCCCCAAATTCACAGTTAAATCATTTCTCATTTGGGAAGCCATGAGTAGAGAAATAGTCCTTGCATGTTTAGTCTAAAAAATCCTTTCACAGAGAAATGAGAGGATGACTACTTCTACACCTGACCACTGCTTACATAGCCTAAAGACATTAACATAGTTTAGAGTTGCAGATGACGATACATCTTAGTGAACCCTGAGACTTCATTTCTACCTTTAATATCATTATCATTGGTTACTCTATACTAAGTCAAGGGATTGATATAACAAGTGGTAGGATGGCTCAGCTGCTCTGAGAGAAACTAACAGTAAATATAGGAAGGGAATGAAACAAGAGTTGATGACAAGCAACTGTTTCTATAAAGCTCTTAATATTCTTTCCTAGAAAAATCAATCAGATGTATATGGAAAAATCATTCCTTCATTTATTCAATAAAATTTTATTCAGTGTTTCCTCCAGATCAGGAACTGTATGAGTCACTAGAAGCACAAAGCTGGAAAGAGCAGTTCTCACTATTGAGAGGGAGATAAAAAAGTAAGACAAAATTATAATATATATTAAATGTTAAATTAGAGTAGATTTGGAGTATTAGGAAAGTACTAGGAGGGGGAGAGGAAGACACACCTGTGCCTGTGGTGGCAGAGAGGGAGACTGAGAACCATTGAAAGTTTCACAATAAGGAGGTGATGTGTGAGCTGGATTGGCCAGATACTGCAGGAACAGAAGAATGATTTTCCTGGAAGAAATTGTATGTGAACAGGCATGAAGGGGAGGTGTATGAGAAAATAAGGTGCATTCAGCAAACCTGAGCCGCTTCAGGTAGCTTTCATGGGTGGTATATTAGAGATATACTGCAAACCAGAGTGGGTACCAGCCAAGATCGTGAATTAGAGCTGAGGCAAGAACTGTGAATGTTGTCCTGAAAGTACAGAAGTTTGCGGTTTGAGCCTGGGCGGCTCGGTCAGTTGAGCGTCTGCCTTTGGCTCAGGTCATGATCCCAGGGTCCTGGGATTGAGTCCTGCTGGGGGTTCCCTGCTCAGTGGGGGAGCCCGTTTCTCCCTTTGCCTCTGCCTGCTGCTCCATTTGCTTGTGTTCTCTCTCCCTGTCAAATAAATAAAGAAAATCTTAAGTTTGTGATGGGAGAACAATTTTTCCAAGCTGAGAGTTAAAGATAGAGATAATTCTTATCCTAACTAAGGAGTACGGCCTGCTCCAGGTAAGTTCTTTTAACCGGGTCATTTTGTTGTGGTGGTTGTTGTCATTATGGTAAAATTAAGAGGAATTATATTTATACCCTTTCAATTACTTTTATTTAGTTCATACTATATGTTTTTTATAGAGTGTTTTTAACCAAATATATGTTGCCATCTCAATTCTGTAATTACTCTAATTACTTACTAAGTAGACTCCTCTTGTAGATTTTGATCTATCAGGATCATATTCCATTTCTCAAATGCTACAAGCATCAAGTATGTACTGAACTTCTCTTAATTATCATCAGGTTATGTATCTTCTTTTTTTTTTTTAAAGATTTTATTTATTTATTTGGCAGAAAGAGAGAGAGAGAGATCACAAGTAGGCAGAGAGGAAGGCAGAGAGAGAGGGGGAAGCAGGCTCCCTGCTGAGCAGAGAGCCCGATGCGGGGCTCCATCCCAGGACCCTGAGATCATGACCTGGGCCGAAGGCAGAGGCTTTAACCCACTGAGCCACCCAGGGGCCCCAGGTTATGTATCTTCTAATTTCCAGTTTAAGTGTGTGCCATTCTCTTGGAATATTAAGTATTGATATTTATTTTTGCCTTTTAAGTTTGGCTTTTGACATGTTAGAATATTTTCTATCAGTTTGCAAGCATTCAGTGATTTTTCAAATGTTTTGAATATTTTGAACAGTCTCATGTGGAATACAGATAACTTTAACTTAATAAGTATTTATTGAATTTACTATTATGTACCAGAAATATATGTAATAGTAACTACATACTGGCTATTTTAGACAGGCAATTTCCCTTATTGTTTAATTATGATCACAATACTCTCTTATGAGCAACAAGTATGATGTTCAGAAAAAAAAAAAAAGTATGATGTTCAGGTAATATACTGAAAACCAATGTAGTAGTCATTTGAATAATTGATACAATGAAAGTACTTAGCAACTATTATCAATATATCATAAGCAAATTTTTCCAGTGGAGGATATCACTTTTTCTAAAGAAAGATAGTAAATGTCATTCATCAAATATTTCTAGTGGAAGCTATCACTTTTTCTGAAGAGGCATAGTAAATTTTATATATCAGACTTACAGATTGATTCAACAAATATTTATTGAGATTCTACTCTGTGCTACCAATATGGTGGCGAGTAAGAACAACCTGGTCCTGCCTTCCCAGGGTGTTAAGTCTAGTGTCAAGGAAAAATAATTCATCAAACTATTAAAATAAAATGTGAGGAAGGTTGTGTTATATATAACATATGTTATATTACATATGTTATATGTAGCATACATATGTTATATGTGTGTATACATATGTATGTATACATGTGATATAATCGTGGGAGATTATGGCTAATTTTCTTTCTTCTACATCTTGGAAAACCTGAAATTTCATAATATTCTCCTACTCCTGTGTCATTTAAGCATGTTCAGTAAATTTTTTTTAAAAATCTGAATACCAACACTCCTCTGCCCTGAAGCCATTTAAGTTTTGGATTGCAAGAAAGGTAAGGAATTAGGAGAATGCAAATCTGGATTTTCCCAGATTACTTAGGTTCTCAGAAGATAACCTTTCCTGGTTTCATTTTATAATAGAAAATTTCACTAATATGGGAGATAAGAATTAGGTATCAATGGGAATACATTTTTGTTATTTGATACTAAACATACTTGGAAAGAAATTAATCAGTGCAGGGGTCTTGGGTGGCTCAGTTGGTTAAGTGTCTAACTTCAGCTCTGATCACAATCCCAGGGTCCTGGGTTCTAGCCCCACATGGAGCTCCCTGCTCAGTGGGAAGTCTGTTTCTCTCTCTTCCTCTGCCCTTCCCCCTGCTTGTGCGTGCCCTCTCTCTTTTTCTCTCTCAAATAAATTTAAAAAATCTTAAAAGAAATTAATCAGCGCATTTGTTGTTATTATTAGCATCTTCAAGAAGGAATCTCATGCTGTGTTTTTGCAATAATTCATCTAAGAGATTTTGTTGTTGGCATAGATCTTTTTCTTATGAAAGTGTTATATTCCATTAAGGAAGCTTAAAATAAATTTTTTAAGCCTTACAATTGCAGCATTCTAGTATGATGACTAACCACTTTGGAAAATTTCTGTAGTGTCAACTCCAGTTTATTTTTCATAATAATACTCAAGTACATGCATTGTTACATTCTGTATTTTTTCTCATGTTGCTATATGGCCTTCATCACTGTTTTTAAATAATCATGTGATATTGGTATTCTATTATTGTATCATGTTAATATAAAATATTATAACCCATTAAATTCTACTTTAATTTACTTCAACATTTCCTGTTATAAAAAAACACATCCATATTTTTATATGCTTCCTGAGGAAACATTTCCTGAGAATTGGATCAAGGATCACGGTCTCATAAAATATGTTTCAACGTATGCTTGTATACATTATTGGTTCACTGTCTCTCAGCTTCAAACCTACTTTTCACTGCCTGCTTTGTGACAGTGAAGCTGGGACCTGTAAATATTTCCCCTTGACCAGCTGGTGCACTGTGTCACAGTCCTGAGTACACTTCCTGTTCCCTCAGAGAACGAGAAGTTCCAGGCACATGCCTAACCATGTCCACGCCCTATCTTTTTAATCCTTTAAAAAACCCAGATTTCTCCTGTGTCAGTTCTCCACTGGTGGTAACAAAGGTCTCCAAAATTTTGCAGTTTAAAACAGCAGTAAACATTTTAAGTTCAGTTTCTGTGGGTCAGAAATTCAGGAGAGGTTCCAGTCAAGGTATCGGATAGGTGACAATTGTGGTCTATGGCAACAGTTTGCCAACCCTTGGTCCAGGGCAATATTGTCGAACAAGCAAGCAGGTTACATAGAAGAGACCACCATTTCTGTTTCAGAGAACTGCCAGAAATTTCTCTTTTATCTTCTGTAAAAAAGACACTATATTTAAGAAAGAACAAGAGTTTAAACAACCTTCTGAATAGTTTTCATGACAAAAGGCACTATTCCTATGTTATACGGCACAGAAAAAGCAATCAGAATTTGCTTTATTTTGGTTTTAAATGTATGAACTGGTCTCTTATTCAAAAGAGCAGATTATATAGGTTATGTGATTAAGTTATAGAAATAGGAAAACAATTAGGAATGATTCCTTACTGATTTGTGCAATGTGACTCTTTCCTTCTTTTAATTTCAGATATCCAATACTTCTTAGACACTGACCTGTCACCATATACTTCATATTCCTATCACATCGAGACAGCCAGTGTGCATGGATCAACAAGGAGTGCACCTGTCACCTACGAGACGAAACCGGGGGTCCCAGAAGGAAACTTGAACTTACGTTATCTCCTTCCTGTTAGCTCAGACTCTGTGACGCTTGCCTGGACTGCACCATCAAATAATTCTGGTCCTATAGAAAAATATATTTTGTCCTGTGCTCCTCCAAGTGGCAATAAGCCATGTGTTCCTTATGAAGGTCGTGAAACCTCCGCTACCATCTGGAATCTGGTTCCATTCACCAAGTACCAGTTTTCTGTACAGGCGTGTACCAGTGGGGGCTGTTTACACAGCTCACCCCTTACGGTGATCACAGCCCAGGCACCTCCCCGAAGGCTGGCTGCACCCGAGGTGCGGAAGATCAGTTCCACAGAACTTCATGTGGAATGGTCTCCTCCAATGGAACCAAATGGTAAGAATTCAAGGCTTAGATTTCCCTTTCTTGAGCAAAACATGAATGAGAATCTAGGCGTTTGGAATTGTGCATTAAGAATCTGGCAACTGGGCGCCTGGGTGGCTCAGTCGTTAAGCGTCTGCCTTCAGCTCAGGTCATGATCCCAGGATCCTGGGATCGAGCCCCGCATCGGGCTTCCTGCTCAGCAGGAGGCCTGCTTCTCCCGCTACCAATCCCTCTGCTTGTGCTCCCTCTCTCGCTGTGTTTCTCTCTGTCAAATAAATAAAATCTTTAAAAAAAAAAAAAGAATCTGGCAACTGTATTCATTTTTGCAACTGTAGGATATAATAATTGAGAATTTCTAAAGATATCAGATACTATTTGTACTGGTTAGTAGAACAAGTACATTTCTTTAATCTAATAACAAATTCCATTCATTTAATTGCCCCTTAAAAGGCTAATATTATCTTTGCTCTTAATGACATCTGTCACAACACAAATGATGTTTCTAATTTGAAACTCACTTATGAAATGCATTATATTTGACTGTGTCACAAGTTAGGGCACCCATGAGCAGTAAATTTCCTCTTTTAAGGAAGAAAAGGATATGAAATAATACCAAAAATATGTATATAGGCTAACTGACTCCATTAAGTTAATTTTTTGTCTTCATACAATTGAACCCTTGGTTATATAGGCCAGACACAAATTCATAGATTTTTAGCAATTAATATCATGTACGTATGATGGCAAAACCTCTTTTCTAAGACTTTTAAAGTTATTTGAGAAGACTAGGTAGAAATCAAGTTTAATATTCTAATATTTATATAAACAGGGCTTGTATTAAACAGATAATAAAATTAAAATACCCAAATTTGAAAGTATATAAATTGGAGGTGCAATGATCAAATCTGCCCCCTCCCCCAAAAAGCAATTCTTGGTAGAAATTGTGATCATTCATTCTGAAAAGGATTGAATTTAACTGTAGTAAGTTAAAGCCATTTTGTATTTATGCATTCCCTTTGGTTTATTTTTCCCATGAATATGCTTCTCAGCAGTATTGCATACACTCATCTATCCGTCAGTTTGTTATATTTTATAAGTCCCATCATCTAGATTACTGAAGAAATGGACAGGTAATCTAGTCAGAAGAATGATGCAAAGCTGGCACTTTTTAGTCAGCCTAACCCCACCACACCCCCAAAACTATCTGATGAATCTTCTTGGTTCACTGTTTCACTTTTCTAGGAATAATTATAAGATATGAACTCTACATGAAAAGAATGAAGTCCAATGGAGAAACCACATCAGCAGAAAGTCGAGTTTTTCAGAGTAGTGGCTGGCTCAGCCCTCTCCCATCTGCAGAATCCATCAATGAAAATGCATTAAGCCCTCCTCAAACAGCCACAACCATCACTGCCCTGGAGCCATACACTGAGTATGAGTTTCGAGTCTCTGCTGTGAACATGGCTGGCAGTGTGTCTTCTGCCTGGACTTCAGGAAGAACGGGAGAATCAGGTGAAGAGAAATGCTTTGAACTCTACTTCGAAGATTCCCAAATGAAAATACTGCCCCAAATGAAAGTCAACAGCACTAAAGTACATTTTGAAAAGCAAGAATTATAAGTTTATATAGGCCAAGGAAAAATTGAATATATCGGTTGGTTATGTAAATATCTCAAGGTCATAAAGCACTTGCAGTAAGTTATAGGGGGAAAAATAAATGCCTTAGCTACTACTTCAAGGGGGAAAAATAACTTAACTATGGTCATAGTCTTTGGGGGATGTTTGCCAAAAATAGTAATTGATTTTCATTCCTGAAGTGGTTGGCAGTATGTCCTATCTTGCTCCAAATTCAGCATAATTTATGTTCAGTGAAAGAGATAACTGTACCAATTTCACAAATCTTATTTTGTTTTTATTTCTCTCTTCCAAGCAAATAGTGTAGGTACTAGATTCTATCCTAATGATAGAACCCTGGATATCAATATCTGTAATTCACAAATATGTTTATAAACAGTTGGCAATATGGTAAGGGAGGAGAGTAAATTTTTTAATTTTAAGATATCTTCACTATAGCAAATGAGATTCCCCCCCTTTAATTTCATTAAAACATTAAAACACTTCAGATATCATGAGCCTTTAACCAAAAAAAGACACTTTTGTTATGCTTTGAATCTATGGATATTCAAAGAAACCCAAGTCCTGATTTAAATTGGATCTGTTAGGACGCTGGGAGAATAAGGGAAGCTTTAGGTTGATGTCCAAGGGAATCATTTCATGAATAAAATGTGCATTGTGCTTGAGCATTTCTTAATGACTACCAGCCATCTTGGACAAATAATAGTGCCATGATAGCACAAGTGATGAGCCATGGCGTTCTGGAAGGGGAAAATCAAGGTCAGAAATGAAAAGTAATGGGTGAAACTGCAATACTGGACCCTCATAATCTTATGGGTCACTGGCTACTGAACGTGAGATGAGGTCCTTTGATAATACACCTTTGGTTAGCACATTTAAAATCCATATTAAGATCTCAAGGATGGCAGGGGAGAATGTATGTGCGTATATACTCTGAACATTTCAATCAAGATTTATTGAAAACTTTAAAAATTTCTTTGGGGTTATTTAGAACATTTTAGATTTACCTCTTTCTGAGGGGTAATATTCTCCAAGCTGTATCAGTGTGGCTTGGTGAACTACATCTCTACATGGGAAATTCAATATGTCACTATGCATTGTTCTGGACTTTGTGGATTAAGATTCAGTTTTGATGACTTCTCCTTTCAAATGCTTCATAAGACCTGTGGTTTCCTACCCCAAACAATCTACTAGTTATCTTGATGAGCATAAACAAATTCCTAAATGATTTTTTTTTTTGTAGGTGGAAAATATCTTTGCTAGGAATATAAGGGTAGAGAACATCCTTGCAGAGAACAAAAAAAATAAGGCAACTAGCTTTTCTAAACACCAATATATCCTTTGATGTTTAAAATCAGAATATTATGTAAGGAACAGGGTTATGTCAGAAATAAGAATAGGTGTATGAATTCTATCTAGAAACCTGTAGGTACACCATTCATTGTCTGCTTGTGGTATTGTCATTGATAGTGCCGGCATTCATGACTGCTCCTTCCGTCTCCCCACTCTCACCGCACTCCCTCAATGTGTCCTGGGAGAAGCCAGCAGAGAATGTAACAAGAGGAGAAGTTGTGGGGTATAAAATTAATATGGTTTCCGAACAGTCATCCCAGCAATCTTTTCCAGCAGCGTTGTCACAGGTATTAGTATTTTAGAATTGAATTGTCTTCCTTTTGACATTTTCTGATTTTGCAGAATTCTATGACCAAATTCTCCCTTATATATTCCTTACCTGCTTCATTTGTTCCTTAATCTAATACCATGTGTACAAGGTACTATATATTTCTATCACTTATTTTTCTAATATATGCATGTATTAAAACAAAATAGATATAATTTTGTTTATTAAAATCTGCTTTCTACACTTAACATCTGTCCTTAAATATCTTACAGGGAGTTCACTTTCAGTAACTGTGCACTGTCATGTTATTTGGGCTTACAATAGTATTTTCAACCAATTCACCATCAGCTAATATTTATATTCTTTTGGAAATATAAATAATAAATAACATTGATAAGAATGTCTTCTATGTACATTTTGCATATTTCTGTTTCCTAAGAGAAGAGGATTCTGAGGAATGGGTTTATTACAACTTATAGCAAAGGTTACCACGGTCAAGGTTTGGGATATACAGTGACATATTGTCTTCTGGTAATTCACACTCCAGCCAGCAGTAATGAGGGTAATAATCATAGCTAACTTATGAAGGCTTTATTGTGTACATGGACTAAGTCACTTAATATCTATATAATAATCCTGGAGGGGGAGAGGTTCTCGTTTCCCTCCAGTGTATGGTGTGGCCAATGTATTCCTTTAGCCTATTTTACCAGCATGATGGTGGCCCGTGACGGAAGTGGCTGATGTTAAGTGGACAAGTTATTCTGTGTACTTAGCTGTTTAGCACCTCTTTTGAGGAAGACACTCTTTGGTGGGCATTAGCACAATATGAAGAGATCTTCACATGCAACAGTCTCTCCCAAGGACCTATCCACATTCTTCTTTCCCAGACTTCCTGGCTCCTGATCTTCTAGTCTTCTTTTTTTCTTTTCCCATGCCCATGACCAATACATTCAGGTCACTGCCGTATAGTTGAGATGTGTTCTACATTCGGGCCCTTCCCTTTCTACACAAAATGGATGGCCAGATATACTGCCTGAAGTTTTGCCCATTGAGCGGATTTCTTCTTACTGCTGTTTTTTTGGGCCATCCTTGGATGGGGCTATAGAGCATCCACACTCATTTTTTACTTGCAATCGCAACTAGGACCACCCATCTATGAAGCAAACCACATTTTTCTACTATCTCAGCTCATGAGAGATATCTGGGAAGTCCTAGGTGTGAGCTGAGATTGAGTGGTCAGTGTACAAATGGTAAATGACATGGGTAAAAGACAACCCACTTGCACAGGATATTATTCCTGGCTCTGCTCACGCCTGTTACCAGATAGCCCATTCCATTTTATGATGAATTTCTGTTGGACCAGCTTGTTCTTAAGACATGGCTTGTCTGACAGAACTCAGCTCATGAGGGGTAGTTCTGGCCTCATGGCCATTTGATGTTGATAGTCAGATTCTCTGCTTTTACCAAAGCCCACTAGCAGGCTAGGAGCTGTCCAGCAAATGGGGTGTAATTTCCATTGTGGGACATGACCTTGCTCCACATCCCGTGAGTCTACTTTGTGATTCTCTTATTGAGGGCTTGCCATAAATGTCTCACAACATCTTTTCCCACCATAGTTACCTGTAATGCCCCAGCACCTGATAGGCTTTGTGTCCCAAGTTGTTTGGCTGCTTTCAATACAGTCTTGGCCTGTGGGGAATCCTCTCCAGCCCTAGGGCACACTTCGAGTTGGTAGTACTTCATAGTATTCAGCAACTTAGTCAAGAATTGTATTCCTAGATGTGGAATATGTTCTCTTCAGAATGTAAGAAGGCCTTCCAGATATTCTGTTTCTTTCCTACTAGTGGTAAGTGCAAAATGCAATAATTTGACTTTTACTTTGGAAGAGATGTTCTAGCATGTCTCAGGCCACTGGACCCCTAAAAATTTTACTGATGTGACAGACCCTTAATTTTAAAAAACTTGATCTCTCATTCTTTGGAGCATATAAATACTTACCAAGACTTCTATGTATCTATAGTATTTTGCTTCTCTAATTCATTTAATAGGGTGTTATTAATTTGGAGAACCAATACTGCCAAGGAGGTTTTCACAGTTTGCCTTGAATTGATGACCTTCAGATCTTGTCTTTCTTCAGTGCATTAATAACATCCAGCAAGAACTACCTGATTTCGAGGTCTTTATAATTACTACTTTCCCCAAAGTAGTCCATATAATTTCCAGTTCCACCAACCACAAAACTTCCTTCCACTAGTAAGTCATCCAGTTCACCAAAAATGAGATTAAGAATCATTGGTGTATACGAGGTACCATCAGTACATCATCCACTACCTGGGATGAGGTTCTCTTTGGCCACCAGCTGGTGGGTGATCCAGCTCCAAAATATCATTTTAGTCTCCTGTAGGGCACTCCTGCTGTCACTGTCTTAGGTCAGGTTCTCTGGAAAACAGATGCTGTGGAGAGGATTGAGTACAGGTTTATTGGAGAATGTTCTCAGAAATAACACACGGAAAGTAGTAAGAGTTGCAGAATTGAGCAGAATAAGAAGCTGAATTGTGATGCAATAACAAAAGGGTCCAAGCTGATCCTCTGGGTAGTTCTGGAGCTGAAATGACCTATCAGATTGTCCTAAATAAGTCAAGGAGCCGGATCTTTGTACCCCATTGTATTAGTTTCCTGGGACTGAAGTAACAAATTAACTATAAGCTAAGTGATGTAAACCAAGAGAAATTTATTTTTTAAATGGAGTGGCAGAGTCTGAAATCAAAGTGTTGGCAGGGCCATTTTTCCCTCTGAAGCCTGTCCAGGATATTCCTTCCTTGCCTCCTCCAGCTTCTGTAGCTCCTTGCGTTCCTTGGTTTGTGGTAGCATAACTCCAATCTCTGCCAGTCTTCATGTGGCCTTCTTCTCCATGTTGCCATCTCTTCTGTATCTGTTTATCCCTCTCCTTTCTTCTATAAATATATCCCTTGTACGTAAGACCCACCTTATCCATGACAGTTTAATTAATTTTATCTTCAAAGACCCAATTTCCAAATAAGATCACTTTCTGAGGTACTAGGAGAACAGGGCTTTTTGGGAGACCTTCTTCAACATATTACCAATAGGTTTGCCAATATTTCTGAGCCTTTTCAGTAGACGGAGCGTGTTTACAACACAAAGCTAGAAGAAGAACCAATAAATAATTTATGATTCCTTGTTTTACTTTTCATTAGTCTGAAAATAAGTCGTGACTAATTTGCATCTGTGTCAGGTGATAAACGCAGAGGTAGCCTTATACATACTTGTAACTTAAATAACTTAGTCTCCCTATCCAGTGTATCATAGGATTTAAGGTAAATTTACAGCTGCAACTGCTTCATTTAGTTCTTAATGTTATGCCATATTTATCATTGATGTTTTGTTGTTGTTGTTGCTATTCTTTTGCTTTGTAAACTATTATCTCTTTGAAAAATATAGCTTCAAAGCAACTACTACTTGCAGTATGGTATTCTAGTCTAAGAAACAAAAATAGGAAAAAAACATAGTTCCTAAAAATATAGACTTAGAAGTCAATTTATTTGTTCATATCCCACTTCTGCCAATTGCTAGCTTTCCACACATCTCTGTACTTCAGGTTTTACTCATCTGTAAAATAGGAAAACCACTTCTGCTTATGTATATGGTTTTTGTAGAGCTTAAAGAGCTTGACAAATATTAGGTCCTATTAGTGATTATTATTAGTGAGATAGAACTACATTAAAATTTTAAAAAGATAATTTTATCATTCAGTGGAGCAAGAAAATACTGCTTTTTTATTAGTGACAAAATTTATATATATGCATCTTTTTCATTTAAAAGTCCTTTGTGGCCGAGTTGAAATAAGGATATAGATATGTCACTTTGTTCTCTTTCTTACACTTTCTCTCCCCAACATACATCCATCTACTTAATCATATATTCAAGAAAGTGAAATCAAGAGTGGCAAAGTAAAAAAATTCACCTTCTCAATAATTAAATTTGTATCCACACTGACCTGAGTGTGTCTTGTTATAGCTTGGTAAAAAAATAATAGCCAAAATTTCTAGGGAAGACCTACTGTAAAATAATTGTTACAGAAACTTTGGCTAAGAATGTAGCAAGGAAATATATAGAAGTGGTGATATTAGTGTAGGATTTCAAGCTTCTATGGAGTTCTCCCTACCTCCTTAAAGATTTATCCCAAAGAAAATTTTCAATTAAATTGGTCCTTTAAGTCTTATAAAATGACTATATATATATATGATAAAGACAAAGTTTACCTGAGTGATTATTTTATATGCCCAAGTTTAAGGTAAATGTCTTTTTTTTAAATCATGTAATTTCTAACAACTATATGTAGAGAAGTAAAAGTCTACCAGAATTAACATTAATCTACATTTTCTATTTCTTGTAATATTTCATTTTGTGTTCTTGCTCCACAGAAGAGTTTATTCAAAAAATGATTCAACATCCTAAATGAAATAGGGAATACTTCATTTTTAATTTTTTTAGTATAGTTGATACAATATTACATTAGTTTCAGGTGTACAACATAATGATTCAAGTCCTCTCTATGTTGTTGTGTTCACCTTAAATATAGCTACCATCTGTGACTGCACAATGCTATTACAATACTATTGACCATACTCCCTTTGCTGTGCCTTTATTCCTGTGGCATTGATTCCATAACTGGAGGCTTATGTCTCCCATGTTGTCCATCCCCCCACACCTTCCCTTTAGCAACTGTCAGTTTGTTCTCTGTATTTGCAGGTCTGATTTTGCTTTATGTTTGTTTGTTTATTCATTCATTTGTTTTTTTAGATTCCACATAGGAATGAAATTGTATGGTATTTTTCTTTCTCAGATTGACTTATTTTACTTAGCATAGCATCCTCTAGGTCCATCCATATCATAAATGGCATGATCTCATCCCTTTTTATGGCTGTATAATATTCTGCTATATATTTTTACCAGATTTTCCTTAAAATAAGAAACACTTTATTATATCTTACGTGGAAAACAATTCCATTTTCTAAAAACCTACATTCATCCCACCAGGGTTGTTCCAAATGGGATAACTTTTATAGCAATATTCAGTAAATTTTACTCATTTCAAAGTTTACTTTTCATAGAAAAATTGAAGTCACATTGGACAGAACAGAAAATTTTATATCCTCAATCCCTCAATAACAACTCTAAAAAAAAAAAAACCAACTCTAGAATTAGAAACATAAAGTACTTATAATTTAGTGTTTGATATTTTTCTGATTTCTGACTATAATTGTGAGGAAACAGTACCAAAGTTTTAAATTATCCCTAGATTATTAGAATCTTTGAAATCACCTTTATTTCTTAAAAAGTTTTATATATAGTTTATATTCCATTCACACTGTTTCCTAGAACTACTCATTTAGGTTGTGAAATTTTAAGGTCGTTACTCAGGCAAATGAATTTTGCCTCATTTCTACAGTGAAAATATCTAGAATTTTACTTCAAATGTTACTAACCTTTACAGTTACCTGCATTTATATTTATGGAAGGTTATTTGATATGAATGTATATTAACATCCTTTAGGAAAAAAAAGTTGGTTTTTTTTTAAAGATTTTATTTATTTATTTGGCAGAGAGAGAGAGAGAGATCACAAGTAGGCAGAGAGATAGACAGAGAGAGAGGGGGAAGCAGGCTCCCCGCTGAGTAGAGAGTCCGATGCGGGGCTCATCCCAGAACCCTGAGATCATGACCTGAGCTGAAGGCAGAGGCTTTAACCCACTGATCCACCCAGGCGCCCCTAGAAAAAAAGTTTTATATTAATCCTTGGTGTCATATTCTTTGTTTAATGACTTTTTCCTGAATATAATTTCTAGTGCTTTCTGTATCTATAAACTAAGTAATCTTACATGGATGCTTTTGATCATTTCTAGTTATAATGATGGGACCAATGCTCAGTGATAGTTGTTTAATTATTTGTTTATGGACTATGGAGTTTCTCTCAGTCTCCTTTGCTCAAATCTGCTATTTTCATTTGAAATTGCGTGAAAAAGACAATATTTCAAAAAATGAAACTGTTTGATCTAATCTGCATATGCTTATTTGTTTAAGAAAGATAATTGAGAATCGACCTCATGTGGATGCTCAGTAATGTGTTTCCTTGTTTTCCTTTTTCTTTTGTGGCTTTATTCTCTTTCAAGAAAATGATGGAATTGATTTAACATAGTGATATTTTTCTGTACTAGTTGCACAAATAACATGTGGGCATTACCATGCGGGGTTAGTTTTGGCCAAGCCCCATGGTTTTATTTGGACTTTTTCATGATAACAATGACATCCTTTATCTCTACCATTGGTGACAATAACCATACCACCACGCTGCTTTATGAGGCAATAACTTGGTTTCCTCATTTATCCACTCAGGAACTGGATTATTACCTCATAAAACAGTGTGATTGTACAATTATCAATTAAATCCTAGCTTGTTGAGACTCTTCAAAAAAAAATCCCTTTCCTAATAGTGGTTGGCAATAATTCCTCTCTCTGAATTCATAGAACATGACTGGATTTGTGGATTCCTGACTGCCAAAGTTGTATTTCTCACACTGTTTATCTATTATTTGACTTTTTCTTTTTTTTTGCCTTGAAGGTGCTGTATGCTGCTAAATCCCAAGAGCTGTCTTATATTGTAAAAGGACTAAAACCTTATAGGATGTACAACTTTACTGTTTCTCTCTGCAATTCAATTGGTTGTGTAACCAGCGCGTCGGGAGCAGGACAGACATTAGCAGCAGGTAAGCAATTTTTAATAGACATGAAAAATATATTGTATCTTTATAAACAAACACCTGTAAAGCTCAATACCTTCTCTTCGCAACACCTTTGGGCTTAATACTTGTCTTTTCTGGTTTCTTCTGCTCTCCAGTAACTAACTCTGATTGCTACCTCTATTGACATTTTTAAACAAATAAAAAATAAGTAAATGAGCTGAAGTTGAAGAGGTCCATGGGAATTCTGAGTTGCACCTGTGTCATTGCAAGAACTATAATTAGGTGCAGAGCAAGTTCAGGGCTCAGCAACCACCCTCGGTCCAAGTGATGTTCCTACAGTCAGAAGTGTTCAGGTGGCTTCTTATGAGGGCTTGGAATGCATCTCCTGACATTTTTTGGTCGGCTTTCACACCTGCCCTCTGGGGCTGAAGGCAGATATCCTGGGATTACTGAGTGGCCCTGCTGTTATATTTTGCTTTATTGGATGGGCAGTAGTGTAATTATTATTTTGTTTTAATAAGAAGCTCCCAAGCCTGTGAAATTCAAATAAAACACTGGTTATCAAGTAGGACCTTAGTAGTTAATGGTTTATATAGATTTTTGCCTGCTTTACTTAGAGCAAACTAGATTCATACAAACTTGATTACACATATCCCTAACACCTACATAACTCAATCACTTTGCACTTAGTATATTTTCAAATCAGTGTTTCTGTTGGTAATCAAACAAGGCTTGGTGCTCCTTAAGAAAATGTCTGGATGTGAGAAGGTTAAGAGGCTCCTAGATGAATGACAAATATTATGCAAACGTATCTAGCTATAAAAATATTCCCTATAGCTTTTCCCTAACTGTATTCATGTCCAATTCTATTGTTTTGTTTCACCTTGCTTTAGTTCTGGAAAAACTTGTTTGGCTCAAATGATTTCATCTAAGTAATTTTGTTTCTTCAAATTTTCCATCAATGAGAATAACTCCCTAATTCTAATGAACTATGTTTTATTACCATTACAATTGAATTATTTGTATTTTTCTATATTTATATGTACATCATATGTACGCATACATTTATGGCTTACCTAGATTGTGCAAAATACCATTCTCCTATAACACTGTTTATTTATTTATTTTTGTATATTAGATTATTAGGGGGTTACTGAATATGGATAATAGAGGCAGGCTCCCTGTGTCCTTTGGAACAATGATATAGTTTGGGGCTAGAGAACAGAAAAGAGGAATCTGTCTTGCAGACTGGAGAAAAGTAAAAATAGAAACAACACAAGTTAAAAACTGGCTTGAGTTATGGTAGAAAATAGAGGGATCCCAATCAGGTGAGTGAGCAGAATTGAAATCATAACAGGGTTGTAAAACACTTAAAGTCATCTAGTGTGGGGTGCTTGGGTGGCTCAATTGGGGGAGCATGGGACTCCTCACCTCGGCTTGGGTTGTGATCTTGGGATCCTGGGATTGATCCCCGCATCTGGCTCCATGCCCAGCACAGGGTCTGCTTGTTCCTCTCCCTCTGCTCCTCCCTCCACTCTCTCTCTATCTCTCCCAAATAAGTAAATAATAGAATCTTCAAAACAAAAGTCATCTAGTGTGCCTTTCTAACCAATAAGAGTATATTCTATGTGACACTCTTCCCAAGTGTTTATCCTACTCATGTTTGATCCCTTTAGTGGTAGGGGAGCTACCACTTCTCAGGCAAATCCATGTTCAGAGACCTCTTTCAAAAGGCTATTTCTCACACTGATCCAGGATATCTCCTTGTGGCCCCTATTCAACAGTCGAGGCTGTCCTCAGTCTAATTCATCTTCCGCATGACAGCACTTCCAATAACACTTTCAGCACTGAGTCTTCCCTCAAGTCTCTCCCTCGCTGCGTAACACAGCATCACGTGTCTGTACCTCGCGTGCCATAGTGTCTATTGCTAGCACGGGCACGCTCTTCCAGATGAGGTTCAGCCAGTCTTTTCATGGAAACTGCAAGGACTAGATGGGCCCTGGGGATGGGAAGAGAAAAGCAGGACAAATGCCTATGAAATAGATGCTGCCCAGTCAACACACCAGTGATAATGAGTGTGTGAGCAGCATCCACCTTGGTTGTACTAACTGGTTTCTGTGGCATGGAAGATACCAGAGCTGAGGGCTCTGTGCAGCTCCCATTTTAGCTACTGGCGAGTATACTGAAGGCCACTCTTGTCCGCTGGAAAAGTAGTAAAATGAAGCTAATCTAAGTCCTCTCAATTCTGACTCTTTATCCTTGGAAGATAGAACTTGGAAACTTCTCATAGTCTCTGAAAGTCAGGATATGCACAAATTAATCAACTTTTAAAAATAAGAGCTCATTCATATATTTTGGGGAAGCGTGATAAGCCAGGATGCCAGGGTTTAAATTTGGGACTCTGCCATATACTAGCTCTATGACCTTAAGTAAACTATGTGATTTCTGTGGCTTGATTTTCCAATTTAAAAATAAGGATAACATATTTTATAGGGTTCATGAGGATTAAGAAAGTTAAATATTGAAAGGAGCACCTAGCACAGAGTAAAGCCTCAGTAGAAACTGTTATTTTTATCATGATTATTCTCACCCCGTCGCAATGTAAATGTTATAAAATTTCTAATATTATCAAAATCTAAAATGTTATTTTACAACTTTGCTTCTATTACACTATTATAACACAAATGAAACAATGCAGAGTCCTGAAACTAAGGATTATATTACAAAAATAAACTGGAGGAGTGCTAAAGCCTAAAAGCATTATTTTTCCATTCTGTAAGGACTATATCATTCAGAATTGTGATAAAAAATTTTGTGCAAAAACTACAGATTTCAAATTTGTTAGTTGCAGTATACAACTGCATACATACATAATAATGTGCCATAATCATATAATTACTGTACTTTGTTGTGAATGCTCAATTCAGTGAGCATCTAATAAGGGCTTACCTATTTAGGGCAATGTGGGGGATTCAAAGATAATTCTATTCAAAGATCCCTTAATGGTGCTTGCATGAAGATGTAAACATAAAATAGGTAGGGTTAACACCTGGAGGCCTTGGAGAAAGGACCAAAGAAAGCTATGTGAACATAGCATATGGGATAGATAGCTTTGATTTGGGAGATTGGGAAGTTATCTCCTATGAAATGGCATTTGCGGTGGACTCTAAAGGATTGGCTAGGATTTGGGTAGGTATTTACTGAACACATGCCATCCTAGTCACTATTTTAGAGATTAGCATTGTTCCAGGTACCAATGGGATGAAAACTGTGGCTTATGAAGATTTCTCTGGCAGTAGAATGTAGAATAGATTAGAAGAGAGTGTGCAAATAGAGTCTGGTAGACTTTTCTAAGAGGCAGTGAGGGAGTAAATCAGATGAACAGAAGTAAAGATTGAAGGAAGGGAATGTAGGTGGACCAAGGAAGAGAAATCCACATGTTAAGAAGAAGAAAGAATTGAAGATGACAGTAAATATTGCAGATCATGGTGATGCCATTAAAGATAATGAGAAAGATGAAGAAAGAACACATGGGAGAAATAAACCCATGAGTTTAAGTTTGATTCAGTAGAAACACATCCATGATGATTATAAGGCGCCTGCAGCGGAAAATACAAATCTGGAGCTTAACAATGATACAGATTTTGTAATTATTACATATAGATAAAACTAAAACTATGCATTCTAATGAATTAGTGAAAGCAGAGAAAATATAAATTAAAAGTTTACATCTTAGTGAATGGTCGTATTTTGGGAGAAAGAGGAGGGAGGAGCAAAGGGAACAGAGAAATGGTCAGAATTAGAGGGAGTAGTGTCAGCAAAAGTTAAGGGAAGAGAGAACTCTAGAAGGATCTAGAATTCTGCAGTATCATATGCGATAGGCAAAGCAAGAGCAATGTGATCTACAAGGAAGGTGGCACTGGGGATCCTTTGGGGAGAACTCCAGTGTGGTTGAAGCAGAAGCCGTTATGTAAAGGACTGAGCAGTGGCAGGGGAAGATGTAATGGTAAATTTAAAATGTTCTAAGTATGTACATTTAAATATGTAAATTTAACATTGGGTTTTGTTCTTTGCCAAAATTTTCTTTCTATTGAATTTCCCTTAAAAGAAATACACTAACTTTTTGTTTCTGTGTAAAATGCTTTCATTTCTGAAGGAAAAGAGATTTTAATGTTTTCCTGGGAAAATGTTGATTTCTTAATCCTGTAATACATCTAGTCAGAGCTCTGATTCTTCTGCCAAGCAGAGAATTGGGACACTTCCGAGACAAAAGTATGGAAAAATAAGTTTTGCTTGCCATTTGATGTATTTTAAAAGACATCATTTTCGGGGAGGGGGTGTATTGAGATCAGTAAGAATGAGCTTACTTCTTTTTGTTGGAATATAAGGAAAAGCCTAGCAATTACAGATCCAATGTCTTTCTTACCAGGCTTATTTTTAGACAATGAAAGTTTTCTTCTAAGATTTTCTTAAGATTAGACATCTGGATATAACTCATAGGTCCTAAGTCATAGAAAGGAACGAAGGAAGGTCAGTCCTTTTGAGGAGTCAACAGGCTTGCTGTAGGGAAGAAATAAAAGTTGACTTGCAGCTTTAGGATTCTTCCTGCCCTGTTTCTTCCAGTCAGAGAATTGCAGTTTGGAAGGAACATATTACTGCAATGAATTGTACTGGATGTGTGAGGGATTCACTCTTGAGCGTAAACGCAGTTCCCGTGAATTTATTATGGGAGATTGAAAGGAGCCAGTGACCGTTCAAAAATTGTGAAAAGGGCACCAAAAGTTAGTAGTAGTGCTCAGCCTTTCCAAAGCCTTGGTTCATGAAAGCATGTTTCCTCCTTAAATCTCAGTCACAGAAATCAGAAAGATACTTGTAAAGATTTATCTGACTTTCCTTAAAAAGCTTGAGAATTACCATGTGCTCTTGTTCTAAGTATTTTTTCAGTGAGAGATATGGTTAGAATCCATGCCTCTCATCCAGAATATTGTGCTGCGGCTCCATTAGTGTCGTGCCCGCGACAAATCCGAGAACCCATCTGCAGGGAGGTTTATTCCCAGGAGCAGCTGTGTTTCTCTCCATAGCAAAGTCTCCAGCCCCATCTTTGGTGGCTCAAGAGCCGCTCCTGGGGGTCTGAGGGTAAAGAACGCATGGCGCCAGCCCCCTGAGAGTCCTTGCTGTTTTTTTTTTTTTAAGATTACCCTTTCGCTGTTAGGAAATTGGTGTGCTTCCCCACTTTGTGAATTGGGCACACTTTAAACCTTTCTTAAGAGAAATTCCTTCTGGAGCTCCATTCCTGGGCGAACAATGTGATATCTCCTCTGCCTGTCATAAATTGACCTCTACGCTACCAGCTTAGAAGTGCCCATCTCCCATTAAGCAAGTAATTAGTGGTGCATTAAGGTTTTTTCTCTGAATCCAAAGTAAAATGTATAGGCTGTTTGCAGCTCCGTTGAAAACACACATTGTTTGCATGCAGGTACATGAGTCTTTTCATTGTGAATAGGACCCAGAGTGATTAAACAAGCACTCTTAATATGTTAATTTATAATTTTAATTACAACAATCTTGTATATATAGTCATTAGTGAATACTAATATAAATATTTTTCTATCTTTTTATTCATAATGCATAAACCAATCATCCCGTTACTTCTCTGAGGTTGCCTGTTTTTGTTTCATAATACAATCTTTGTTCTTAGTTATGAATGCATTTTGTTCATTCCTGTCTTGAATAATCCCTCATTAAGCTAGTCACTTTCTGCTCCATGCTAAAAAGGAAAAATTATCATGCAAATGTGGCATGCCATATTAAAAAGCACATTACCAAACACTTTTGTTGCTGTCCTTCAATTAGTTTCCCTTCTTTGAATTTAATTCCATTTGTTGTTAAACTACTGACTTGATGTATGGACTCATGGATCTGAAGCTGCTGCCAAGAAAGTGGGGGGAAGAAAATCAAAGCCTCTTCGAAGAGCTGCAGAGGCGCGCTGAAATGAATTTGCTTCACCTTTGACAAGAACACTTGAACAGCACTGGAATCCTCTGATGATTCAACTTGGCTAATTATCCAATTATTTATTTCAAGAATAAAGGCACTGTTTCACAATTAGAGAAGTGTAAAGCAATCTGAGAAATTTGGTAACGACAGATGACTCAAGTAACTTCTGAGATAAACAGTATCTGTGCAAACTTGTCTCGCTGAGTGTTTCCGGGCCGCGGTGCTGTGTCTGAGGTTCCGTGAAATCCCGAGTACACTGAGGGATTTTGTTTGTTTGTTTGTTTGTTTTGCTCTTTCGGCAACAGAAATTCTTTTACACTTTTAACCAACATGTCAAATTTCCGTGGCTCTCAAGCAATGTTTAAGTTGTATTTCTCTTGATTAAAAGCTTTTGGTTCAAAGCAATACTTTTTAATTGCCTAATGATATAAGTCAGTTCTTAGGAAAGAACCGCACATTTAGGAGTTCATTTGCAATATAACTGAAAAATTCATTGCATCGCAGTAAAACAATTTACTGTTAATTACAAGGAGAAGAATTTGCTGTAGCATGCTCACAGATTGCCATGAATCATGCAGCACTCCTAGAGATTTATAACAGATGTGTAAGTGGGATGAATTAGCAGGGTTTAATAACAGAGACACAAATCATGCAGACTTCAAGGAGCTTTAATTGATATACTAGAATGTGACGGGCATGAATCACTCAGCCATTCAACAGCACTGTAACATATGGTCAGCTCAATATGCTGCATCTTAAATCGGTTGGTGAGTCGTTGGTTGTCCCATATGGTGGAAGCAATATATTTTTCATGATGAAAAAAAATACATCCATTTTTTTAAAGAAATATGATTGCAAAGCATGTTTGTTATTGAACAGTCACCTGAATGCCAAACTGGGTTTTTTTAATGATTTTTTTTTTTTTTAACATGGCCGCTTCCCAAAATAAATAGCGGCTACTACTTGTAATACCAGGTCGCTGGAGGCATTATCAGGACCAAACTGGTGCTTGTTGGCACACTTGGTCCACAGCAAAGCCTATGGAAGAGCGCAGCTGATGGTAACTGTCTGGGAAATCCTTCAGACTCGGGCAAAGCAAGCAAAATGAGAGGAGTGACGTCACTTTCAGAGAAGTTCAGGAATGCCCAGATTTGCAAAGAGAATAAGATGAAATGAATGGGAGACCCTTATCCAGCAGGGTAGGAAAGGGGCTGTGGTGATATGGTTAATGCACCACGTAGCAATTTGGACGTAGCATTTTATACTACCATCCTAATGAAATGCTCCGTCCTTCAGGAACATTCTACAAGGACTCCTGACTGACCGTCACAGAGATGGTAGTACCAGTTCCATGTTATCCTTGAACAATTGTTGTGGTGTATGGAAACAGACATCCTTGTGCAGAGATCCGTAACTGGTGGCATATAAAAAACCTTTTTACTGAAACTGGGATCTGGCAGCTTTCGGCAAAGCTTTTGCGGCGTTAGTAAATCTGACAGACTTGAAAAAGGAATATTGCAGCCTTAGAACTGTGGCTGCCAGAATTTAATGTCAACAATTAAAATTTATTTTGATCCTTACCTACTGTTTATTACTGTTTGTATACACAACAGACCTTACTAATACAGAGATGCACTATTAGATGGAATTACCATCTGTTCGGAGTGAAATGCTGGCATCTGTCTTAGATGCTAAAACTAAAATGATATTATTTCTAACAAAACAAAATTAACTGCTTTCTGCTCACCAACTTTAATTTTGAATGTGCGGATGCACCCAAGGAAAAGGCTTGTTGATGAGACACGTAATGACCTCTGTCTCCAGGTCTGCATTCAGATACGTAACTTTACTAGGGGCTCTGCTGGCCTTTTGGGCATCCCGAAATCATACTATTTAAAACAGTCTTTGAGCTTTGGGATGTGTTATTGAAAGAAAGGCATTAAAACAACACAATTAGAATATGTAAAAATCGACTGGATCAGAGAGACTGTAGTATGTACAATATTTTGATAGATGTACCCTAAATAAGTAGAAGGAAAGCAGTTCAATAGACAAAATATTCATCTGAACAAAATTGCTGTAGGTCCCACAGTGACACCTTTAGGAAAATATAAACTGTATTTTCTCTGTTAGACTATTTTTAATTTTCTCCTACACTGACATATATAAAAGATTTATATCTAACACCTCATCCTTTTCTTTTTTAAAGCCTAACTATCCTATTAACAAAGGTCTCTAGCTTTTTGAAGTTAGAGAATTTGGAATATCAAGGACAATGGTAGTTTCCATACTGATATCAGATCCGTGATGCAAATTTCTGAGAAGCCAAACTTCAGTTCTATAGATCACGAAATAATAAATTGTGTCCCACCAGCATTTAACGCATGTACACAGTGCATTAACTGTAACTGTAGTACATTTATTTGTGCTAGAGGAGACTTGAAAATGATTAAAAAATCAATACTTTGCTGTCAGAGAAGCAAGTGTTACGATGCATTTAAGTAGTTAATTGCATAAGCCCCATAAAAGCTTCAAGTTTGGGTAGCAAGGATGCCATAATTACAGTCCAAGCAGCTCCCTTTTATTAGCAGTGGACTTTAGGGGACAGTGCTTACTGTCCTCATTGCTGCTGCTGGGCGTGCGGTTCAGAGAGCATAGGTCCTCTCCGCACATCTAGGATGCTAGTTACATGCAAGTTATTGACGACCACCAGAACAACAGCTGGGAAAAGGTAGTGTTGATTTTCAGCCAGGGAAGCGATTTCCCTTAAATTCTCTAAAAGCAGTGCTTTCTGGCCTTTCTTCATGTCCTAGACCACATAGAGAAATGATACTATTTGTGTGCTGTGCTGGGGTAGAGAAACACGGTGGTTCAGAGCTGAAGGGGATGGGCTAGCCGGCTTCCTGGAGGACTGAGATGACCCATGTGCCTGTGTCCAGCATCCCTTCTGGTTTCCTCACTGAGACGCAGTGCTTACAAATGTTCAGTCAGAGAATTTTGAAACCGGAAGACACAATCGAGTCTGTCATGCTCTTCGACAGATGATGGGCACTGAGGACCAGAGAAGCCAAATACTGGATTAACCCATGTTCCATAACTGGGGACCTAAGGAGCCACTCTAGAATCTAGCTCAGTCCTCTCCTTTTCAGTTACACTGTACATCTTCTCTCTCAGAGGAGACTACTAGTAAACCAAGAAGGAGGAAGTGGTAGATTTTGTTCTTATTTCTCCGGTCAGAAAATAGACAGTGAACAAGGCAAGGCTGTCTGATTTCTGAGATTCTTTTTTTTTTAAGATTTTATTTATTTATTTGACAGAGAGAGATCACAGGTAGGCAGAGAGGCAGGCAGAGAGAGAGGGGGAAGCAGGCTCCCTGCTGAGCAGAGAGCCCGATGTGGGGCTTGATCCCAGGACCCTGAGATCACGACTGGAGCCGAAGGCAGAGGCTTTCACCCACTAAGCCACTGAGGTGCCCCTGATTTCTGAGATTCTGAGAGGAGAATCCTCTCTCCTCTTCTGGACACTGACTGGAGGGCAGTTGCAGTAGGGTGGTTGCCAACCAAGAAATCATGGCTTCCTGGCCTGGATCTCTTGATTAAGTCCTGACCCCACTGTCCTCCGTTGGGCATTCTGGCCTAGCAGTGTTTGACCAAATTACAATTCTCGTGATGGTTTTGCATTTCTGAGGAAAAGTCAAATCCTGTTCTATTGACTAAGTGCCTGAGGATGTCTTATGTTAGTCTGCTGCTCACATAGGCCTGAAGCGTAAAACGGCTGTTCATTCCTGAATTTCTGTCTTTGTAATAGAAAGTTGACGATGTTTTAAGATATTGACACTGCTGTGCAGTGTTCATAGGCAACAAACTCTTGCTTGAAAACAAATAAAGAGATTTGATTGTCAAGACTTGCCATCAACGAGAGCTTCTGCTCATTTAGCCTTCCATTCTTATCCTGTGACACTCAAACTCCACGCTACATAAATTTTGCACATGTAAATTTATGCATTATGATATGCTATTAATCAGATTATAAAGTAATAAATGCTGCATAAAGAAGAATGTCTATTATCAGAGCTTTTTATAAAAGCATATTTATAAATAGAAGAGCTAGGCTGGGAACTGGATACAAAGCATTGCAAAAAAAATACAAAAACGTAATTTTATTCTAAGTAGAAACAGACTGTATGTTATTATTCTTTGCAATGATGGATATTGAAGATCCATTTTCTGCTTTACAGCTGTAAGAGGATTTTTGGAGTTAATACAGATTTCTAATGTGAATGAATTATATCCTTTTATAATATGTAATATGAAAAATGTGTTATTGGCTAATAATAATAGTGCCTTGTATTTGTATAGAAATTTGCTTTGTAAAACCTGACACAATTATATATATTGTTTTTTTCTTTCTTTTTTTTATTATCATGTTCAGCTAACCAACATATATATATGTGTGTTTTTAAACATATATATATAGTTTATATATATATACATATAGTATACATATAGTTTTTAAATATATATTTATATATATAGTTATATATATATAGTATATATATAGTTTTATATACTACTATATAAATTAGTAGTTTTATATACTACTACTATATATACATACTATATATATATATATAGTATATATATATAGTTTTTAAAAGCAGTTATTGTCAAGGTATTCCACTGAAAATTCATCCTCATGTTATAGATGGGAAAACTGAGGCATACATAAGTTTTAAGTGATTTTTCTAAGTCATGCAGAATTGGAAGTTAAAAAGTAAAATATAATCTCTGAAAGACTTCAGAGTCCTTTCAATTACTCTATGTTGTCTCTTAATTCACTGTTTTGTGATGAACAAGTTTTATAGCTATAATCCCTTTACTTTGATAGTCTGAGAAATAATCCTTTATTCCTCTTTTCTCTTAGTGAGTCTGTATTTGTATGAATATGTTTAATAGTTCAGGAATATCTATTTTCCTTTTTATCATTTTATGTGTGTGTGTGTGTGTGTGTGTGTGACCAGTCTAATTGATTGAAAATTCCCCCTCTGGTCTTAGGGGAACTCTGAAGATAATGACTCAGTAGGGTGCTCACCCTTTCAAACAGGCTGGGTTGACTTCTTCAAGTGAAACTACAACATACCAGCTGGAAGGTTGTTTGGGTTTTTTTTAAGCAAGAGAATAAAAAAATATACTCTAATTTGACTCATTCTCTGTAGTTGACTTCCTAAGAATAGTCTAATTGCTTGGTGGAATAATTCCCCTGTGAATTTAGAAGTGTTCCACTACTTGTTAGAATTTAAACAGTCAACATTAATTGTAGTGGATACTCAGTGAAAGTGCCCTTATTGATTATAATCATTTTGCCAAATTAAAAAAAAAAAGTACACTCTCACTTTTAGGAGATATTTTTAAAACTACTATTGAGTTGCTGGAATTCCTTTTCTTTTGTTTGACTCTGAATTTATATTCCTGATTATATAAGTGAATTTATATTCCTGATTATATAAGTGAATTTTGGATTATGCTATCAATGAGGTGAGGGATTCTGAATACTACAGTGGTACAAAACCTCACCATAATCCCTAACTAGATGGATGTTGGAGTAAAGAAATACCAAATGTCAAGCAAATGGGACTTTGAAGAAGAAGCTGCTTTTAAACAAGGATAATACTCTTTAATTCTTTAGCAGTATAGGAGGTATATTCCTAATTTCTCTAAATATTTAGTTAAAAAGGAAATCCTGTTCTCAATGCACCAAATATGTATAGTTTGTGATTCTCTAAATCTTTGCTATCCAGTATGGTAGTCATGATAGTCATCTATGGCTTTTTAAACTTAAAATAAAATTAATTAAAATTAAATTCAAACTTGGATTCCTCAATTTCATTAGCTACATATCAAGAGCTCACTATCCGTATGTGGCTAATGCCTACCGTATTAGACAATACCTATCAGAACATTTCCACCATTACAGAAAGTTCCATTGAATATCATTGGAATAGGTGCTATTTTTCAAATTAAAATGTCAAATCCTTTTGTCCCAGAGCTCTAGGGAGTCATATGCGGAATATAGAAAATAGAGTTCAAAATTCATCTTTTGTGCCTTTATTTATTTATTTTAAAGATATATCTATTTACTTGAGAGAGAGCTGGGGGAGAGACAGAGGGAAAGGGAGAGAGAGCATCTCAAGCAGACTCCCCACCAAGTGTGGAGCCCAATGTGGAGTTTAATCTCTGGACTCTGAGATCATGACCTGAGCTGAAATCAAGTATTGGATGCTCAACTCACTGAGCCACCCAGGCACCCTTCTTTTGTGCTTTTAAATAGCAAGTTTTAGACAATAAAATTTATGTAATTGATCCACAATTGCTTCCCTGAATCCAGAACTCAAAAATTTTTGACAATCCTTCTTCCCTTATTAAGCTCATAGCCAATGCTAAAATTTCAATACAAGAATGGAATTCCAAATGCTGAAGAGAAACTTGAGGGGAGAAGAAATTTCTAGATGGTCAGCTTTTTATTTTGTTTTGGATTATTTTGAAGATGGGCATAGCTTGTAGAGGGAGATCTTTGAGAACGCACCATTTACTAATTTTTGGTGAGGAATGCTAAAGGAAATCATGCATGAAATTTACAGAGGCATACATATATAAAAATAAAAACATCACATGGTTTGCTGTGGCAGAAGATGAACAGAATTATTAATTACCTTTCTAAGATGATGAACATTTTGCTCAGTGCCCTCTTCTTTACAAAAAGTTAAAATAAAATCACAATTAATTGTTTCCCTTTGGAAAGCTGGCCAAGCTTTCTAGAAAGTAACAGATAGAACTTGTTCTAAGTTGTTTTAAGGCGAATTGTCTTTCATTAAGGATATCAGTTCTTGTATTCATATCATTTTAATTTGTGTTTATTGAAATAGGAAACCACTTTGTGTGCAAAAGTCTATGTTAACACAGGTGTAAAGTAAGAGTCCACAGCTTTGGTTTAGATCCTTAAAAAGTAGGCTTGGTGATAATATCATTTGTTCCTTTCTTTGCTTGTACCTCTCAAATGCAGTGAACCCACTTAGAGTGGGAATGAGTCGCAGCCTACGCACTCAACTGTTTAAGAAGAAAAATCACGAGGGCACTTGATGTAACGAGCATTGGGTACCATATGCAGCTGAAGAATTGCTAAATTCTACCCCTGAAACTAATAATACACTATATGTTAACTAACTTGAATTTAAATACAAATAAAAAAAGAAAAATCAAAACAAAACTTTATTTTTATTAACTCAGTTCTTACCCTGAACCCCTTTGCAGCAGGTGGTAGAGAAAAATCTCTGTTCCTCACTCCTGGAGTTTCCCAGAAGCCTCCAGAGAATTGCCAGGGTCCCAGGACCTCGAAGTATGCACTGCTAGGCACAGACCCTGAGCCCACTGTACCTGGACCAGAGTTCATAAACCCCTGAGCTCACAGGCTCTTTTTCTTCATGTGGATGCTTTCAGAGTGGTTTTGCTTTTTTGTTTTCATTTAAACCAGTTGCTAAACTTCGAAAATCAGAAAAATTACACCAAAATGACTATTTTTAATCATGTAAAAGATCTGGCAACTTTGGGTCATTGTTCCTGCATTATCTATTGGCTGGCATGAATTAGTGACTATTCACCCTGGCCAAGTACTTCTCAGATTCCACACTCTCTCTCATCTCATGAGTTAGCCCACTTCAATCACGTCCTTTACTTCGTTGGCATCTGTGAATTGCAGCCGTAAGTTGAAGCCATGTTAAGATGAGGGGATCTGCCTTTTGTGATCAGTGATCACCGATGGTAGTCATGGCTAGTCACAGGCTGCAGGCTTCATGAGGGATCTTGTAACTTCAGGGTGAGGTAGTGTCCACTCAGGCAAGGGAATTTCTCCAGCAAAGGGGGCAACCCCGACTCATTAGAAACAAACAGACACATTGCAACCTTGCGATACCAGCTTGGTAAAGGGGATCTGAGTGGGGCACCAATAGATTATAACATGACATGTCTTTTCCTGAGTGAGAAAGAGTAGAGAACTTATCTGCAAGAGGAAATTTTGTTTAAGCCTTAAAGTTTTATGATACCTGTTTGTTCATGGTGTTTACTCACATTTAAGATAAACTCTATTGTGTCTTCAGTTCCTAGAGCCGTGTAAAGACTTGAGACCACAACTGATTTGATCTCAAGTGTGATATACACAAAGGGCGTGTGTAACTGTGTGTGAATAACTGTGTCTAGAGGTAGAAGCTCAGTTCTTGAATGTAACAAGTGTTTTTGACATTTAGCGCCGACCCAACTGAAGCCTCCTGTGGTGGAAGGAATCAACAGCACGACCATCCGTGTTAGATGGCTCCCACCTGAAGAACTCAATGGACCCTCTCCTGTGTATCAGCTGGAAAGGAAAGAGTCATCTCTCCCCGCTCCCACAGCCACGATGATGAAAGGAGTTCGTTTCATAGGGAACGGATATTATAAATTTCCCAGTTCCACACATCCGGTCAACACAGACTTCACAGGTAAGTGTTTTTGACATCACTCTGTTGAAGAAGCACTAAATTCCAAGGTGTTTCTTATTATTTTGATATCCCTTCAGAGTGAATTTTTATTATGCCTGTCCACAGAAATACTAATTCAGACCTTTTGTCACTTCATCTTGATTGTGTCACTTTGTCCATCTTTTTGATATTCTATGTGGGGAGACATGGGTTAGTAGAGAAAAAAAAATATAGATGTGGGAAGGTTATCTTATTTGATCAATGTATATGCTGGAAGTGACTCTCAGGTACCATTTACCAGAACGTGCTCCTCAGACTACTTTACCTGCTCTACAGAAGAAGAAGAGTTCTGTAGGTAGATGAGTTTGAGAAATGCCCTGTGCTGTGGAGATTCTCAGTATACTTCAGGTTATTAAAATCTCTCACAGTAATCACAAGAAAGCTAACTTTGCTTAGCTCAGTATAGCTAATCCTTATTTGTTACTTTTTTGAAGGATTAAACTATCGGTAGGTTTTTTGGAGAGCATTCTGGGAAAAACTAATTTGGGGGAAATATGGCTTCTGTGGGTATGTTGGCAGTATGGGTGAGTGAGGTGATTGCTTTGGGCATACACACACACACACACACACACACACAAACACCTCAGGAATCAACAAAAATGATATTTTTACATGATATATTTTTAAAAATGAAAATCAATATTAAAAAAATTCTCCAATAAAATGGTAAAATTTTGAATGAGGACAAGCTTTATCCCTCACATGCAGGCTTCTGTAATCCTGCCTCATTTGTCTCACTCCCAACTCCTAGTCTTACTGGTACTAAAATACTCTGGAAGACCTTTTACCTTTCTGAATTAGAGTTTCTAAAAATACTATTTCACTATAATTGCAGGAAGATTTAACTATTTATGTTACATATATCACTTTCCCAATTTTCAAAATATATGCAAAGTTTAAGATACCTATGATTCTGTAAAACCATAATGATATTCATTTGACCCCGGAGAAAATCATTTTGGAGCAAATAGTTTTGAAAATGTTGCATGTGTTGAGGATGATGAAGTGGAATCTGAACTATAAAATATGGCTCAAATATTATTGCTTTATTTTTTATTTAAAATAGTAGTTTGCTTTGAAGTGAGGCCAGCTGCTGATAGACATTTGTAACGAATGATGTCCTAGCAGAATTATAGTGAATGAATACTTGGTTTAGCTAGTGGTTTGGTACCTCAAACTCCTCGTTGAGTATTAGATATTCAACCACTGAGCAATCATAAAATATTCAACTGCTGCTTAATATTTGTAAAACGTCAAAGAAAAGAAAGAAAAGAAAAGAAAAAACAGGTATGTGGAAGAGAAAGTTAAAAAGCCTCCAGATACAAAGTTAAAAGGCCTTTACTCCAATGGAAAGGGAAATCGCCTTCCTGGTCCAATGTTTGGCTTGCAATGTGTTTCTTCGAGGAAACAGCATTTGTTTCCATTCAGCGGAGTATTTCTGCTGCAAGCATGTCCACTCGGATTTGCTGGCCAGCCAGCAGACAGATTTTTGATGGGATCACCTACTGTTGTTCCAGTGAAAGACAGAGTGGCCCATCCACCGTTAATAAATTTAGTCGTCTGCACGCCCTCCCTCGCCGGCCTTATACTCCGAGGTGCAAGGGCTAGGGGCAGATGTAGCGTCTGGGAAGTTTTCCAAATTCCTCTTTAAAAAAGTTAGGCCATAAACACTGGCCTCACTAAGCAGGATCCTTCTGTCTATAACAAAGCCTCCAGCTGCACAGAAAATGTGTTTGGAGTACACATCGTTTGAAGGACAAGGCGGGGAGATCACAATTTTGGCTTGAACTGCTCCCTGGAGGTTTGGTGATTCCCAGAGCATAAGAAGTTCTCTGCATTCAGGCACGTTCTGGGGCCTTACTAGCTCCTTTTTATTAGCA
>CM053618.1:12050686-12065308 GCA_028646535.1 Procyon lotor
TTTTTTTTTTGTTTCGCCTCAGACTAAGAGGCGATAAGTTAATTTATAGGGATAATTTAAGTGACATAGAGAGAAATATTCAATATAGAAACAGATATTTAATTCTTGGTGTATGTCAGAGCATACAAAGAAGCAGCAAATTCAATAGAAGTTCATGATATTGTAGCTAGAAAATCATGTAAACACTCATTGTAAAATATTCTTCGGGTCACCTGGGGTTAACAGTACTTTCTCCTTCCAGAACAGGAGTATCAGGGGCACCTGGGTGGCTCAGTTGTTAAGTGTCTGCCTTCGGCTCAGGTCATGATCCCAGGGTCCTGGGATCGAGCCCTGCATCGGGCTCCCTGCTCAGCAGGGAGCCTGCTTCTCCCACTACCATTCCCTCTGCTTGTGTTCCCTCTCTCGCTGTGTTTCTCTCTATCAAATAAATAAAATCTTTAAAAAAAAAAAAAAAGAACAGGAGTATCAAATAGAACATTCCCTACTACAGCTGGACAGAGCGATCATTTTGTCTTCACAGGGGAAAAAAATTCTCATTTTTTTTTTTTCAGAAATGCAGAGTAAATCCACTTGATTTACACAAAGAATTTAGTTCTTCCCATGTAATGCTAGTAATCCACAAGGAACCTGGTAAAAACAGAAAACTAAACTACTGCTCAGATTGGCATTCCAAAGGTGACCCTCTCTCTCCTTGTCACTTTTTCTTCCTATTAGCGAAAACAGGTCCATGATCATTTGGGGGAAGATTTGACTATTGTAGTATCCAGATGCCAATCACACCCGCCTTTTAAACTGCCTTTACTGGTGACCCTGCCCAGAAATCAGGAACTGCCTTTGGGGAGATCTTTGTAGCAAACCACTGGGGAGATGAGCATACATGTGCACCTGGATGTAATTCCCTTTTATTTGTCTTCACGAGAAATGTGATTACTGATGTTGAATATCTTGCAGATGAGAACTCTGTACACTTTCTTCATAATAATGCTGTTCAAGGACACTAAATGATTGTCATACATTTTTTGTCTCCTAGTATTTGCCTTCCCCAAAATGACTGAATTCGATTGCTTTAGGAAACAGAAATGCAATTAATTACCGACCTATAAAAAAGAAATGCAACTCTCTGAATCAATATTCCCTAAAAGCATATATTTTATACTTTGTTTTACTCTCTGATATATATGCTTTATTATTATTTATTATTCCTAGTGAGCTCAGACATTTAAACACTTCATTAAAGAAAAGCTGATTATAAGCAGTTACTGGGAAGGTGCGAGCAGGGAAAACTTCAGATAGACTAATTAATAAAAGCATATTAATTCTGACCTTCAACAGCCATGGTACCCAGTATTTGTTGTCCTCCAACTGGGAGCAAGTCTTTTTGCCAGAGTGCTTAAAAAACAAACAAAACAATAACAACATCAACAAAATAATAAAATACCACGTCCTTACAAGGCACATTTAAATCACAAGTTTTATCCTATTCATAGTTATTGAAAAATAAATACATGAATTGACTATATGGCCCAGCTGTTTGATGAACAGGCAGTGATGATATGGAAAAATAAAGGCAAGAGTAAACACAGAACTTGGGAACAAAGTAGAGAAGTGGCACTTCGGGAAGAGTCTCCTTGTGTGTTTCTGCTTGTGACACAATCGTAAGAGAGTGTGAATCTCTGCTTGAATGTATCCATATGGACTGGTATCCAAATGCTTATCTTCTGAGAATCACAAAAGTCAGACAAACCCATGGTGATGAGGAATATTAAGAAGTAAGGGTTAAAGTTGTTTTGTTTTTACACCTTTCACGGAGATGTGTAAAGATGTTATAATTAGAGGGAAAGGACCATGTTTCTCCCCATTCACCAAATTCATCAGGGCCAACTTATGATGACTGCATGTGTTTTAACCCTTGTGTTTTTTAAAGCGACACATTTTGAAGCCCATTTCCATCATGTTGCCCTATGTTGGAAATGTTAATGGTGGGGTATGTGTGGGAGTCATTTTAGTTTCACTTTTGAATTTTGGCTCTAATTTCCCAAAAGAATCATTTCAGCACATGACTGTTTCTTTCACCAGTTTGCTCTTGCTCAGGTGGTCAAATTGAATGAAATTATAAGTTTCTCTTTGCATGAAGAACCCTCCCGCCCCACCACCTTTTAACTTTTACACTGTCAATCTAGAGCAGGAGGTTACCAAGTTCTCCTGTAAATGTCCAGACATTAAATACCATCTGTTTTGCAAGCCATGAGGTCTCTGTCCCAGTGCCCGAACTAGCCATGGTGGTATGAAAACACCATAGGCGATAAAGAAACAAAGAAGGGTAGTCTAGTTTTTTGGGGTAAAAATACTTTATTTACAAAACCAGACATCAGGCTGGTAGTTTGCCTATTTTTGGTTAAGAGTCCAGTCTTGGTTTCTTAAATTAATATATACTTTCATCATTACAATACGTTTTTCTTTCTTGTGCCCTAAGCCAGGGTGCCTGAGTGGCTCTGTCAGTTAAGCATCTGCCTTCCGCTCAGGTCATGATCCAGGAGTCCTGAGATGGAGCCCCACATTGAGTGGGGCTGAGCAGGGAGTCTGCTTCCGTCTTCTGCCCCTCTCTCTGCTCATGTTTTCACTCTCTCTCTTTCTCAAATAAATAAATTAAATCTTAAAACAAACAAACAAACAAAAAACCTACAGATGAGTTCAGGGTAGCTCAGATAACAGAAACAGGAGAGAACACAACAAAATCAGTAGTAATGCTTGATAAATGAAAATATCTTGAAACAGCACCTAGTTTTTCCCAAGAGGGATTTATATGTTCTGTTAACCAAGTCAGCATTGACCATGCCAACAGGATAGAATAATACATTTGGTGCAAACTTGTTCTTTTAGTTGATAAGTCTCTATCAGCTTTAAGGGGTGTGTGTTTTCCTTCTCTGTTACACTCACACCAAATGTATGACCATCTGCTATACACAGGGCACATTTGTTCCCACACTCTTGAGCCACATTCTCAAACACCCCGTGTCTGCTATGTCCCCAGGTTTTCTATGTGGTCTCACATTTACCTACTTAAATGTCCCATGTCTTTCTCTTAGGATATGTTAGCCATTTAAAAATCTTCCCTAAGCTTCTTCGCTAAAGAAAAAAAAAATTCTTCATCTCTTAATGACATTCAGCATCAATATAATAGAGATTGATTTTAGTTTCCTTTTCATCCTTAAATCGGTAGAAAGAAGAACTTGGAGCAGAAAAAGAATCATAATGGTCAACAGTGATAGAGAAACTAGCCCCTGTGAAACAATTGAATAAAATAAATTATTTTGTATATATTTTTTGGAAAAAAATTAAAGATATTTAAAGATCTATGCTTACCATTATGTTATAGCTGTTGGGATAAATGTAACACCTACAGAAGAGTATACATTAATTTCATTTCTACTCAGATTAGATTTCAAATAATATCAATGCCAAAATACCATATCTTTTAAAACTATGTTCTAGTATTCTGAAGAAATGTTTTATGAAATCGTGCACCAGGAGTTCCAGTTGAGTGGGACAATCAAGTGCGATTATACAGACCACATTTAAGTTCTACCCATTGAGGGAAATTCATAAACATAGCCCTCAGATGTTTGGAGATTCAAGAAGGGAAACCCAGGGGGCGCCTGGGTGGCTCAGTCAGTGAAGCATCTGACTCTTGATTTTGGCTCAGGATAGGGATTCCTGGGATGTTTGCAGGAATGAATGATATAATGATCTTCCCTCCCATACAGGTGGAAAACTGGAAAATAATGCAGATGCCCCTTTCTTGGCTTCTGCCTTCTTAATTTTTCTCCCCTGAAATCTGTTCCTTCTTCTGTGCTTACCACTGTGTTTACCAAAGTGAATATTACTAATTGTGTGAGATAGAAACCTGGAAAGTTTCTTGAATATGACTTCTTACTCTCTTTCTAACATTCCATCAATTGTTCCTCCTCTGAACATTCTTCTCTGATACATCTCTTGGAACCATCCACTGGTCCTATAGCTACTCCCTAGACCGGGTCTGTGTTAGAGATCTCTATACCAGCAGTTTCACTTTTATCTAGACTGATTTTCTAACTAATGAGCGGTCTTGACATTCTCTTGCTTAAAACTTTTCAGTATTTTCTCATTGAGATGTCTCGCATGAACTCTTTTTTCCTTATCTTTCCAGCTATATCTTTCCACTCATACACCTCCTGGTTTCCTCTGGGGCTCTATGACTGCCTTTCAGTGTCTGCTGTTTGAATGTGCCTCGCTGTCTTAGATGCCCGGGTCTTAGAACAGATCTATGCCTTTGCCTGGAATGCCCTCCCTTACTTACAAGAGCTTCTCCTTCCTTTCACCAGACTAATTCCTACCCATCATTAAAATGTCAGCTGAGCTGTTCCTCCAAACAGCCTCCCCACTGCCCCAGTGCTGAATCTAGATTAGGGGCCTCTCCTCCATCCTACCAGAGAAAATGAGAATTTCTCTATTTTAATCCCTACCACACTCTATTAGAATCGCTTGTTCACTTAATGCAGATCCCAAGCCGACTGAAATGATGACTGTTTTCTTCTATGACAACATTTGTCCTTGCACAGCATAGGACCAGATGTTCAATAAATGTTTGTTGAATAAAGAATTAGCTAAATGAGTTAGATAGGAAAAGGAAAATCTGTAAGAAAGATTGCTTAGCAGCTTTAAGAATGTCTTAATGGTAAGATTCACTGTGCATTAGAATATATTACATAATTTTGAGAGCTACGTTGTTGGAAGTGGTGATAGCCTAGGGGGATAACTCAATTTGTTTAGCCTCTATTGGCCTAAGATGTGTAAGGAAGTATGTTTGAAGCTATATAGTACTTGAAACAAGAAGAAAGTGTTATTAATGGTCCTTAGTTTTCAGGTAAGGTGGAGTTCCTTCTACGTCATCTGTTATAGCCAGTATGCTCTATCAGGAATTGTGCTCTGCCCTATCGCTCTCACAATGTGTTATTGGAAACAAGATGTTGCACATCTCTTAGATGCAGGATCTCCTTAGGCTTATTAAATTTTGAAGTTAATGAATATTTTGACACTTTTACCTATACATATCATTAGGGCTTATTGCAATAGGTTTAAGATGACAGTCATAATAAACATATAGAGTACAATAAAAAGCATTTTTAATCTTGAAAGTGCTTTATAAACAACAGTGATCAATGCTATGGATGGATTAACAGCATCAAACTGATTGAATTCTATTTCAAGGGCAATGGACATATTGATGTTGGCATTCTAGTGCAGAAGGAAGGCAATGAGCGCAGCGGCTCAAAGAGCAGGTTGTGTAGTCTGACCCTCGGTGTTTAAAATCTGGCTTCCCCGGCACGCTGTGTGCAGCGTGGCATGGATCCTTTCCCAGCCCTGTAGCTCAGCGTCTTCATCTGTAAAATGGATTACTGTAAGGTTTCACTGCAGGGATCACCGTAAAGGATTAGCACACGGTATCTTTGTGGTCACTATTATATGTGCATTTGTGGCTGACATTTTTCATTCAGGATTTTCGCATCATGTGCCTTTCCACTCCTACCTATATTTTATGTGCCTAAACCACATGAATCTTGATGCTACTCCTTTATAACTTCTCTCTACTATATATCACTTTATTTTATTCAATCTGTGAACTTCTGACCTTTGTGTTTTTAGCTGCCTTTCTCCTTTCTCGTGAGACTTAGATGTTCTACATCTCATTTCTATGTTTGGTGACTGCCTTTACATTTTAACATCTAACTCTATTGTAAATCTAATTCTATTTCCTCTCTTTTCTTCATAATCCAATCTTCTTAAAAACTAAGATGCTCTGCGTGTCCATTTCCTCACTACCACTCACTCCTTGATCTGTCACTTACTTTATTTCTTCTACTTTTTCATTTGAAATGCTTTCTTCAAGATTATCAGTAATTTTCAAAATGAGACTTTTCCTAATCCCCACCCTATGTGCCCCTAAATAATAATGGCACCATTATATCCTTTTTAAAATATGAAGAAATGATCACTGGGTATTATACACAAATAATGAGTCGTGGAACACTACATCAAAAACTAATGATGTATTATTGTATGGTGACTAATACAACATAATAAGAAAATAAAAATAAAAAATTAAGTTGCTACACACACAAAAAAAATAAAGTAAAATATTAAGAAACCAGTATATCTCACTAGGCTCCCCCTGCAATTTTCTCTGAACTACTTTTCAAGATTTTGGCTCTGCTTTCTATGTCTACTTTTAGATGAAAGAACTTAATCATTTTATTAGTCCATATGCATATTTTTCTCAATTTCACCCCTTTTTCCAGATGCTATGATTGGTGTTTTAGAAGGAGTGTTGAGCAAAACAGGCAGAGTCCCTAACCTTAGGGAGCTTAGAGTCTTGCAGCAAAATCATGCTTCAAACATGTAATTAGGTAATTATAAGTGATCTCTGTCTGCAGCTATGAGAGACAGAGCTGTTTCCAGCTGTGAAGGATATCAAAAAAATCTTCCTGCTGTGAGAAAAAGAAAAAGAAACTGGATAAAATTTCTTAAAAATATAGTTGTTTAAAGACATTACTGAGTAACCAGGACTGAAAGGATATGGGAGATGAAGGCCTCAGAAATAAGGAAAACCATTTTGGTGACTTTTCTTTGCTTTTTCCTTCTCTTTGATTTGCTAGTTCCCACACTGCATAGTCATAGGAAAATGAAAGCAGGGCTTGTGACTATAAAAAGTAGAGTTCAGGGCCTACCGAGGAAGAAGGAAATATACCAGGCTTTGCATTGAAACCCTACCAGGAAGACTAAACCAGAAATGGATGGATCTTCTCAAAGCCCAAGTAAAGCCTCAAACCACCTCCACTTCTGTTAGGATAAAGGTTGTCTGCTTTCCGAAATATTTCAATATTTGCTAAAAGGAGATGACATCAACCAGAGTCTATCATTTTTTATACATAATATCTTGTATTTATTCCAAAATTGCCAAGAATACCAAGAAATAGGACCAAATAAAAACGAACCAACTATCGCTTCACACAACGACATAGATAAATCTCATGACCTACCACTGAGTGTAAGAAGCTAGAAACAGAAAAACTAGTATTCCATTTAATTAAGTTTCAAAAATAGAAAAAAATGAATCAGTGCTGATAGGAGGATAAGAAGGGGTAATAACTAAAAAGAAAAGAAAAAGAAGCTTCTGAGGTTTTGGAATTATTCTATGCATTGTTCTGAGAGGTGTTTATATGTGTGTTTACTTTTTTTTTAAATTTTATTTATTTTTTTTTCAGCGTTACAAGATTCATTGTTTTGCACTACACCCAGTATATGTGTGGTATATATGTGTTTACTCCGTAAACGTCCGTCAAAATATGCCCTGATAATGTGTCCACTTTATTGTTTTGTTACACTTCAATTTGAAAAGTTGCCTAAAAAAAAAAAAAAAGAAAGATTTCAAGTATGGAAAGTCCAAGAATAAGATGGAGAAAACTCATAACAGATAACAGGAGAATTTAGCCCACTCTGGAAATTTCATGAAGGCCTCCCAAAGAAAGAGTTTTATCACTTGAAAAATGCAGTTTGAGTTAGTGAGGCAAGAAAGGCAGGTAGAGCATCCAGGTAGAGAAAGTAGCCTGTATAAGTGCCTTGGTATGGGAGATAACATGGTGTATGAATAAACAAATGTGAACAAAAAAGCAAAATCAGGAGAGTGCAATATGGCAAGAACACAGAAAGCAAGGAGCGAATGGTATTTGGTGGGGGTGAAACACAAGAAAGGGGCCAATCATGCACTTTTTGGACCACCATATTTGGGATTTTGAACTTAATTTTTTCATCTTTATAAGGCCACTGTGTAGACTGAGGACTGATGCCAAGTATGTTTTTACTAAGGGTTTGCTGAATTAAATCGATATTTAATTAAGATTGTAGGTATACTTTTTATAGATTGACCGATTAAAAGTGACCATTTCATTCACTCTTCTGTAAGTTTCGTCAACAGAATGTCTCACAAAATGTTAGAAGACCTTCTTTATAAAAATTAGCCTGAATAAAGGGTTAAAAAAAATAGCAAATTTTGAATTCTGCAGATCCTAATCACTGGGGAAATAGATAGAAATTTGCATTTTGACAAGATCTCAGTATCCACTCCATTAAGCATGTACCTACTATATGACCCAGCCGTCCCACTTGGGGGTATTTGTCTTAGAGAAATGAAACAAAAGGTATGCACATGAGTATTCATAGCTATATTCACCATGGCCTCAAACTAGAAACAACACAAATCTTTATCAATAGGTGAATGGATAAACAAACTGTGGTATGTCCATACAGTGGGATACTACTCAACAGTACAAAGGAATAAACTACTGATACAAACAACAACACACATCAGTCTCTGTTGACCGGCTGAGTAAAGAAGGCAGAAGAGTACTTAATGGCAGTTCTTAAAAAAAAAAGCAAACTATTGTGACAAAAGTTAAATGATTGCTCGAGGCTGAGAAAGAGGGGATGATGGAAATATTCTGTAGTAATCATAGTGATAGTTTTACAGGTACATACAACTTTGAAAGCTTATTGAAGTATACCCTTTAAATGAATGTAGTTTATTGCATGTAATTTATACTTCAATTAAATGGGTAAAAGAAATGAACTCCAGATGATTCTTGCAATAATGAGAACCATTGATCTACATTGTGATGGAAAAATTGCTTTAACTTTATTCAGAGAAAAATCAACCAATTTTTTATATTATTTAATTTACTGATCCTGAACTCCTTTAGATAAAGATATAAGCAGTGTATATACTTTAGATTAGGCTCAACACTGCAAATATCACTGAAATAAACTGGTATCCACTGTATACAGCATAGGAAAATGACTTACTAAACTAGACTGACAGCAAGAATCTGTGCAATTTCAACAAAATAGCTTTTTTTTCTCTACAGAAAAGGATTTCTTCTGATCTCATTCACATTAGGACAGAAGTTAGGAAATTTTTGTGAACACGGAGGGCTGTTGTCTGTCCATTTTTCAGGCATTTTATCACAAGAGGAAATTTAATCAGCAAAAATGTGAAATACACATTTGGCTGTGCCATTGACCAGTTCTTGCCTTGATTCTGTTGTGTATCTGTCATGCATTTTTCATAGCTCGTATAATTGATGTTAATGTGCAATGCTATTAAGTTTAACTGAGAAAACTAGTTTGCTGAAAACTGATTTCTTCTGCATACTTATACATTCAGTAGTCAAAAAAATTAGAGAAATATAATTAAGTATTGCAAAATCAATTTGACACTCACTTAAAATGTGTTGAGGGGAGGCAGCAAGCAGCAGCCAAATCTGATGCTGTTCTCTCCTTGTTTACTTCATAAAACTGTGCAAATTAGAACTTTAATTTACAGAGCTGTTAATGCCTCATTAAAAACTTTCAGCAAGTATCTTATTTTGAGTTTTCTTTTTTTCCCCCTTGTATCTAATATGCAACATTATCTCTGTTTTGTGGGCATGTGTAAGACAATACATTTAGGATTACTAGTTATCTAAACTGCACATATGAAAGAGATTTTTAAACATTACATCTCGGGAAAGAATGCTTGCAGTATCTGTTAGCTGTTTTCGAGAGTGATTAATTTCTCCATTTACTGTGCTCTCACTATTGTTGTTGGTAGCATCTTATGTAGTAGACACTACTGGACAGTGAGACTATAGCTGGAATCTAGTAGACTTATTTCCTGATCTCACAGGCCCTATGTAGAGTAGAATCCATGCCTGTTTGACTGCTTTTAACCATTATTGTATATTGCTATTTTTCTGCTCAATAGTGTGCTATAGCCAAAACTAAGCAGTCAACAATAATAAAAAATCTTCAAATACTAGATAGGGACTTAACCTTAAAAAAAAAAAGTTTGAGCTGTAGACATAGATTTGGCAGTTGATTCAGATATCCTATAAGCTAACAGGCTAGCACACAACTACTCCATCTTATCACATTGCCTCTGCCTCCCCTGAGGAGGGACACGTGTGACATACACCCTTGATCACTGTTAGGACAACTATAAATGCCTGACCCAATGGAACTGATCTAGTTTTCGTAGGGATTTGGAATTGGGATTCAGAACTAACCCATCAGTCTATCTTATCTCTTGAACATAACCTATGTGTTATGAGATAAGAAGCAGAGATAGGTGTACTGCTGTGGAGTGGGAGGAAATAGAGAACTAAAGCAGTTAAACAGAGACAGGAGGACAGGAAGAGGAGAAGTAGAAGGAAACATTCCTGAAGGTTTTCCCACTCCCTATGCAAAGACCTTTCCTAAGCTGGGCTGTGTCCCTCGAGTTCCAGAACACACCATTATCTTTGAATAATCAGTTCTGTCTTATGCTCAAGGTAGTTTGAGTCTGAATATGCAACCAGAGATTTTTAACTTAAAATGAAATCACCAGCATATGAATAGATCTTGAAGCCATGGGAATGCAGTCAATGACTGAAAGTCAAGGATAGACCTTGTGGGGATAGAAGGCATTCTGGGCTAGATAGTAAAAGACAACCAAGAAGGAATAGCTCAAATGTGAATGAAGGACCTACCTGAAAGTCAAGGAAAGATTGATGAATTAAAAAAAAAAAAAAAAGATTGATGAATTCAGTAATGGTCACCAGTATAAAAGGTCGACCAATGAATGGTCAGGTAGGCGAAGAACTGAAATTGTGATTGGGTTGTATCATATTTATGACTCTCTGTCTTGCTACCTGAGTAAACTATTTTTAAAATATAGTTTATAATTTTAGGGCCCTTTCTGAAATTTCTAGTATAATGTGAATTTCTAATACATATTTGATAACAGCAATCATAATTTCTTGGGGCTTATTTTCAAAAGATATGTATTCATTTTAGCCAATGATATTCTTAAAGCTTTGATGAAATTTTTTTTGGTTAGTTTGGCTTTGTATATTTTTAATGAAAAGCCATACTAAAGATATGTTTGCCAAGTATTTTTTAAAATCTGTAGTCCAGAATGCATAATTTTTTCTGGGATGGTTAAAATTCTAGGAGAATCTTTTGTTCTTTCCTTGATCTTTTTTTCCCCTATCCTCTGAAAGGGCTGTAGTTAAAACTATGGGTTATTACCCATCTTAATAGCTAAGGAAGATTTGTTACATTGTTACTGTTGCACTCGATATTTTCTCACTGTGTAACGTAGTGGCAACAGATTCTTAGTCTGATAAAATAAAATGTTCATAATACTTATAGGATAAAAGGGTTTCATCAGATCCCTTTAAATCCAATCCCTGATCTGCATGAGATTACATTTTTTGCTTTCATTTACCAGTTCCCCCAAAAGGAAGTCCTGATATAGCTACTGGGTTCTTGGCTTGCATTTTGACAGTCAGAACAGCAGGGAGGATTTTTTTCTGCTCAGCAGATACAATAGAAGATCAAGTCTTCCTGGGTTTAGTCACTGACCTTGCCAAATCCTTTCATATATTCTCTAGATTTGGTCCTGCAAGATCAAGTATTAAGCAAGTTTGACAGTCCAGCTAAATTCCATAAGGTCATCTATCACATTACATACAGTAATTGATTTTAAGTTAATTGGTCATTAGTTTCATGGTTTGTGTTTCTGGTTTTCCGGTGGAGTTTCCAGAAACATCCATGTAAATGAAAAGATAGATTATGTAAATAAAATTCAGTAAAGACTTTTTCATAAATGAAGGATTATATTTTTCATCAAATCAAAAATAAATATTACTATTTGTAGGTACAGGTAATATTCATGGAACTTTCTATTTGGTAAGCACATAATATTTATGAAATGCTGCCCTAGGTAATGTGACTAAAGGAAAGATTAGTAAGTTAATTTTACTAATTCTTGTCCTCAGGAGCTCTAATTTATACCAGTTAACATCTTAGAAGAAGTCCATAGCGTGATGCTTTAAAAAAAAAAAAGCAGAAGAAGAAGAAAGAAAAAAGGCAATTCCTACCTTGTGTTGTATTAGCAGAATTGTCAAGGATAAAATAAATAATGTGATTATTGGACTCTACTTGGCGATCCTTAGCCCTTGATAGGAGTACCATGTTCCATTTGGGATGGCACACTTTTTAAACCATAGACAAATTTGCCAGAGGTTTCAAAAGAGAGCAACAAAAAATGATGAAGGGCTTTGAAAATGGGGCCTCTAAGAAAAGGCTGAGAGACCTGAGAATATTCAATCTTAAGGAGTGAAGGCAGAGGGGACACATGATAACTGTTTACAGGCGCATAAAGAGGTGTTATGTGGAGGAGAGGGACCCATTTTTCTCATTAGTCAACACAGACACTTCAAGAAGTAATGGGTTTAAAACACATGGGGGGAAATTCAGGTTAGATATTAGATTAAATTAGGTAAAATTTAATTATTTAAAATTGTATGATACCGAGTGTCATTAAGCTGTGGAGTTAAAACTGGCAGAGGAATCTTAAGACTGAAAACAAATCAGATCCGAATCCAGGGGGTTAATAATTAAAAGACTTTACATTTACATGAAGCCTTAGCACATTTCAAATACTTATTCCTACTTTGTTTCACTGATCTCTCAACAATCTTAGGAAATAGGGGGAGTATCAGCTGGTTTTCCAGCTCAGGAAATGGAATTTCATTAAAAAAATATATATATATTTATTTGAGAGAGACAGAGATAGCGAGAGAGATCATGAGTGGGAAGGAGGGAGAGAAGCAGATATCCCGTTGAGCAGGGAGCCTGGGATCCAGCGAATGTTGTTGGCTCCCTCCACCCCTACCCCAGTGAGACAAAACTGATAAGAGGTCTTCGAATAGACAAGCAAGAGTAGAAACTAGTTCTTCAGACTTTCTGTCTGTTTTCTGTGGAATCTTGTTACCTTTTCATTTGTAACATGATTTTCATTATGAGAAATTATATTTGAATCAAGTGGGTTTTGTGGGTTGATTTTTTTCTTTTTTTTTTCCTTCTTTTTTTTTGGCTTTTAAGGTGCAAACATGCCCCATGAGTTTCCTTTTTTCGTATTAGTTAGCTGAGATGAGAATTGGTTGATGCATAAAATATAGACCAACTAGCAATTTTGTTTATATAAAGGAACAAGAAATATGATTAATCTTATATCCATTTTATTGTCTCTATTATATTTGTCTCCTGCTATTTACAACTATAGAATAAGTTCAACATTTTGGTATTAAGTTTTGAGAAATCATTGCCAAGCCAAATATAGTCTCTAGAGGTAGTGTGATATGGTAAGATTCTGCCTTTACCATTATTAAGTGGTGGAGATATTTCAATCTCACCTTTTATGAATTTCATATTCCTCATCTATAGAATGAAAGCCATAATATCTTTTTTTTTTTTTGCCAGACTGACAATAAGGATCAAATGAGAAAACAGATGTCAAAGCACCTTGATCTGTTCAAAGAAATAAACTATACACTGTAACTTAGCATCAACTTTGAGTGGGGTGGGGAAGTATGTTTTTATGTGTCAGAATATGTCAGATTCTCCGATCTCAGGAACAAAAGGAACTCAAAATCCAGTGGAGGAGACAGTCTTTCAGACTACTACAATACTTTGTATAAGGAAAATTGTTTTCTCTTTATACAAGGTGAGGGAGCAGAGGGAGGTAGCTGACACCAATATGTTACCAAGGAAGGGCCACTTGATTGGCTGCCAAGAGTCTCATGACATTTGGGAAAACTTTTTGGGCTCCTTGAACCAGGCACACAAATTGCACAAATTGTGCAGACAAATAATGCAAGAGGCAGGCTGTATTGAAAGGCTCTTAGTATGTATGCTGAGTCTGATGAGGGAATGGAGGAGATTTAAGGAAAATTCCAGCCTCTATAAACTCCTGCCATGCTCAGTAGGGTGCCATGGTCCCCCACAGAGCCCAGAGTACCCCCCAGCGGCATTCCTGTAGGAAGGCTGCAGCAGGGATGCTTACTAGGAGGATACAGAAACGCTTAATGGCCCCCTGCGCATAATGTTGAAAGAGGCTCTAATTTTTGTTTTCTTCTGAGATTAACGTGTGTATATTGCAGGTTCAAAATGGTAAGAATCTTAATTAGAGTTGCAGGAAGTTGCATAATATACTCCATGTCTCACTTTTTTCAGCACATCAAGTAGCAGAAGCTATTTGCCATCTTATGAAGGTGGATGGAGAATGAAAACTGTAATTTGAGTCAATGGGATCTCTGCCCCTGACCCCCATTTTTTTTTTTTTAAGTTAGTCACAGAGCTTAAAATGCAAAGAAGTGAATCTCCCAAGGGAGCAATTCTACTTCATCTGTGGAGGAAAGACATATGTTGTTACTGATGAAAGCTCTGTTGTGGAAGCCGAGCCAACCTCAGGACCAAACTGGAGCAGGTCTAGTGCCTTCAGCATCCCTGCAGCCCAGCTCAGCCCTCAGGCACCCTGCCTGCGCCCCCCCCCCCGCAGCCATCAGGTCCACCCAGGGCCATGTGGATCTGTTCTGGAGATTGTTTCCCACGGCCTGCTCCTCCATCTGATTCCCTTGGCGCAGTCCCTTGGCCTGCCCCTCTTAAGCTGAAATGTACCTGTCTTGTGGCCCATCCCTTCCGGCCCCTGATCTGGACAGTAGGCCA
>CM053618.1:12065408-12150125 GCA_028646535.1 Procyon lotor
GGCCTTGTTGCAGCTCTATTCATACACCCACCCAAACAGGAAAACTTTTCTTATTTTTTTTTAAACAAATATTTATTGAACTGCAACAGAGTACCAAGTATTGTGTTAAAGTATAAAGATGCCTAAACAAACAAGGCATGATCCGTGACTTTAAGAAGTTTAGGACATATGGTACTCTATATAAATATTTCGTATAAATCACTCAACCACTCAGAATACTTACTGAACATCTACCCTGTGCCAGGCACTATGTATGCTACTAAGGAACAAAATAAACAAAATCCCTGCCTTCATGGACACCTGTATTCTAATATACAGAGAGTGAACAGGAATTCATGTTAATTACTTTTCTATTCAGCAAAATTAAAATCTTATTTTCCTAATGTCTGTTATCAAATTATTATTTTTGTTTTTGTTTTTTATTTTATTTTATTTTTTATTATTATTTTTTTTTTTTTTAGATTTTTTATTTATTTGACAGAGAGAAACACAGCGAGAGAGGGAACACAAGCAGAGGGAATGGTAGCGGGAGAAGCAGGCCCCCTGCCGAGCAGAGAGCCTGATGCGGGGCTCGATCCCAGGACCCCGGGATCATGACCTGGGCCGAAGGCAGACGCTTAACGACTGAGCCACCCAGGCACCCCTCAAATTATTATTTTTGAACCGCATGTTAAACTCAAATTGTCCAACAACAACAATGAAAAAAAAAATTCTAATTGCCTTTGATCACATTGGATAAGAATTAGAATAACCTTACTGTTTTATTTTAAATACATTTGGAGCAGCCCTTATTTGAAGAAAATTCATTTTGAATTTTTCATATAACGTTAATTACTTTCTAATTAATTTTGCATGTGTGTTCCCCCAAATTGGGAAGAGTAAAGAGATGGTGTATGACTCTGCAGAGCTTTTTTTAGGTAAAGCATGAGATCAGATCAATGCTCATGTAAATTAGGACTCTGGGAAAAGTACTGAACAGCAGGATCATATTATCAAAAATCTGGCTGATAGGTTTTGAATTCACTGAACTGAATCTATTTAGAAGTACATTTTAGGAAGCCCAAATAAACATCAACACTATGGTCTGTTCTAAGTTAGGATCTTGCTTTGTCTATTTTCCAGGTGATAAAACATTGACTGTTATTAGTGTTATCATCAAGCATATTGAACAGTCAATCTGTAAGTTAATAGCAATATGCAAGCATGTAGTCCTAGGACTAGAGGGAAAGAAAATGAATGTTGTTTTTTTTCTCTATAAAGGGGGGAAAACCATTCAACACCTAGAGTCAGCTGTGACTCAAGGGTCCATTATAACTGCAAGATTTTTAACAGCCTGTGCCTAGGGCATGGGATGAATTTTGTTTCAAAGTGGTGACATGGGCAAATGTAAGCCCCTGGGAGCAATTTCAGGCAAGTTGAGAGTCCGATCTAAGCAAAAATGGACAGAATGTGGGAGATGGAATTCCACACTTACTTCCTGACCTTGGCTGATATTCCTCAGCAGTTGGTAATTAAAGGAGATACTGAAGTGAAGAAGGAAAAAGGAAGCAAGTTCATCGGAATTGCAAGAACGTAGATAAATAATAAGGTGGGGACAAAAACAGCTGGCACCACCCATGAATTGGCCATACTTTGTGTTAAGGTGACCGTGGGATAGGGAGGTTAGGTTCAGCAAGAGGAAAACCGTATATACTTTTAAAGTTTCTTTATCCTGCCTTTTAACCAGGAAAATCCATTAGCCATTTTGGTTTCCTGACTGTTTCATCCTTTTGCCATCCCAGCCTTGCATTCTCTTCCTGAAATCTTTCTGGGCAGATGACCACAATGACGCCATGCCTGCTCCCTTCATCAGAGAAGGGTATTCTGCCCCGAGTCACAAGCAGGGAGAAAATAAAATTATATAACATCTACATGTTACTGCTAGAACAGAGTCAAATAAAAATTAAAAGTCCATCAAGTGATCAGGTAGAAGTCAATAAAAAAGGTCAATAAAAAGCAAGATGAGCCAAAAGAAAGGAGTTGGTATTCTGGAAAGTGCCAGGGAAAAATAAAAGGCAGAAAAAAAAACAGTGGCAAGATCTTCCTCCCTGTGGCCTCGGGGAAGTGCGTGATAAAAGTAATTGAAGCTCATCACCCATGCGAAAAGGTTACAGTTGACTCAATAGAGGTACTGACTATGTTAACAGTAGTGGATCTTTCACCGAAGACAAAGGTAACAGATTTTTGTTTTACTTTTGCAAGCTTTTGAACATGCTGAGCCCAAATGGTTCATTTATTTATTTGTGGTTTTAGTCCATGGACTGCTGCATTTTTGAGCAACACAAAGTGTTGATTAGCTTACTTGAACAACTGTATGTTAAGAGGCCTGCTAGGTACCAGCCTTTATTCTATACAAAGGTTAGTAATGTATCCTATGGGCTTTCAAAACACAATCTGGTAACAATATGAGATTAATTTTTATATATGGTCTGCATATAACAATCTGATTCTGATAGAATCACATTTTCTCTGCATCTCATACACTGAAAAATTCTTTGGGGAAATTACTTAAAGAAAACTAGAATGAACCTGTAAAGGTTTCAGAAATGCTTTATCAGAGGATTTGACTCCCCATTATATTAAAGCCTGCATCTTTTCCTTTCTCAAATCCCAAATATGTTATCTTTAATTGGCGTAAGCCAACCGTGTTAGCAAAATTTGTGCACATGTGAAAACTTAGCTTGATCAAGATTGCAGTAGCAAACTGATTGCCATTTGATTCTGTAAACATATAATTTTTTATTCTGAGTGAAATGCTGTAAGTAAAATGAACAGGGCAAATTAGTCACTTCTTATTCAAATTTGGATTGGATTAGTAGTCTGACCCTCTCATATCTCCAAATGGTCCTACTTTCCCAGTTCAAAGAAACAGATTTCACATACCAACAAAGAGTTCTATAAGAATTGGGTCAGAGATTTTAAGAAGTTGAGGTTGTGGGTTCTGAGGCCTTTGTGCGATCATAATTCTCAAGTCTGATTTCTTCTCACTTCTCTGTGGGTCATTCATCCTATAGAGGTGTGAGTCCTAATCAAAACAAATTATACGAATATTTCTCTCTGGGATGATTCCGCATTGAATAATACTTTGTTTTTTAAATTTTTATGTTATATAGTATAGTACAATTTTTAACATTCTAAATTTTAAAAATACTTCATTGGACAAAGCATATTCTTTTATTTCACAGCACGTAAAGCAGTACTATAACTTATAACAAATAACTTAGTATTTATTCTTATCATCACTAATGTGTTCGTTTGCTAGGGCCGCCCACAAACTGGGCAACTTAAACAACAGAAATGTATTGTCTCACAGTCCTGGAGGTTAGAAGTCTAAGATTAAGACGTTGGAATGGTTGATTTCTTCCAAAGGCCGTGAGGGAGAATCTCCTCCAGGCCTTTCCTCCCGTTTCTGGTGGGTTGCTGGCAGTCTTTGATGTTTGCTGACTTCGGCATCGCCTCAGTCTCTGTCTTCACCTTCACATGATAGTCTCCCTTTGTGTGTGTTTGTCTCTTCACATGGCACTCTTTTTATAAGGACACCAGTCATATTGAAGGAGAGACCTATCCTACTCCAATATGAGCTCATCTTAATGAATTACCTCTGGCTCAACACCTTATTTCCAACTAAGGGCATATTCTAAAGTACTGGGGATTAGACTCAACATATGAATTTGGGGAAACCCAATTTAACCTGTAATGATTACTCTGAGTAACTGATGAGAAAGCAAAGGGTTGGTTTGGTACAGAAAGTGATAACCTAATTAAAAGAGAAATAACACACACACACCCCAATTCTCACATTTAATTTATTTAAGAGAAAGTTATGAACTTGTAAATAGCACGTGGCATGGTAAGGTAACTATGGCAAGTGGATGATGTATCAAAAGCTCTAATAACTAGTATTTAATCAGAGATGCTGTGTGTTTTTACTTGAAATTCATTCTGGAAAATGCAACATAATTAATTGGACCATTTATTTTAGCATGAGGTTTCTTATATTTGTAGTGATAGCATAGCGATCTTGTTTTAAGTTTCCCTAGGAATGCTTGGGAGCAGACATTAATAGCATGGAGGTAATGGTTTCATTAGCAACTCCTGCTGATTTTAGTACGCTCACAGCAACAACCACAATTCACCAACTTGAGCTATTTTTCAACAGTCTTCTTCTAAGTGACTTCATGATTGTACTGTTATGGAAGAGCATTATTGGATCCTAACTGAAGATACACAATTGTCTTCACAGCTATGACAACATGATAATCACATAAAATACACAAAATGTGGACTTCATGTATTTCTTTATAAATATAGTAAGACTTAAAGTCTTTGTTGTTCATGACATAAGGAGATCAATTTTGGGCTATAAATGTAGAGTCCCAACAAGCCAAGATTCTGATCATTTGCTTTATCTTTCTGCTAGTCACTGTGTTTATTCTAATAAGGCTTACGATATTGAGATGCTGTGTATCTTCCTAAAAGGCTGATGAGTACCTTTTAGGTACTAATGGAATATGAGTAATCCTGTACAATTATTTCCATATGTGTGCAAACCCAGTGGAAAAGTTATTCACTGACAGTCATTTTCCCATTTGGTGCATTTTCCCAACTCTACAATGTGGGAGCCACAGTAAATCATAATTAAGATGCCCCTTTAGCTCTAACATCTATGATGTTTTTGTTGATGATGACAAAGACTTTAGTCAGCACAAGTTTATTGCAGTCAAGATCAGAAATCACAGTAAAAGTGAAACTGAATGTATATAGAGAAAAAGACTGAGTTAATATGGTAGCTAGTCCTTGGATATAAATTATAGTTTCTTGATCATTGAAATCTTATGCTAAATATAATGGCTTACTTTCCCCTCAATAATGTACTAGGTTGTTCACTTGTACCTGTTCACTTAATCTCCTCTTCAAATGTGTAAGATAGGTCCAGAGAAGATAAAGTAACCTACCTCAAATCATACAGATAGTATATTTTAGGGGTGGTATTTAAATCTATGAATCTCATGCTCCAAGGCAGTATTCATGAGAGGCCTCCTTTGTTGCACAACTGTATAACGGTATGTAACTATTTCCACCTTCTCAGTTTGCTATCTCTCTGTTTGAATCAGCTACAGCTATCCACATCCTTATTATGACCCACTAGTATGAGAATACAGATTTTGCTGACCAGAAAGCCAGGGTTAGACTAATTCATTTAAATTTGTATGCCTACATGCTGCTGAGTTGTGGTCACCTCCCTTAATTAATCACCACCTCACTTTAGCTTAGCTCTTCACTTGCATCCATTCCTGACATATTTTAGAATTCTTACAGACACAGTGTCTCATTATAATCAAGTCAAGACTTGGTTTGTGGATATGTTTAACTATTTCTGAAGGCAATGGAATCCATTTTATGGACAAAATGCCCTGTTTTAGCCACATATACATGAAGTTACATTTTACTATATCAAAAGAATAGTGTGAAAAGCTAGTTCATTAGGTAGACAATATTTTATCCTAATTTATTTTTCCTTCAAAGGTAGACTTTAAATTAATTTCACAAAATTGGTTACATATGAACCAAAGTGCACTGGATTTATAGTCTTTAAATAATAGTCGCCATGAAATCCTTTAACCAATAGAGTTGACTTGAGTGGAATTTCAGGATTTTCTGTCTTATGTCTTTAAAGTGATTGCATTCTTTGTCCTGTTCTGCTCCCCGAAGCATTGCTATCCTCTTCATATTAATTAATTTATATTCTTTCTTAAATTTGTTTGGCTAATATCCTCATTTATTTTGGCTATGTCTCTTGAAATATATATTTAAAAAATATATATTTTTGCATGTGCAATCACTCCTATATCAAACTTTATGTGTAACTTCCCTTCATTTTTTATGAAAGATAGAAAAACATGGGAGGAATTTTCAAAACTTCTATGTTCTACATATTTTGCTTTGGTTTGGAAATTAATATTTCTATGTGTTAGATAGTATGAGGCTCAGAAGAATTTTTGTTTTAAATTATTTTTAGTTCTTAGTATTTCTGAATCAAAAAGACCATGCATTAGTGTTCATAGGCAAGACAGAATACAATACAGACCAGATATCCTATAAGCAACATGATAGATTTAATCATCTGATTCATTATAATACAAATATTGTAATCTATCATAATATTCAGTGTTCCATAAATCCACAATTCTGTGAAAGGGATAAGAAAAAAGGAATTAAGCTATCAGTGAGTTTACTAAAAAAGGAAAAGAGATTTCCTGATTATCATCATTCAGAATTAGTCAGACATATACATGGTAATCATTCATATTTTAAGCAATAATATGAAAATCAACATAAAGCTCTGAAAGGAACAGCTTTTTTTTTTTTTCCTCTCTAGAATGTGGGAAAAAAAAAATAGACCTATGTGCTAATTTAATTTCCTTTAAGTTAATGACATAATGGGTTTCTGGTGCATTAAAGAGGAATAAATATTGTTCAACATTTCCGTGCCTGAGCCCCAGGAATAGGGCTTATATTTAACATTGCCTTATATTTCCATGCGTGCGCCCAGTACTTTCTAATCTTTCCCCTTCTGATACGTCAGCTGGGGACAGTGACCATTAGTCAACAGTCACAAGGAAGGAGCCATGCACCTTATCCTCTGGTTTCCTGAGTCTTGAAACACACAATTTCTCCATTTTGAATCCTGACATAAATCCCATTTTTAAGGACTCTCTCCTATGTCTTTTGGTATAAGTTCACAAAATTCAGCTATCTCTCTAAGCAGACAGACTTTGAGACTTCCCAGTTGGGTAAGATCTGAGTGGGTAACAGCTGATTCTCTTGATACACACTATTTAGCCTATAGAGTATTTGGTCCTTCCCAAAACGCCATTCCAAGGAATACTGGTCTGGATGAAAAATATATTTAATATGTTGAAATAAATTTAGAAAACATTATGTTGAATCAAGTTAGTCTGATGTTTGTTGTTGTTATTGTCATTTTTTGTTGATGCTGTTGCATGATATCTTAGGTTATTTATATGCAAGTAAAGATTTTTTGTGAATTTCAGGACTGAGTGTTTTCTAAACTTCATTAACCTTGGAACTCTTTTTCTCCCACCACCCCCACCACTGTACTTATTTTAACATTGCACTTAGCAGGGTTCCACATATCAATATTTTGGGAATTTGAGGATGAAGATATGTTTTTCTCATTAAAATTGAATTCTTAGCCCACTGGGAGAGAAAACACATTAAGCTTTTATCAGTCTTTAACATTTTAACATGGATTAGGCTTTCTGCTCTTTCTGGATTTTAAGCAGTTGAGAGTAGGCTTTCATTACAGGGAGAGGAAAAGATGATCTGAAGTGCCATACATCCCTAGGGAATTTCCAAGTGGAGTGCCATCATGAATGTTCCTAAGCTGGCAGAGGAAGACATGGTGCAGTGTAGGGCTGCAGCAAGGCCATGGATTCTATAATTATAATTATATATTGGAATTTATATTATATATGTTGGATTATATTCTGATATCATTGTAATTATCTTTTCAAAATTATGTTTGTCTCGGTTTCTTCAACAAAAGAAATTGACTCGATAGTGACTTATTAACCTTAAGGCTCTAACATTATAATGTATCTGCCTAACTTGAGAGCCAAAGGTGGGGCCCAAGATAAGGAAAAGGATGAAAGCCATGAAAAGCAAGGTTGAATGTGAGTGTTGTATCCATGATAGTTTCTCTAGAGCTGGCTCTGCAGGGGTTCATGAACCTTGTCTCCCAAAGCAACCCGATTGCACAGAAAGTCATGGACAATTGGTAAGACATCCAGTGCTATAAAGACTGCAGGTATTTGCAAGGTAGACACAAAATATGCATAGCATACTTCTGTCCTTTTTTTTTTTTTTTTTTTGATTCCAAACACAGGAGTTGGCAATGTGAAAAAGCAACTGGCTGAATCACTGTAAGAAAGCAAAATGTCCTAAGTATTAGAGTGAAGAGTAAAATTTAAGTCTTCTTTTCTTTGAAAGAGAAATCTTCCCAGGTCAGGGGGTTGGAAAGACAGTAAGATAACATCTATTCTCTCAAAGTTTAGAAGAGATGATGATATTAATATATAAACACAGAATAAGATGTGTCATATCACCATCAAAGGAATGAGAAGTAGTATATTTAGTGGTTACAGACCTGGGTTCTAGAGTGGCTGGTCCAACTTCCTGGGTTAAACTCCCTGGGTTCAAATCCCATCTTTCCCACCTTCTAAGGTCCATGACTCACTTATGACTCTCTCAACCTGTGTTTCAGTTCCATCTTGTATAAAATGGTGGTGATGATGGTAAGTGCCATTTCTGTCTGATAGAGCTATTGTAACAATTAAACTGTAAAGCATCTAGAAGAGTCTAATATATGACAACAAATACAAGTATTTATGATCATTAACAATAAAATCTTTTTTTAAAGCTATTTTTTTAAAGATATTATTTATTTATTTGACAAGGAGGAGAGAGATCACAAGTAGGCAGAGAGGCAGGCAGAGAGAGGGGGAAGCAGGCTCCCATTAACAATAAATTCTATCCAATTAGAATTATCAAAAAGGGCTTTCAAAAGAAGGTAGCAATGAGGTAATCTATAAAGAACAGGTAAAATGTTTAAAGATACAAATAGATTGAGTATGTATTTTAGGGAGAGGGACAATCATGGATAAAGGCATCAAGATGGGAAGTCAAAGGGCAAGTTTGAGAAATAGCAAGATAATCACTTTGGATAAAGTACAATTCCTTTATGGTTATTTTGACTGTTTTGTGAGAAAAGAGGAGATGATTCTGAGAAAGTTACAGTTTAGAAATTTTTAAAGAATAAGCAAAGAGGTTTCCATCTAATTTGGGTTCAAATGGGACTGAATATTTGCTCAGGGGGATGATGTGAAAAGCATTGTAATTTTGGAAATGTAATTTCAAAATAGCTTTGTAGGTTAATTGTTTCTGAAATAGCCTATTGTCTTACAGTGGAAAAACAAAAACAAACAAACAAACAAAAACAGGCCCTTGACTTGAGTTGAAAGATATAGATTCAAATCTATGCTTTCTACTTTTACAGTTAAAACACTGAAACTTCTGAAGTGTCTTACTCTTTAAAGGAGGGAAAACAAGATCTAAATTATAATTGTTTTTAGCATTATATAAGTTAGATGAAAAAGGACTTAATGCAGTGCTGGGCATGTATATTCAATTAATTTTTAATTATATGACATCTCATCAAAACAAGTAAAGAATAAAATTAGAAAAAAAAATCTTTTAATCTTTAAATCTTTTAGGTCTCTACCCTAATATTTATCTATATTCTCTTCATGATAGTCAATTCATTAGACTGTTCAGTATGCTATTCAAATTCTTGGCCCTGAAGTTATCAACATTTAACATCCCATCTCATTTCTAGGTTACAGTGAAGTTCTCAAAAGTTCCCAGAGTCCCTGGGGTTATTCATCGTGAGTTGCATCTTCTGGGTTGACAACTACAGAAAGTTTAAAAATACACTGACTTCTGAATCAGCATCTTTTTCTTAAAATATAGATAACAAATCTGGTTGGCAGTTTTTTTCCAATTATTCTTCTGCCATGCTGATGCTCTGTAATGGCTCTAAGGAAAGGAACAGAAACCATCCTACAAATAAAGGCAAAATTAATAAAAGAATATGGGATAATTGACAGTTTTGCTATGACAGCATCTAATTTGAATTCTTTGATACTTATTCTTTACTCATTGACTATTAGGTTCATATATCCTTTATTTTAATCCTCTTTTTAGTTTCAGATTGTAAAATGATAGATCATTTGGGTAACTTTACAGTATCACCTTTATTATTTTGTCAGTGGTAGGCAGCACAGATGGATATTAGTAGGTCTCTGTACAAACGCCAGCAGTGGAGGTGGTAACATTGTCCTGAGTGCTTTCTCATGAAACAAATCAGATAAAGAAGAGAAAGTGATGCCAAGGCTGGCCATGACAGATGAAGTGGATCCAATAATAGATATCTCAATGGAAACATACAGATGATTCAATATTGTGTGACCTTTCCTTTCAAACTCACTCACAGGAAACATATGCCAACAGAGTGCCCAGAATCCTGTGTTTTTTTGTAACTACTCCTTTCTTTGAAGAGAAACTCCATTCTTTGCACTTCAGTCATCCAATAAATACTTTGTGAAAAGAACTTGACCAATGTTAGGAAAAGAGAATTTTAATTCTAAGGCCATTAAGAAGAGCTCAACCATAGCCTACAATTTTTCCCTCCTTTCTCCCCCACTCATTTATTGCTTTGATGTATACTATTGGAACAATGCTGTCACCTCCAACTTCTCTGAAGGCAGTTAACAGTAACAACTTGGACTGTTAAGAGATCCAAGCATTTTAAATATTTCTGAATGCAAACTGTCTCAGTGGTGATGTATAGCAACAGTTAAGATAGTTACATCTGAAAACCACTGCACTTCTCTGTAGTGCTACCTGTGAGCATTGGCATGGGAAGAGCTATACATTTATAGAGCCACCTTATTTAAATATATATTATAGGGGGCGCCTGGGTGGCTCAGTCTTTAGGCGTCTGCCTTCGGCTCAGGTCATGATCCTAGAGTTCTGGGATCGAGCCCCACATCGGGCTCCTTGCTCGGCGGGAAGCCTGCTTCTCCCTCGGCAGGAAGCCTGCTTCTCCTGCTACCATTCCCTCTGCTTGTGTTCCCTCTCTCGCTGTGTTTCTCTTTGTCAAATAAATAAAATCTTTAAAAAAAAAATAGATCATAGAATCAGAGCTTATGCTGGCCAATCACATTATCACGAATTGCATTTCCTGTATCCCTTTGGATCATTATAATAGAAACAGTGATTTCTTAAATAATAACTATTCCCACAGATTAGACAAATGAAATACTGCCTAGAATGAAATTGCTTAATCAAACTTGGTAAGGTTATCATGGATCAAGTTCATTATTAATGTTGCATGGCTTTTTCCCCCTACAAAAATAGGGAATATTTTTTTGTGTAAATTATTAAAAGCAATAATTTCTATTTTAGTTAGACATAATCTGTCTTGGCCTCAGTTTCCTTTTTCATTAGCTGAGGATAAGATAGTTATTGTAAGGATTAATGATTGAATATATGTACTTAGAATAATGTCTGACACATAGCAGTGGCTCCACAGCTATTAATCGGGAGGAGAAAAGACTTTCTACAATTGTTTCACATGCATGCAGACATTCTCTTCCATAAGTGTGTGGGTCTGCATGCAGTCAGCAGGACTATTAGAGGAACTCTTAAAAACTAGACAGATATTTTTAATCCTTACATTGCCTTTCTAATTTGACAAGGAGAAAAAAAATCATAACAGGTTTTTTTGTAAATGTAAATTTCCAAAGTTGCAAAAATGAACCCAACACCCCATTTGCTTTTGAATCAGTTAAATTGGCAGCTGTCTTGTAGTGATGAAAGACCTAGGCCATTCTCAGATGATGTCTACATGATGCCAAACAGCTAATTGAATTAAGCCCTTGTGGAAGAGACAACTAGTCCCACTTCTCATTCCCCAGATGAGGAGATGGAGGCCAAGAAATCTGCTGTGATTTATTTATATCAGGGTCAGAATCTCTATTGATATTCAGAACTTCCACCCTAGTGATTTTTCTACCACATTTCTTTGTCTTGAGATTTGTTTTCCCTTGGCTATAGGATTAAAGAGGTGGGACCATTAGTAAAAATAACTGATAAATGACCAGTGTGCTTACGCAGAGGCTACTTTTACTGCAACTTAGACTATTTGCAATGTGGTTCAAAAATATGGTTATTGAGCAAAAAGACCACTGCATGATCCAAATGGATATTTAAGCTCAAATACTAAAACTTCTACACTACCCAGTGGAGTGTTCCTTACTCATTTTGCTCTTTACAGTTTCCCTAATTTTCTCTCTGCCTGTTCGCCATTTTCTCTTACCTTAGAGAAAATCCATGTTTTATTTCTAGAACATAGCAGATGGGAACTCATAGCACCAAGGAGAAGGGAACAAAGAGTGGCTTTGCTATTAGAAAGGGCACAAATATTGTTTGAGGGCATAATGACATTGAATGATCTTTCTGGCTAACAGAATTGGTAAGTTTTGTTTTGGTTTGGTTTGGTTTAAATAAGGCCAGATTCAATGATAACAAAAGAAAAGATAGGAATCCTTGAAAAACACAGGTATCCTATTTCATTCTTACATGTCTACATTTTGATATTAAGGCTCAAGATCTTTTGAAGATACCCTTCTTATCCAAGACTGTATACAAAGTTCTTGGACGGATGTGAGCGTATCAAGTCACAGAAAGATTAAAGCACATTTATCATGCTCTGGAAAATAAGACAATGTGTGATATCTTTTATAAAATTTTATTATAAACATTAAAATAATTTTGTTTTTAAAAGAACAAACTTCTGCTAACTGGAAACCCAGCTACGCAGACTGCCTTCCAACCTGAGGATGCCAGATAAATGAGGTGTTACACTCCATAGGCTCTCAGTAGAGACAAGAAAACACTTTCTCTACACGGGTAACCCTTAATTAAACTAAGTTTTTGGTGTGTCTCTTCAGGAGAAGGTCACCATGTCAACAATAATGAGAGGAAATGGCATTGTGAACATTACTGGGTGAGATGTAGTATATTTCTTACTTTCAATTATTGTCTCCTTGTTTGAATCATTAGCATTTGGCAGATTTGTTGCTGACTTTGTTGTTCTGATTTAAAACTTGGTGTTAGGTTGAATATGTTCTTATCTTGATCTTCTGTTTCTGCCATGACTTGCATTTCTTGCTGAGTTTCTGATTTGAATTGCTCTATTTTTTTTTTTTTTTTTTTGCTGAGCTTTTGCTTTGTCTTGTTGTATTTCTCTCTGGAGGTGTTTTCTCCCCCCTTCTTATTCTTGCTATATTTCTAGTTTGGCCTATTGTATTTCTCTGGCCCGTTCATTAGCTTTTTTTTTTTTTTAAGTTATTCTCCTGTTCAGTCTATGCAGTACCTAATCAATACTCTTCCTTGCTTACTGCGGGATTTCCAAGTTATTGTGTTTTCTGTCGGCTTTGATACTGCCTGAGAGGGGTTTCTATGCTTTGGCTAAGGTGCTGTTGTCTAAATTTGCAGAGTTTCAGCTCATTACACTGACTTTAATTTTGATGTATTTGTATTTTATCCAGTTCAAGTCATGTTTCTTTCCTCTATCAATTTAATTACTTTCTGCCTGGGCAAAATTGTGTGTATACAATTGCTGCTAAAGCGACAAAGGTTTCTATTTAAATTACCACCCAGAACATCAGCAATTCAGTCTAAGAGATACTCAGAACACCTCTGATTGATGTCTTACCTTTGTGTGGGAAAGGAGATCTAGAATACCAAGAAGGCCTTCTTTATAGAACTTAGTCAAGCCTGGTTTATAGCTGTTGAGTCATTAATGTAGGAGATGAGTAGAGGGCTCTGGGGTCACAGTACTGCTTCTCTGTAAGAAAGAATATATGACCAATTTCTATTCTGTGCAAGTTAGGCTCTGAAAGCAGGGGGAAGAAATCTTTCTTAGGTGTTTAACTTCTACTTAGCTTGACTAGCCAAGCTCTGGCTCTTATTTTTCTATGTGTGTACATGTAATATATAAGTTCTTGGATTTGAATTGTGGTGTTTCTTTAATCAGTTTGCATTTGGATTTGTTAGTCAGCCTCATTGAAGGAATTTCCACTGTACATGGCAACTGACCTGAAAAGAAATGACTTGGGAAATATGGTAACACTTCCTATTTTCAAAGACGTCTGATGGGGTGGGGAGGGAGTGGGGGGTGGAGAAAAAGCATATGAGAACTACGTCTTTGAAAATAGAAACAATGCAAACACTTCAATAAATACACAATTGGTTATTTATAGGGTTTAAGCTGCTCATTCTACAAATATAACAAATGAAGCTGCTTTTGGAAATGCTTAGGAGACAGAGGCTTCTAGGTGTATCTGAACATGTGTCATAGAGAAAGTTCATCAACGGGCTATGCTCAGCAAATGTGCTCTCTCCTCAACTGCTTAGCTCTGCTTTATGGGATAAGAGCCTACTCTTTACCTACTCTATATCATTCTGTATTTCCCTCAATAGCAATTGTTGACCCCCTATGCTTAACAAAATTAGGCTACTAAGGAGAAGAAGAAAAAGTTCTTTTTTGCTAAGTGCACCTTCTGTAGTACTGGATAATTTCTTTCAGCCTCAGTTTTTTTCATCTGTGTAGTAGGAATATATGAAATGTGAGGAAAAAATAACATTTATAAAGTATTCAGCTCAGCATATGTCCTATGGTGAGAGCTCTGTAAGTGAGTTATTTCCCTTGTGTTTTTTTTCTTGTCAGGGGAAAACTAAATTTCCATCCTATTTTGCATCCAAGATTATTATGACATACTACATTAGCACATTTGACCTTGATAGAAAGTGATTGTTCATAGTCTAGTTGTATAGTAATAGACGGGCAAATGCTCTGATTCCTGTGCTCTATAGCCCTTCTCTTGCAGGAGCTGGAGTCATGTAACCTCTTCTTGTAGGCTCACCCTACCCAATTCCCTGGGGCCAGTACTGAATTCAGCAGGAATATTGACTCATGCTTTCAGAATCTCAGGAAGTCAATCCTGAGTGACTTTGTGCATACTTTTGACAGAGGGCATCCTAGCACCTTCCCAAGACCCATGACATCAGTCCCATTTTCTTCTGGGTGTTGGTAATTGAGTCCCCCTATGTTCTTGGAAGCCTGCCCAGTACCCTAGAACCTGTATTGCTGCCTAACTCTTACCAGGCTGCCCTCTGAGACCAAAGTCTACTTCTACACTCGTTTTTGGACTCCACATTCCTATTGCACACACAGCCCTTATGCCAAATGTTGAAGTTTGTCTGGCCTTCCAAATCTCACCTATTGATGCATGAACATAATTGTGCTTGTCTGTCCAGATCTCCCTACTTTAGCCCTATATTTCTTTCCTCTTCCTTCCTCTTTCTTTAGTCTATGTCTCTCTGTTGTATCCCTGGCATGCATTTTTTTAAATGATTTTAAAATTAATTAATAAATTAATTTGAGATAGAGACAAGCAGGGAGAGGAGCAGAGGGGGAGGGAGAAAGAATCTCAAGCAGACTCCACACTCAGTCTGGAGCCTGATGCTGAGCTCAGTCACAGGATCCTGAGATCATGACCTGGAGCCAAAATCAAGAGTCTGACCTTTAACCAATTGAACCACCCAGGGCCCCCTCCCTGGCACGTTTTGAGTACTAGCTATTGCTCTACTTAGCCCATGTAATGAGGGACCATACTTCTTCCTGGACTTGCAGCTGGGTATTTATACCATGTACCCACCCATGTAAAAAAATCCTCGTTGGGTTCCACCTTTCATTCCAGATCTGCTCTGCTGCATAATGTCACTCCATGGTATCATGTGGACTTCCTGTATGTTAATCAAGCATTATGGTTTTGCTCTGTGGTAACCCTACACACTTTTTATAATTTTTGAGTTTGGAATCTTTTTTTGACAGTTCCTTTTAGATGAAAACACTTTTTTGTGTAGCCCTTTTAGTACTTTAGATGCTCATTGGATTCTGGATGAACTTACCTTATTCCAAACTATGTTCAATATTGAACAAGATTGTAACTAATATTCAGGGCAGTAGACAAGGAAAGGTTATGGAATTTTTATGAACTATAAAGTGGTGTCCACTATTGTAATGATGTACCTACATAAAATTGTATAATACGTGAGTTTCTTATTCTTCAAATAGTCTAATTGATTGTTCATTGGGCTCACTCAGCCAAAAGTAGAGAGAAACTTTGTACAGACATCATTAGTTTTTCTCCATTTAGAGATTAATCATGAAGAGCTCTGGCTCTTTAATTCTGTAATTTGTATATTTAATGGGCTGCTGCAGAATCTATGACAGTAATTAGCATAGCCTGAAAACTCATTAATACGCAACAACATGATTAATGCAGCATTAATGCAAACATGACTGAAGTTATTTGGGTTATGTAGTAAGAAGATTAAAGCTAAAATGTCCTGTTTGTTTTACCAGTGGTGAGTATAATAGTGTGGCAAAAAAATAAAATAAAAACAGGTATCAAATTAGTTATTTTAAAATAAGGGAAAAAACCAGCAAAATTTAAATCAAAATGATTTCCTTTTTCACTTCTAAAATTTAGGGCATACAATATTCCCCATTTTTCCATCTATTTGTTTATTCATAAATTTATCAGTAGTAAAGATGAGCTCATTTAACTCTTTGGTTTAGCCTAGTTAATCTTGCAGCGGTTTCAACGAAACATTATTAAGTCTTACAATGAAAAATTTTTAAATAATACCAATCTTTGACCAATACATTATATATTTATTTTGAAATGAATATACACTATTGTCTTTGACAAACGGTGAAAGGAACTGTTCCTAATATAAAAGTTACATACCAGGCCCTCTTACTGCATTTTTTTTTTTTTAAAGATTTTATTTATTTGACAGAGAGAAACACAGCGAGAGAGGGAACACAAGCAGAGGGAATGGCAGCGGGAGAAGCAGGCTTCCTGCCCAGCAGGGAGCCCGATGCGGGGCTCGATCCCAGGACTCCGGGATCATGACCTGGGCGGAAGGCAGACGCTTAATGACTGAGCCACCCAGGCGCCCCCCTCTTACTGCATTTTATCATCTTAAGTAAATGTGTAGTATTTTAGAGGATGTTACCATTTTAAGTCCATCGGTTTCAATAAAGCTATCATTCATTTCATGTTAAATAATGAAAGACTCAGTAGCGTTTGGGAGGTAAGACTGTAAAAGTTTTACTTATCATTCTTACGCTCTCATATAGTCATATTAAAGCCCATTTTAAATAATATGCTTTATCAGTCCTAAACTTAAATGACGTATTTCTCAATCTTGTCATCAAACATCAAGCGTCATGTATAGTGTCTGAAACAAAACTAGCATTTTCAGGTGCAAGCTTCCGGAAAGACTGACAATGTGTGTATCAGCTTTCCTGTGCTTGCTTTACTTCAAGTCTCTATTAGGCAATGTTTTTTTTCTCAACAAAAAATCAAGTGAGTATATATACTAAACACCTCGCTCTTACCTAGGCCATGAGAAGGCAAAATAAGTTCATTCTATCATTTCTGCACTTGGAAATGACTATAGGAGAGGAGCTTCTTTCAACCTAAGGATTTCAACTTTTATGAACAAAACCACCATAGGAAAAAAAGCAAATCGGCATTACCTGCCACCAACAGATGGCACTATTATTAGTGGCTCAGATCATGACTGTTTCTGGGGCCAATAGATTTGCTAACAGACTTTCAGAAGAGTCTATTTGTAATGCAAATAGACTTTGTAAATGCAATAAAGTGGTAAACATGCTCGATTTTCTTTAACTAGGGGTCCTGTCAAAATTTCTGTAAAACTTCTTTAAAATCCTTTATATAGCCCATTTCACTTAATTCAAATATATCTTCTTCCATGTAATTCACATGTGTGAAATTAAGTTGTAGAAATTTAAAGCAACATATTTAGAAGAAAACTGGTCTTTATAATCTCTATAATATTGTATTAGACTAGCCAACCAATGCTTACAAAACTAAGCAACTAAACTCTACTGAAATATACCAGTGTTTGACTTATTTTTCAAGGGGAGGACCTAGACACAGAGAGAAAATGCACCATTGGGTAAAATCATTTGCCTCTAATGTTTTATTTCACCTCTATGGTTTTGAGTGTACTAGAGAACTCTTTAATCAGACCATTACCAAATTGAATAAATGGCTACTTAGTGATTACTGGACTATTTAGTGATGGAGTTTTGGAGCTTCTTCCTATAAATAAGCTTTCTTTTAATATTTCATGTAAGACCATCCTAATAAATGAAATGGAACAGAATCTATTTGCCACAAAATATCTCAGTCTTTTCTTTATTTCCATATAGTGATGAAACGATCAGGCTTTCTTAGAATGTAGCCAGTCCTTTTTCTAAGAAACAGTGCAGTGTGTTCATCCTATCCTCATGTGTTTCTAATCACTGGTCCAGAAAACTGGAGAAATGAGACATTTTTGTTTTGTCCCAAATTGAACACAGCCAAGAATTTAATCCATGTAGAGAAAATTGCTTTTTTTTTTTTTTCTGTAGGTAAAATTCAGGGGAGCTGTTGTTGGGGTCTTTAAAGAATGGTTGAGGGGCACCTGGGTGGCTCAGTGGGTTAAAGCCTCTGCCTTCAGCTCAGGTCATGATCTCAGGGTCCTGGGATCGAGCACCGCGTCAGGCTCTCTGTTTAGCGGGGAGCCTGCTTCCCTCTCTCTCTCTGCCTGCCTCTCTGCTTACTTGTGATCTCTCTCTCTCTGTCAAATAAGTAAATAAAATCTTTAAAAAAAATGGTTGAAAGGATGCATTGGTTCGTTCATTGCTATGGACATCAGGAATGGTTTTTGGTCTGGATTTTGGGAAAGCAATGAAGAAACATGTTGACTAAAGATTAAAACAAAGATAAATATCATCTCTAAACTCTAAATTCTTGGGGAATCAGTTATCACATCTTTTCCAAGTTAGTATTCCTAGTGGTGTACACTGTCTGTAGGAGACCCTCACTATACTTTCCTGAGGTAGAGTAAGAAACTACTGTAATTTTACACAGAACTACTGGTCTGTTTATAAAGGACTGTGTACTTGTACAGAGTTAGACTGTGAGAAGGTTATGTAGGTGAGGGTGCAGAGACTTTTGTTCTCACAGAGAAGCCCTGAGATTCTCAGTTGTAGATTCCCCTCTCTTCCTTGGAGTTGTGCAGGTATTCAAAGCGTTTCTGGGTACAGGCTTTATGGAATATAGTGAGTAAAATGAAGGTACTATATAGCCTTCTGTTATTATTGTTAATTAATAAAACCAAATCAAAGGCCTCTGAAAGCAAGCAAATTCAATGGGCTTTAATAATAATGATAATAGAGAATACTTATATAGGGCCAAATAGTTCAAAATACTTTATACATGTGAACTCATCTTATCTTCCCAAGAACCTTGTAAAAGAAGGAACTATCATTATTCCCATTTATACATGAGGAAAGTAAGTACAGAAAGGTTAAATAATTTGTCTAAGGTCACATATGATTAAGTTCTAGAGCAGAATTGGCATTTGAACCCAGGCGAGCTGGCTCTAATGTCTATCTTTAACCACTAAGCCAAACATCAAATTTCCTTGTCTTTGGAGTTACACCAAAGAAATGTCTTAACAAAATGGAATGGGACATTTGGAAGAAAAAAAAAATTGTTTTAACTCTATCAGTGCTGAAATGTAAGTTGGAGATCAGGTGAGTGTCAGGCAACTACCTCTTGTTTAGCCAGCTTCAGGGAGGGATAGGTCCTATCCTTCATTCTCTCTTAAGTACATGGTATATGTTGTCAATTACTCTTTACACCTTCCTCTTTTCTCTTCTCTTTACTTTCTCCAAAAGTAGTTAAGATATCTTAAGTGGTTGAGAAGAGATGAAATTATATTAACTGATTAAAACATAAAAAGTTCATTCATAAATAGGTTTATCTGCACACAAGCAAACGTTTCCCTGATTGACTTACTTTCACTGAATTGAATTTACCTAATATCCCAGTGCCATTATGATACATTATTAAGAATGAATTAATAACCAAATTCAAATGTATACATTGTTACCATGCAGATCTATTTTCCTCAAGTCCCATAATAGTGTGTATTAATGAAAATGTAATTAAGTTGCAGAGAGAATGTACTCAGTTACATCTAAGAATTTACTTTGTAGCAGTAAGAGTGATTACACAATGACATGGGCTAAAAGGATTATGGGATTTTACTCTTTCATTTGCTCAACATACATTTATTAGAATCCTAGTATTTTCAAAACACATCTTTGGTAAAAAAAATCTTGGAGTCTGACCACATTTATAGATTATACATTCCTTGGCCTCGAAGGAGAAGACTGGTCCCTTTTCATAAAATATCCTTTCTGGATGTCCCTCAAAATGCTATTGTAGTAAAACACTTGATCCTTAACAAAACATGGCTGCCCAGTCTATAGAAGTCTACGAAAGGCAAAATTATTCTAGGCAGCCAACAGACTTTCCTGTGCCCAACTGATGAACAAGTCAAGTGTAATAGAATAGGGATAGACTGGCCATGGGCTTTATGGTTATGCTAAATTAATGTCCATGGACCTTCAGGAGTATCCCATTCTAAATTTTTATAAGAGGCAATATGGTGTGATTATGCTAGCACACTCCAAATTAGATGTGGATTAAGTGTTGATCTAGCAGAGGCCTGAAAGTCCTTGGGAGGAGTCCTTGGGAGTCCTGATTTTGTTTTTCATTTGTTACAATATTGAAAGTATAGCCAGCTCCTTCGTCTTGGATTCCTTTACTCTTACACATAGAATTCTACCACACAAGAATCATGAACTGATAATAACATTACCTTCAAAATGTAGGATCACAATCAGAAGTAGACATTTTGGCTTCATTTTGAACTAACAGTATATTATTTGAAAGTGAAACAAGAAAATTTGTTTTTATTTTATTCCATTTCTAGAATCCTACTTGGCTTCAAAGGAGTCTGAAATATATTTTCATATTGGTCCAATTGCTTGGGATCCACTCAGGTGGTTACTAAAGAGATTTAATATAGAAACCCCAAAGCAAATTTCTTTAATGGTGCTTGGAGTCATTGGAAATTTTCAACTGTTGGACATGACATAAAAGACACTGAAATCATTGCAAGATCAAGGTCATTCAGCAATTGTAGTAATGCTGCAAGTGAGTAGAATTTGATGATTTCCCCACAATGCTGCTTTTACAAAATATAACAGAATATTATAATATATATAATATACTTAGTATATTTAAAATAAAATTTTGAAATCCCCTTTATTCAATATGAATCAATATAAATTTAATTCCATGGAATATGTATGCATATATGTAAATGTGCAATTGTATCTATGAATTATATATGAATATGCACGCACATATTCATGTACCTAGATCTTCTTTGAGGTATAAAATGTGAAAAGAGAACTTACATATATTATAGATATAGGTCTAAAAGTTTTATTTTTTTAGAAAGAAAAAATAATGATACAAATTCATTTTATTATAAGATATTTTCATAGCTAATATCTTCTTAACCTAAGCTTAAACACTTCATTTGCTAGAATCACTTGTTAAAATACTTTCCATCTTACGAGATATCAAGGTAAAAAATATTATTTATCTTAGGAAACCAAAATACATGCTGAATTTTCTATCTTCTGTTCTATAAAATAATTATTATGAGTAGATTATAATTCACGATTCAATTGTCATTTAATAACAGTCAGTTTACATTTTAGACTATCATGACTTCAATACATAGCAGTTTTCTAAAATTTACTTAAAAGTGAAGAGAGTTTGGGGTGCCTGGGTGGCTCATTGGGTTAAGCCTCTGCCTTCGGCTCAGGTCATGATCTCAGGGTCCTGGGATCCAGCCCCGCATCGGGCTCTCTGTTCAGTTGGAGCCTGCTTCCCCCTCTCTCTCTCTCTGCCTGCCTCTCTGCCTACTTGTGATCTCTCTCTCTCTCTCTCTGTCAAATAAATAAATAAATAAATAAATAAAATCTTTAAAAAAAAGTGGAGAGAGTTTATATAATAGATGAAATATTATAGCTGTTAAGATGATTGGAATTGAATATATATAATATATATAAAAAAGAGATGACAATTTATTATTATTGGATGCTGGTGGAGGATCTTATTAGCACTCTTCTCATATTTGTCCTTGTGAAATTCTGATTTTGTGTTAATGATTATATAAATATTTTGGTATGTGGGCAGTTTGGGGGTATAATCTGGAGATAGGTGGATGAATAGACATAGATATAGACAGATCTATGTAAATAGATCTATCTAACCATATCAATTTTTACCTAAAATTTCCTGTAATATAAGATTATAATTGTATATTTGAAATTAAGATTACAGCTATTCAGAAGATGAAACCATTTGAGCTGTTCCTTGGTGACATTTGTTGCTTTTACAACCTTTCACTTGTTGACTGCTCTTGACAATAAGAGTGTGTTGATGGTTCTCTCTATGGGGAATTCCATTCCTCCATGGTTTACTAGTCTTCTGAAACATTTCTTCTAGAAACCATTCTTTGACTATTCTTTCTTCCTTTTTGAGATGTATCATGATCATGTTTAGCTCTGCTTGCCTTCTACAGAATAGCAACTCAAGAAATGTATGTTGAGAGGAAATATAAAAGCATGTGAAATCTACTAGAAACATAGTTACTTGGAACAATAGATGATTGGACAAACCAAGAGTCACCATACTACTTAATGGATAACAAAGGATATCTATTATTATTGAGTCAGGAACAATAAATGATAATTATCATCTGTACTGCTATTTAATATTATTCTGGAAATTATAGCCCATGTGTTGAAATAGAAATAAGAAGTATCAGTATTGGAAAGTAGTAGACAAAATTACTGTTTGTTTGGGCTTTTTTTCCCCCCAGAATATGTAAGTGTATATCTAAAAAGAGAGAAAACATCCAAGCCTATTGTAAGTGATTATAATGTTACAATAAGATGGTTAATTAAAAATAAATGCACAAAAACTTTTCTGTGAATCAGCAATTACAAATCTAAAGGCAATCTTATTTTTAACAGCAATAAGATATGCACAGTTTTGTATAAACTAAAAAAGACATGTACAGGATCAATTTAAGGAAAGGAGAAAACAGAAACTTATAATTACTTTTGTGTTAATTTAAAAAAATGAATGAATTGAAGGTAATTAATAATAGAAAATAATGATATGAGAGGAAGAATAAGTTGTCAGTTATTAGAAATATGAAATAATAATATGATATTCTGTTGTTTCAAAAATATATCCATATTTTTGGATATATGACTAACTCAAGAGAATAGACTTTAATATACTACAGATGGATTTCAGTCAGTAAACATTTATTCAGCAAATATTTTTGAGCATCTATTATGTGCCAGCTGTTATTTAAGGTGGGGAAATGCAGAAGTAAATAACACAAATTTCCTGCCTCCTGGAATATGTTATCTAGTTAGTTTTTAAATGTCTAAGGAAAAACCTAGGATATATCCCAGTCTCACACTATATGTCAAAATAGATCATAAACAGGATATAATGTTAAACATAAAAATATAGGAAATGAATAGAAAAAATATAAATAAGTAACAATTTTTGAATCCAGAGACCTGATTATAAAAGCAAAGAGAGGGAGATACCATTATTGGAAAAAAATGATTTTAATACATAAATGATGGCACCATTTTTATATTAAAAATAACATTTAGAAGATAATCTGTTTAAAAAAAAGTAAATGACTATAATAGACAGTGAAATGGTACCTTTAATAAGAGAAAAGCACTTACAAAATAGTAATAAAGGAAAACAACCCAATTTCCTGAGAAAAACTGGCAAAGAATTTTGGGAATAATCAAATGAAGAACTTTGATGAAAGAAATTCAACTTCAGTAGTCATCCTAAAAATACAAATTAAAATTAGAATAAGATCCCAATTTTAATCTAATGCCAGATGGTGTCTCCCAGATATGCCTGGCCATATCTCTTCATTATACTGAAAATATTTTGCCTGACAATGGTTGCAAGACTTTAGATAAGATATGGGAAGGAAATTAAGCAACCTGAGAAGTCTCTTGCAATAAAATCAGAAATGAGAAGGCAGTTAGATGAAAATTCTGGTTGATTAATTTATAAATTCATATACTACTGCAACATTTTAGAGATCATCTAATCCAATACCTGCATTTAAGATGGAGAACCTTAGGCCTGTTCTGTGCAGGAAATGAGGGCTCTGGTGTATGTATGTTTCAAAAGCTATCTGGTGATATTGCTTCCTTGTATCTTTATCATTTGGAGATTATAAAGTGTGATTAGTGCTTATAACAGTGACATTCAGACAGTCACAGTTTTTAATTGTTCTTGGGAAGTAATAGAAGATTATTTCAAAGATGAAAGAGAGCCTTCATTGTTTTATAAACATTACAATCTACAGTTTCCTAAAACTTCCTACACAGTAAAACTCTCCTTTTTTTTCCTCTATCATTCCCCTACTTTTTATCCTCATCTATACTTCCAATGTAGTTTTTTTTTTTTTTAAGATTTTATTTATTTGACAGAGAGAAACACAGCGAGAGAGGGAACACAAGCAGAGGGAATGGTAGTGGGAGAAGCAGGCTTCCCGCAGAGCAGAGAGCCCAATGCGGGGCCCGATCCCAGGCCCCTGGGATCTGACCTGTGCCGAAGGCAGACACTTAACGACTGAACCACCCAGGCGCCCCCCAATGTAGTTTTTAGAATGTTGATCTGATGTTTCCCAAGTTCTTTCGTAGTCATGACTGACAATTTAATTTAAAAAATGAAGAAATGATATGTTTACATAAATAAGATAAAATTTTGGCATTCTAATAAAAAGTTAGCTATTTAGGGGTTAAACCCAGAACATTTATAATATTTTCAGATTAATTTTCAATTGTTATTTTGTTAAGTATAGTCAGTAAAGATTTTGTCATTCATGTATTTGTAGGGCTGGTTACCATAAATATTTTATTAATGGAGACATTTTTAGCACCACCTAATGGCAACCAAGTAAAAAGAAAAACCTTTTCCAATTTAGAATTTATTTGCATAATTCAAATTAAGCTATAAGCAAGAGTTGCTTATATATGAAACTGAAGTTTTACATTCCCTGATGTACCAAATAGGCTGCTAGAAATCCATCTCCAAGCCATTGGCTTGAGTGGAAATGAAGCATAAGGGATATTTGATAATGAAACCAAGAGATTTCTTCTTTCTTTATGAGAACAAGGATAAGAAAATATGTAATAAAATATCCCAATTTTATGTGAGGAGTTTTATTTTAGTTTTAGGAATTTATGCATCAAGGCTTCATTCTCCACACCCCAGTTAATTTCCTGACAAATATACCTTGACTGTTGCATTAGCATGTTTAATTTGTGTAGTTTTTCAGTTGTTTATAAAGCTTTGACCAATTTAATATACTTGTCAAGTAAAGCATCTTTTATCTTCAGTAGATTTTTTTTTAAAACTAAGAGTCATATCTTTCTGTTTCTTCTATTAGAATTGTTTTTATTGAATGTGAGTTGAACAATGTGGTTTATATCAGACATAAGTAACTCTAGCTTAAGCTGTACCTATTTACCTCATATAGTTTCTAGCAAGATTTGGAAAATGTGTTGACTGTCACATCCTTAGCTTTAAGATCAATGGTTCTGGTTATATTATGCATCTGGAGAGTTGTGATAACACCCAATTTGAAGGTCCTTCATCCTCATCTCAGCACTTTGGCTTGATACTTCTTTTAGCTTAACTTGATCAAGTAGTCACTAGTCTTTCATAATTTTATCTCCTATAAAATCCTATAAAATATAAAATAATAGAATAGTCTACAAGTTGACTGGATTCAAGCTATATATATATATAGCTGTTGCTTTCCTATTCCTACAAAATCTCTTGTAAAATTAATGGGAACTTGTGGTTCCAATTTGGATATAGATGAGTGAGAAACACATTCACTTCCATGATAACAAGAAGAACCTAGGCTAAATAAATACAATTTTCCATGAGGCTATCAAAGAACAGGTAATGCAGAAAAACTTGGATGAACTGAATTTTGGGAAGAAATGATGCCTTATAATTAATTAGAGAACTGTGGAAGTTTCCATATCTGGGGGTGGCTACTTGGCCTCAGATTTTTATAGGGATAATTTTCAGAATCAAGGAGAAATCATCTGTGCGTTAAACAACACTGTATCTTTGTGAGACGAAATGGGATCTAGAAGAGGTCTAAATGCAAAAACAAATAGGTGAGCACCCAAATCCTACTATTGTCTAACTCATATTTTCCCAAGAATGTGCCTATTAAAGAGGGTCTAGAAATGGGCTCTTATGAATTCTTGCAGTGATTGGATACTGGAATTATGAAGGAATGTAATCTAAACATGAGCCAAAAATATCTATAATTTCAACCCAATCTTCTGCCTGTTTAAAATCAAAACAGTGACATCACTAGTCATTTTGAGAGGGGCTAATCACAGGTGAACACAATCTAATTAAAGCCCAATTTCAGTTCAACACAGTCAACAGAGGTATATTATCAGATGACCAAATTATTGAAATTGGAATGCAAAAAATTTATAGTAAGTGTTATAAATATTTTAAAGAATTTAAAGGTAAAGCTGCATATTATAGAGGAAGAAATATAGGATTTTAGGAGAGAAATGGTGGCTCTAAAAAGGAATAAGATGGAAACTACATTTGAAAAGTAAAAATATACAATAAAATCTTTATTGGATGGGTTTAACAACAGATAGTGCAGAACAAAAAGTTAATGAATTTGAACACAGAAAGTTATGAAATAAATAAAAACAAAGAGAAAAAAGATTGAAAAAATAAAAAGAGAATCAGTAACCTGTTGGATAGTATCAGGAGTTCTAACATACATGAAGAGAAAGGAGTTAGGAAGAAAAGAAAGAAAATAGGTAGGAAAAAAATATTTGAGGAAATAACTACTGATAAATCTTTATATTTTATGATAAAACAGCGACCTACAGATAAGAGAAGCTCAGGGAATTCCAAACAGGATAAATACAATGAAATCCACATCTTTGGTATGTTATAGTCAGATTACTTAAACAAAAATTTTTTTTTTTTTTTAATAAACAAAAAATTTTTAAGAAGCGTAAACTAGCTAAAGGAAAAAAAGATGCAGTATACATACAATGAAACGAATGACAGCTAACATTTCATTCTCTATAATAAAGGCTAGAGATAATAGAATGTCTTTGAATACAATAACAAAAGCCAACCTGAATTCTTTACTCAGTGAAAATAATATTCAAACCAAGTTGGGAAACATTTTAATATAAACAATAACTACATAATAATTCATGAATAGTTTTAAACTACAACAAATGCCAAATAATTTTTTTCAGGCTAAAGGAAAGTAATACAAGGTAGAAACTCATAGCTAATGAAAGAATAAAGGAAAAGGAAAATAAAAGAAATATGAATAAGAAAAATATTTTCTTGATTTCTTTAAATGATATTTGATTGGCAAAAGCAAAAATATAAATATATTCTGCATTGCACACATATATAAAAGTAAAACTCATGACAAAACTAGCACCAAAGAGTGGAAGATGGTATATAGAAGTATGCTGCCATAAAGGTCTTGTATATGAAGTGATATAATATTAATTTGTGGTAGAATATTATAAGTTAGGAATACATATGAGCAACCATTTTAAAAAGTTTAGCTATTTAAAATTAACTCATTTCTAAATAATCCATGAATCAAAAAATATCACAAGGGAAACTTTAAAAGATGCAAATTTAAAAGTTAAAAAACAAAAGTACAGCATATCAGCTTTTGGAATACAGTTAAAGCAATGTTCAGAGAGAAATGTATAAGTTAAGTAATTATCTTAGAAGAAAAAGATCCAAGCTTTTCCAAGTTTCTTATTAAAAACTCTAGCAAAAAAGTAAACCCAAATAATAAGAAACAAGAAATAATTAAGATATTATCAGATATCAGTGAAATAGAAACAGATAAAGCCCAAAGTTGCCTTGCGAGATTATTGGGAGATGGAGGCCAGCATGGGGGAGGGGGGTGATTTTGAACTCTTTTCAAAGATCAATCAATATGGTTCAGCACGTTATAGAAGAAATAGAACAAAGTATCATAACATCAATAGATGTGGAAAGATCTGACAAAACTTAACACCTACTTATAATGAAAACTTTCAGCAAACTAAGAATAGAGGGAAACTTTCTCAATTAGATGAATGACTGCTATAGATTAGTACCCATAATAGTGAAATATTGCCTGCTTTTCAGATAGGAATCAAGTCAGCATTCAAATTTTACTGGTGGTTCCGGCCACTGCAATAAAGCAATAAAATATAATAAAAGGCATAAATATTGGAAAGGAAAGGAAAATGTCTTTATTTGTATATAACTTGGTTATATATATATGTTTAATCTCTAAACAAGTGCTAGAATAAGACAAATTCAGAAAGGTTGCAGTATAGTAAGTCAATATAACTAAAATTAATCAAATATATTAGTAATAAACAATTAAAAATGTAAAAGAACATTTAAAGTAAAACATTAAACATTAAAAACATTACAGTAAAGATGTAAAAGAATATTTAAAGAACATTTAAACATTTAAATTCTCAAGACATAGGACTTTAACAGGGGCCCCTGGATGGCTCAGTTGGTCAAGCATGTGACTCTTGATTTCTTGACTCAGGTCGTGATCTCAGGAGCCAGTGATGGAGCCCAGGGTTGGACTCTGTACTCAGCACGGTGTCTACTTAATATTCTCTTTCTCCTCCTCCCTCTGCCCCTCCTCCCCCACTTGAGTGCATGCTCTCTCTCTAAAAGATTAATTAATTAATTAATTAATTAGAGATAATACTGGAGTTGATAGTGCCATGGAAACACCTAAAGCAGGGGTGTGGTTAGAATTATTAATAGACCAGTCCTAACCAGCCAAGTAGCGAAGTTGGGATTTGATAAAAAGACCTGTAGAAGATGAGGTAGGAAACCATGCAGAAATACCTGGGAAAGATATTTCCAGGCAGAGGGAAGAGCAATTACTGACATAGCCAGAGTGGAAAAAAGGAAAGGAAGCATAATAGGAAGTGAAAGACATAGTGGAAATTGGATAATTTAGGGCATAGTAAACTATTGTGGTGACTTTCACTTTTACTGGGAGTAAGACAGGAAGTCTTGGGTGAGTACCAAAAAAAGAGGGACTTGACCAGAATTGTCTTTTTTTTTTTAATAAGGTTTTAAAAATTTATTTATTTTAGAGAGAGTGAGAAATAGAAAGAGAGAGAGAGTATGAGTGGGGGAAGAGCCGAGAAAGAAGGATAAGCAGACTCCACACTTAGCATAGAGCTGGAAGGAGGGCTGGATCCCATGACCCTACAGATCATGACCTGATCTGAAATCAAGAGTCAGATGCTCAACCCACTAAGCCACCCAGGCACCCCCATAATTGTCTTTTGATGGGATCACTTTAGCTATTATTTTAGAAATAGACCATAGTGTGTGTCTATGTTCATGTGTATATTGGTTGGAAGGATTGGTCATGGAGCAGTGATGGGAATAGGAAGATCAGTTAAGGGAAATAATTACAACAATCCAGGAGACAGAGAATGATGATTCCTAATACAGGAGGATCCACAATATATAAAAGAACTTGAATAAAACAAGTAGAAACAAAATGAAGTCTTTGAAATTGGGCAAAAGACATTTGTGTGTATAGCTCCCAGGAAAATATATGGCTATTTTTTTATGGCTGATGTATATATCATTATAAAAATATATATGAAAAATCTCACCATCAGGAATAAAAAAATGAACTAAAACCACACTGAGTTCTCATTCTTTGTATCTCAGATTTTGAAATGTCCATTGTTGGCCAGAGTCTGGGGAAATGGGCTTTCACATATTTAAAAGCATGTGGATTAATTATTACTTTTGAGAGATGATAGATGTAGTGATATTGATAAAAATTTTAATAATTTCTAAATATTTACTTACATCAACTGGACATTACCTTAGAGCTTAGAACAATAAGAGAAAATATTTGTCACAGTACTGCCTTTGCTATAAGAAATAGAAACTAAAACTTTCACTTTTAGTTCCTAAGTTTCTACAGTGTTTTTATTTTTATGTGGCTCTATTATTTACTAATTTTTGACAAACTTTTGTATTGAAGTTTAACATATATACAGAAAAGTGCAAAAATCGTAAGTGCACAGGTTGACGAATTTCACAAACTGACCAGCCTTGTGTAACCAGCACCCAGAGTATTAAGTAAAACTTATGGGACCCCCAGAAGCTCTCCATTGTGCTCTGTTCTAGATCACAACCAGCAATACCACTATTCTGACTTCTGACACCATTCATTTAATTTGCCTGATTTTAAACTTGATGTAGTTGAGATTATACAGGATGTTTTCTTTTAATGAGATCTATGCAAGTAGTTGCATGTAGTTATAGTTTCTTCATTTTCATTGCTGTATCGTATCCCATTTATTTGTCCTTTCCACAGTTGATGGGCATTTGTGTATATTCCATTTTGGTATATAATGAAAAGTATTGGTATTAATCACTTGTATATCTTTCTGAACCTCTGAATCTTGTGGGAATATATACCTTGGGATGGAATGGCTAGATCAGAAAGGAGGCCTATATTTAGAAGACATATGGATAACTTATAAATAGTGCCAAATACGTTTTCACAGTGGCTGTAGCAATTTCCACTCCTGCGAGTAGTTTATGAGCATTCCAGTTGCTCTACATATTTGGCTATACTTTGTATTTTGTATTTCATGTCAGCCATTCTAGTGGATGTTTAGTGGTACTGCATTTTATTTGGCATTTCTCTGATGACTCATGATCCTGAGCATCTTTTCCATGTTGATTAGTCATTTGGATATCATATTTCTTGAAAAGCTAATTGCCCCCAATTTTTTTTAAAGATTTAATTTATTTATTTGAGAGAGAGGGAGAGAGAAAGAGCATGAGCTCTTGTCTGTTAAGACACATTTTTTATTTCTAGCTAAACTGGGAATTCTTTGAGAACAAAGACTGTATTTCTTAAACTTCTTTGCCAGTTTCAATACATTAAGAAAAATGTGTTACACACAAGGAAGGGTGCTGTGAGTGGGATACCATGTGTTGAGACCATGTGGGGTAGTGGGAAGACATCTTAGGAGACCACCGCAAGCTTTCTCTGCTTCCTGAGCTGGGGAAATTCCTGTAAGACAAGAGCATTGTGTGTCTAGGGCAGTAGGTGATCTGAAGGGTGAGGGAGACCCTGAAATTCTGAACGCTGTAGACCATTTGGTTATAGGATCCTGTTTCAGCAAATTGGCTCTATGAGCCACTTCATAGCAGGTCTTTCTATTTTTTAGCTTCTATTCTAGATTGATTCTTTAAATTCCCTAAGTATTTTAAACAAGGACCCCTGTGTTCCTTTCATTCATATCAAAAACCCATTTATTTTTATGGCTCTGATAATATTTTCACATTGATACTCTGAGTATCCAATTTTGGGTTGACAAGATGTCTCTTCATGTTGATGAGTTTTGCATAAATTGAAAGTACATTATATATTGATTAGTGGGCATGCAGGCTTGAGTTTCCAAGAACAGGTTGGCATTCATAACAGGATATATTTAAAACCAAATGGCTAGGACCATCCCAGGACATGGCTGTGTATAATTCCCTGAGTATAATGTACTCACTGCATCATAAATAATAATGAAAGTAAATGTACGTTTATCAGAAAGAATCAACAAAACCCCAGCACTGATTTGCTGATGGCACTTGTCTCACCAGGCATTAAGACCAGCTTTCGAACAAGGGTGCCTGAAGGTTTGATTGTCTTTGCTGCATCGCCTGGCAATCAGGAAGAGTATTTTGCACTTCAGTTGAAGAATGGACGCCCTTGTTTTCTTTTTGATCCTCAGGTAAATGGGTAATCATAAGACTTGATATTTTTGAGAGTGTACTAGGTAAGAGGTACTGAGGTAAGCGCTTATATTTCATGTTGAATCTTCACCAAAAACTTGGAGGTAAGTACTATTATTAGCCTCACTTTACTGATGAAAACAATGAAACTTACAAAGGTGCTGATAACTTGCCCGCAGCTAAAATAGCAGAGCTCACTTTCAAACCACATAGTCTGACTGAGAATCTGCATGCTTAACAAACGACCATATGCTGTCTTACATTGAAGATGAAAACTTTTAAATACATTTGAATAGGTCTATTTTTATTTTCCTTGAAAGCAAAATTATGTCTCTCTTTAATTCTTCCACATCCTGTCTCCCTCCTTCTCTCTCTTTATCTTTTTTTTTTCTCTCTCTCTTTTCCTCTCTCCCTTTTTCCTTCCCTCCTTTGTTTACCAGCAAATACTGATGTGTCTATCAGGTACTAAAATGCTGGGTATCGCAGACTACAGTAGTTTTAAAATTAAATTCAACCATGCATCTGTGAAACAATCTAGGTAAAATTAGTGTAAAATATTCATGAATGTTGTGAAAGAGAAGTACAAGATGCTGTGTATTATGGGAACATAAAATAAAGGGTCTTTCTTTTCTGAGTTGTCGGTCTTCTCTGAAAATGTGATACTTAACTGAGATGCAAAACAATGAGGAAAAGTTAGCGCAAGAACACAGGTCTGTGTAGGAAGATGTGTATCTGAGGTGGGGCAGGACAGGGGAAATACTAATGAGGGATCAGAAAGGCACTGAGCATAAAATTTCCAGGAAGAGCAAATAGCAAACATTAATTGCCCAAGGTAGACAAGAACATGACTTATTCTACACATCAAGATGAATGTAATATGAATGTAATAGAGAACAAAGAGAAAAGTGGGGGTTTGAAAAGCTGGGTGGAGACCAAGTCACTGAGTGCTTTGTAAGCAAATGTGAAGTTTTAAATTTTTCCCAAAGGCAATGGAAAAATCATTGAATAGTTGTCTTCACTTTAGTTAAACAAATATTCGTAATAATTTGACAGTAGGTACTGTACTGGCCCAGTGAATAATTGAGGAATGAGTATGACTTTATAAAAGATGTTTTACTTTCCATTTCCTCCGGGTTTCAACTTAAAACTTCTGACCTAAATCCAAAGTTATGCCTGCCAAGTCAATGTTTTACGTTATAGTGTAAAGCTGGCATGACTTTTTCTCTCTGTATCTAAGTCAGGGGCCAGAAGCTGTGGGTGAGGATCAGCACTTAATACACCCTGGACACCCACACACCTTGGAGAGGAGAGGCAGGGCCTGCTGGACTCCATGTCCCGCTCCTTGCCAAAGACCTCAAGATTCCGGCTGGGTTCTTCCTGTGTCAGGAAGCTGGAAGGCCCATGAGTTGGCAACTGGAAAGACTGAGGAAGAAAGGTTTACACCTGGTGTTTTGACAGGGGCCTGATAGCTGCAAGACCAGTACTTGGTAGGTACTCAGGCATGGACTAGCGGGTATCCTGTAGAATTGCAGTTTCTTAAGGGGTACCTGTAAGTGGGCCGTGAGGAAGCAAAGAAGAAATAGCATCACATATAAGCAAATCCAGCAGCCAGAGAGAATGAGAGAAGCAGCAGCTGTCTCAGAAGGCCAGGAAGGGGAGCCTGAGTGGCTCAGTCGTTGGGCGTCTGCCTTCAGCTCGGGTCATGATCCCAAGGTTCTGGGATCGAGTCCCGCATCGGGCTCCCTGCTCGGCGGGAGGCCTGCTTCTCCCGCTACTGTTCCCTCTCTAGCTGTGTTTCTCTCTGTCAAATAAATAAAAATCTTTAAAAAAACAACAACAACAACAAAAAAAACGAAGGCCAGGCAGATGGCAATGGGGAAAAAAACAATGAGCACACTGTAGTTGACTGAGTAACAAAACTGAAAATATTATTTATCATTTGAAAACTTTAAGTAGATGAATTAGGAGAGACACTATCAAGCCTGAGATTAGCAGGGCAAAAATGTAACAAAAATATAAAAAGATAAAAAAGGTGGAGACCACTAACATTATTAAGAAGCAGTTCAGAAGGAGAACAAAAGAACACATGTACAATAAAAAGGATAAATAGAATGAGAAAAAAATAATGAAATATAAAGTAGGACAGTGTATCCTTTTAAGGAAGAATTGATTATAGTTTTATTGAAAGGACTCATTAAGTTCTAGTCAAGGTTAAGCAAAACTGTTGCTTCTGTAGGACCTCTGTATGCCAGGCATGATTCTAAGTGTTGACTATATGTGTAAACACAGGCACACAGACACAGACACACACAAGCACACTCATTTAAATACCACAACAATTCAATGAGGTAGTTACTCCTATTATTCCCACTTTACAAGTTAAAAAAAAAATCAGAGCCACGGTTAAATTGATTTCCCCAAAGTCATCCAGCTAATTAGCGATGAAGTCAGGATTGAAACCCAGGCATTCCACCTCCAAAGACCATGATTTTAACTCTGATACTATACTGCTCGTCAACATGAAAGAATAACGCTTGTTAATACCCGGAGATTCAGATAAAATACCATTCATGCACCACATTGGAAGGAAATATTTCAGCAAGCCTTTTAACCAAAAGGAAAAAAGAAAAGTCTGAAATAGGAAGAGGAAAAGCAGTGGTGAATATTAAGTTCAACTTAAATATTTCATGGCAGTGTGACTAGAAATGTGTTTTATTCTGCCAAAGAATATTTGGAATAAAGGAGACACATGGCAAAGGCAAAACAGACAAACAAACTAACCTCTAATAATTGCTTGGTGCTGAAATTACTAAAAGTTGAAGGAGAAGGAAAGATAAGTGATTTGAAAGTTTTCTAAAGGTATCAACTTAGTGCAGAAGGCAGTAGGGGAATGGATCACATTGGAGTCTTATTTTTATAAAATAAATAGCAAAAATGTTTTGTTTTAAATGCTGTGAAACAGATATTAATTATTGATAGAATGAAAATGTTCCAAGAACATCCAAATTAACAAGGTGAAAAGAGAGACAGACTAAATGCTAAATGATCAAAATCAACAAAAATCATAAAAAGAAAGAAACAGTACAGTAAAATAGAAGAATGTCAATGAAAAAGAAAAATCTGGCCTCTGTTTTTCCTCCCCCAACTCTTTATATGTGGGAATACTTGAGAAGAAGCCAAATGGAGAAAAACCTTAATTGTATAACCCTTTATTCATAGAGCTTTTAAAGTATACAAAGTGAGTTCACATTAATTATCTTACTTCATTCTTTTTTTTTATATTTTAACATAATGTATTTTTAAAAATTTTTTAAAAATTTTTATTAACATATAATGTATTATTTGCCCCAAGGTACATGTCTGTGAATCGTCAGGCTTACACATTTCACAGCACTCACCATAGCACATACCCTCCTCAATGTCCACAGCCCAGCCACCCCATCCCTACTCCCCCGCCTCCCAGGCACCCTTAGTTTGTTTCGTGAGTCTAGGAGTCTCTTATGGTTTGTCTCCCTCCCCATCCCCTCCTGGACATGGAGGCCCAGAGGAGTGGATGGCAAGAGCGAATGACATTTTGTTCATTTTACATTACTGTATTCCCACTGCATAACTGCATAGCACGGCGCATGGAGTATAATAGATGTTTAACAAAACATCTCTTGATGTTTTGATAATTAATGAAGTAATTATCTTCATTCTTGAAGTAGCCACTTGAGGTGGTGTTGTTTTCATCCCTGCTTTAGATGAAGTGGCCTAACTAGGGTCACACGGTAATTTAGTGATGGAACTGGCATTGGATTTAGTTTATTTCATTCAATGCCGTTTTGTTAAACAGAGTACAGAGTCTCTGCTTGAGTTGGACAGGCCAGGGAAGGGCCAAGACCCAGAGGAGTGTCCTATGGTGACTTCACATTAACTTGAATCTACAATTGGTCAGGCCAATTGTACAGGCCAGGAAAGGGCCAAGACCCAGAGGAGTGTCCTATGGTGACTTCACATTAACTCGAGTCTACAATTGGCCCATTGTAAATGTCCATCCCAGTGTCCGTGTGATTCTAGATGACTAAACACACTCCAGAGATCAATTTGCAACCATACACTGGCTTGTTGTTCACCTATTTTGAGTACCGTACACACACACACACACACACACACCCCAAATGTGGGGCAAAGTCTTTGCAGAATTAATTTAAAAATGATTTCCCCAGATCTGAAGCATAACTGTATCTCCTCGAAAATGTGATATCTTCAAATTGTACAGAACAGGAAGGTGAAGAGGTTTACTCCACTTAGCCATAGTATTGTCATTATGATCCTGAGAATGGCTTCCAGAAAACTGGAACTTTCTCATCTTCTTCATCTCCTTTTCAATGATCAGATAGACAGTCCAGTGTGAGACATGATAGCAGAGTTCAGGGAAGCATACACGGAGCATTGCCAACCATTTCTGCCCTTCTCTTCTCCCTCAGATACTTAGAGCACTCATCACTGTCATTAGCTTTTCCAGCCACTCTGTCCCTACCCTCTATACCCAAATCCTAACCTGTATAAAAAGTCGGTAGGTGCCAGCTAAGTATGAATTGAATTGTTATAGCCAAAAGGTGGAGGAGCAGGGGAATGGGAAGGGTTTAATTAATGATGCCTGGCAAGTGAATTTTTATCTGGAATAAAAGTATCTCTCCACAAGGCACAAGTTACCTGCATTTTTAGGAAAGTGAGAGTTAATTAATTCAAAAGAATATAAGGTATTAGTTGAGCAAGATTACCTTAGGATATACTTGAGAACGCGTGATCAGATATATTATACTAAGTGGTCTTAGGACATGATGCTATATCTCTGTATGAAACAATGAGCTCAAGCTAGTGGAGACTGTGGCCTTCCCCACCACTAAGGAATTTATACTCCAGTACAGGTGAACTGGACATATCTGCTCACTTTTTTTTTTAAAGATTTTATTTATTTGACAGAGAGATCACAAGTAGGCAGAGAGGCAGGCAGAGAGAGAGAGGGGGAAGCAGGCTCCCCACTGAGCAGAGATGAGGAGCTCAATCCCAGGACCCTGAGATCATGACCTGAGCTGAAGGCAGAGGCTTTAACCTACTGAGCCACCCAGGCGCCGGATATCTGCTCACTTTTTAATGAAGTCTCTACATATTTTCAGACAAAAAAAAATGTTGAAACCAGAATAGAGAAAATTTTGAATATTCTTCCATTGTTTTCTCTCCTTTTAGGTAGGAATAGGAATGCAGCTACTTGTAGAAAGTAAGAGATATCTCACATTTAAGGAAGTTAGAAGTTTTACATGCTTCCCAATGATGTTCAAATTATATTTTGAATACTTAAGTTACCACTGTAAGCCAATTTTCTTTCTTCTATCTTTGAATGAGATAAGATTATCTAATAAATACCTTATTGTAATCATCAAACAAGTAGTTATTTGCTTCACGTCTTTCTTATCAGACTGTACAATCTAGTGAGGGCCAAGTCTGACTGTTTGGTCCTGAAACAGATCCTTGAGGCTAAGTCCTTGAAATGTAGTAGATGCTCAATAAATATCTCTTGACAGATAGACTCACTGACTGACTCAGTAACTATTTGTAAAATATACTCATAATTGAAGACAATTACTCATTTTCTAGGATAAAATTTCCAACTGTTTAATGATTATTTAACAATTTAGTTCTTATTTGTTTTAATTTCTCAGTTAGAAACTTTTACTGATAATTATTTTTAAATTACTGTCTCAAATCCATTCAAAATAGTTAAATTTGAATTGTGAGAAGAGCATTTTATAGGAATTTAAAGTCACCACTGTCTAGCACATCACCTCAAAATAACTTGAATTCATTGTGCACATTTTTAAGAGTATGTTAGTAAACTTAAGTAATGAATTCTTTACCTAACAACATCCTACATAGAGGCCAAAGGTATAAAAAACCTATTTGGTTTCCCTTTCAGTGATCATATGCATTCTGTGAATAAGTATTTAGGGAAGGGGAAAAATTCTTCATGATATTTAAAATTGGATAGATGAACCGAACACTTGGAATTATTATTAAGAGTCACAGTAAAGGGGCGCCTGGGTGGCTCAGTGGGTTAAAGCCTCTGCCTTCAGCTCAGGTCATGATCTCAGGGTCCTGGGATGGAGCCCCGCATCAGGCTCTCTGGTGGGGAGCCTGCTTTCCTCTCTCTCTCTGCCTGCCTCTCTGCCTACTAGTGATCTCTCTCTCTCTCTCTCTGTCAAATAAATAAAATTAAAAAAAAAAAAAGAGTCACAGTAAAGAAAAGTTTCTCTGATTCTTAATTGCTGTATTTTTTTGTTAAGTCTCTAACAATTAGCTATCATCTCCCATGGTTTATTTGATTAACTCCAATTTGGAAATACTTGGTCAGATGATATTTTGTTGACCAATAATAACTTGTGGTTACCATTTAAATGTTTTATGTTCAGGGACATTAAAAAGAAATTCACATAGCATTCTGATCTCACCCAGAAGGGAGTTGCAAAAGTGAAAGCTTTCAAACAATTCTGAATGACATTTATTTAACATGTCTGGTATTTTCCAAATGGAAAGAACAAACTTTGTGCTATGACACTAGAATTGATTACAGAATTATTCTCTTAACATGGGTGGAGGAACATAATTTTCAAATGATCATCAAAGAATAATATGCTAGGTTCTTCCAAGTATAAAGCAAATTTGGCATCCTGAGGCTCTATGTTATGTACTCAAATTTGTCTCCAATAAACGTGATTTCTGATGTAGAGAACTATTACTGCTTCAAATTGTTGCCAAACATAATATGAAGAACCACTTACTCAGACACCTGATCTTTAGAATGCAGCATCGTTTGTAACAATTTTAACGCTAACTAAGTACACTTTGATGAGACAGCATTTAATAAAATGCTCATTAATTTCATCATTAGCAAGGGTATGCTAAGAAGTAAGCCAGTTTCTTATGTCACGCCCAATTAGCATCCCATGCTAGTAATCCCATTAGTATTGTTGAATTCACTAATGGAAAAACTAATGGGCATGCTACCAGGGCACATTAATTGGGCACGACACCAGTTCTGGTTTTAATTATTAAACTACGATAATGAAATGTGTGTTTGTAAAATATTAAAATGTTGAAATAGGGTTGAAGAAAATAAAAGAGTAGGTAGAGGAAAGAGATATAAAGAAAGTCAACCTACAAAAATTCAAGGTTTAGAAAATGGATTTACCAAATGGTCATCCTTCTAGCTGATCAAGTTGTCTATAAGAGTTGGGATATTGTCCACAGGAGAGAAACCCACCCATCCTCATGGGAAATTAAAAGCTGTTTTTTGGTAATATGAATTTCTATATGTCATACATGTTGTCATGCTCTGTATGAGGCTTGACAGGAGCCAATTAAATGTGTAGAATGGACGTGTTACCTCACTGAAGCTATTTTAAGGAAATATAAGCAGAAATGTTTTACTTATGATGATATTACTCACGTTGCCCTTTTTGTGATATAAATCTTCAATTACATCAGGTAATTATCACTGTTCTCTTTTTGAAAAATGGTATTCCAAAATTATGGGAGTTTGGTGAAATACTCCAACTAATTAAAAAAAAACATTTTGTAATATTTTACTCAGCCTTATTTTGTTTTCTAAAAGTTTTTATTGGATTGAAGTGAATTTTTGCTAAGCAAATCAGTTTTATTAAGAAAGAAATTTATTTTCACTTAGAAGGTTGGGAGTAATTTTCTGATGGTTTTTTAATAGTAGTAGAAGTAACCGATGATGGTGACAAAGTTGAAGTATCTTCTACTTTTATTTGCTTAGTAACACTAAAAAGGGTAACTTTGTGTTGAACCTGATATGCTGAGAAAGTGTTCACTTGGCTAGAAAGTACTCAGATGGAAGGTTTCTCTTCTACTTCTCTTTCTCTGTTTCCTTATCCTCATCTCCTTTCTGCTCGTTTCTGTTCTTGATGTCTGCCATTTCCTACTCTTACCTGCTTAAGAACTCATTTTTAACTATGATACCATGATGTCAGATACAAGTATAAATGCTAGATTTTAGACTACAGAGCACTGAGTACAAAGTTTAACTGCAATACTTATGGTCAATGTACTAATAATAACTGGCTAATTTTTAATATGAATCTCATTCTTTCTACTGATTATCAGTGTAGTGAAGGCAAGAGAAACTAAGATACTAAACATTTTCCTATCTTTAGAACAATCCAGATTCAAAAGTATGTTATTAGTTTTCAATTCTTATTTCATATTTCTGCCAAAATTTTAAGAGCTAAAATTTTAGAATAGAAAATTCTTTACCTTTCTGATGACTATAAGTGCTCAAGATGCAAGTGTGCTTGTAAGAGATTTTTTATTCCAAAGAGGTCTTTTCAGGTTTGAACACGATGGTGTTTGCAGAAGGGCATCAGAGAAAAGCCAGAATGATGTTAGGCATCAGCTTTAATTTTGAGTTTGGTTTGAAAAGTATGCATACTTCCATTATCATCATGTCAAAATCTATAAATTGATTTTTAGCAAATATAGAATTATATGCATATGAGCTTACAAACATATATATAGTCATTCATTCATTCATTCCCTTAAGGGATCTCCAATGGAAGTTACTACAACTAATGATGGTGGGAAACAATATAGTGATGACAAATGGCATGAAATAATAGCTATTAGGCATCAGACTTTTGGCCAAATCACACTCGATGGGCAGTATACAGGTAAGAACTTGATATGTATAAATAGTTCTATCGATACTCTAATGTTGCCATACTTTTCTGTTGTTTATATTTCTACATCTTTCATTTTACCTTTATCTCCTCTCAATTTCATATCCATTGCTGTTGAATTTGCCTTTGGGGTGCTCCTAAAATGATGAAGTCTGGCAACCATTTTCTCATTATGCAATTTCAGTAAAGCAAGAGAAACAGCAGAGTCATCAGTAGCAATTTTGTCTTTGACAATTTGCAAGGGCTTTTACTGATGTTCTCTCATGTTATTTTTGATATACAGAAGACAAATAAAGAAGTTATTATATGCATTTTAGATATGATGAAACTGGGTCTCAGGAAAGGTAAACTTTTCCCAATTTGCACAGTTGATAGTGTTCTTGGGATGCTGTCTTTTTAATTTGAAGTTTAGTATTCTTTCCATCCTACCCTCTACTGTCCTTATATAATTATAAAATAGTTATAGTACTTACATGATGATGCAGGCTTTTATTAATATACTCAGGAAATATAGAATTGTAATGAGCACCTACTGTATGCCAGTATTGCTCTAGAAACTCTGGATACAAAGAGCAAGATTTACATTCCAGGTGGGAGAGGGACAGGAGATAAAATAAATAAATACTGAATGAGATTAGGTAGTGGTATATTTTGAAAATAATAAAGAAAGAGAAGAGAGAAATTGTGTATGTGTGTATTGGGGAGAGAATGTTTAGATCTCATAAAGGACTGTTAGAAAAGCCCCTCTTTGATAGGGTGACATTTGAACAGAGACCTAAAGAAAGTAAGTGCGTAAGCCAGGAGAGTAACCAAGACGAGAATGTTTCAAGCCAAGGGAATACTTAGTGCCAGGGCCTTGAGGTGGGAACATATATATGGCATGTCAAGGGCCAACAAAGAAGCCAGTGTGGGAAAGAGTGGGTGAAGGGACTAGTAATAGGCTGAAATCAGAGAAGCTTTTAAGGCTTTATTACATAGGGTCTAGTGGGCTTTTTGCTTAGAAAAAAGGAAATTCTTTGGAGGTGAATTTTAAAGGGATGAAGGGTGGAAACATGGAGCACAGTTAATAAACTTCTATAATTATGAAATAATACAGTCAAGAAAAAATGGTTTCTTGAACCAGGGAAGTAAAATTGTGGTCATAATGAAAAATCTGGGTATATTGTCAATGTTAAATTAAAAGTATTTGATTCAACTGGAGTAGAGGTTGGCAAACTACCTATGGGCCATATCCAGCTCATCACTGTTTTTATAAAGTTTTATTGGAGCACAATTGTACCCATTTGTTATGTATTGTCTGTTCCATTTGCAGCTGCATTGTCTACAAAGCCTAAAATATATACTACCTGGCCCTTTACAGAAGGAGTTTGTTAATCCCTAATACAGACCGTGACTGCTAAGTTTAGGGCCTGGGTAACTGGAAGAATGTAGCTGCCATAACTAATGTTGACAGGACTCTGGGAGAAGCTGATATGGAAAGAGATGTTCAGTGTGAATGCATTCAATCTTAGTATCTGTGAGGTATCCATGTGGAAATATCAGGTAGGGTTCCGGATGCAACTCTTAGATCAGGGAAATTTCCAGACTAAAAATACACAATGGAAATTGTCGGCTAAGGATGATGTTTAACACCAAGGGACCAGATGTAATTAGAGACAATTAGAGTGGTTTGGGTTCTGAGGGGAAAAAAAAGAAAGAAAGAAAATGCCCCTACTCCCAGGAAAGGATGGAGTTGTTAGATAAATGTCCTAAAGGGAGATTTGCATTGTTATACAACATAGCCGGGGACCCAGGCCTCATCTGGTCTTTGGCCTGGTCGTTTGCATAGGTGCCCAGCCCTCTAGGTCATCCTTCCAGAGGACTTAGGACATCCGTGTGTGTGGAGAAAGAGATCTGAGAGGAGAGAAGACCTTGTCCTTCCAACATCAAGATGTCAGGACAAGAAGAAAAACCACTGAAGATAGGGAAAAAGAGGAGAACCAAGAAAGAGTGGTGTCTAGGACTCAGTGAAGGGTTTAATCACTTGTTAAATTAGTAGAGCCCAGATTATCCTGGTGAATCTGGAATGGTCATCTCCTTTTCCATAGGTTCTTCGGCCACACCGAATGGGAGCACTATTATTGGAGGGAACACAGGAGTGTTTGTGGGAGGGCTTCCACAGGATTATACCATCCTCAGAAAGGATCCTGGTAAGTTTGCTGAAGGTATAGGATTTATATGTTGTCACCAAAATTTACAACATAATAAACTATGAATACATTATTTTAACATATGAATAATAGTATTATATTCTATCTTATGCTGTATTTCCTATATCAGTATGCCAAAAAAGTCCCTTAGGTGTCTTCTTTTCTAAAGGAACTGTGTATTACTTGACATTTAAATTCTTGGTGCCAGCCCTCGATCTATAAAAAGAGTTTATTAAACTTTTGCTGAAATGAATGATACTGATTTCCGTCAAAGTTATCTTATTTTAAGATTATGTATCTTTAAAATCTTTTTCTAAGATTTTAAACTAAAGCAACACAGAAATAGAAAACTGTGGACTTGATTTATCCTCCCAATAGGATAAGGAACATTCCCTGAGTTTTGAGCATGTGATCAGCACTAAACTAGTCCCTAGATGTCGATAGATGAATTAAATGTGGTCTTTGCCAGAACAAAGGGTATATTACGGAAGGCGTAGACTGCTGAGCAAATGCTATAAGTGCTATAATTGAGACAGAGACAAAATAATTCCTGTATTTTTAGAATGAGAGAACAAAAACTGATTCTAAATCAGTAAATCAATAAAAACTAACACAGGTGAAATTAACCTTAGGCAGAAAAAAAAAATCACCTTTCCAAATGCATTGCTAAGATTTTAGGGTTGTTTTCCCATGTTCTCATTGAAGGGCATAGGGTGTCTTCCAAGTTTCTCCCAGGAGGTAAAATGTAACTAGATAAATATTACAAATGAGCTAGAACATAGATAAGTATCAATTGTGCATGTGTGGTGGTCTTCAGAGAATCATGAAGAAGAACAAAAGGAATAAAATGTTTTCAGTGAAATTTGGAGAGGGATATATTTAAATACTCAAGACTGAATATAGGTACCTCCTTAGAAATATTTCTGAGGTGGAGAGGGTTTTTAATGGACTAAAAAGTTTAGATTGGTAGAGAAGTCCCTTGAAAATATTCACACACACACACACACACACACACACACACACACACACACACACACGAGAGAGAGAGAGAGAGAGAGAGAGAGAGAGACAGAGAGAGAGAGATTGAGCTCTCTTGAGCCTTTGTCCTTGTTCCTTACCCATCAAGTACACTTCTTGGCTGTGGTACATCCGTGCACCGGAAGGAGAGAGCATACTCTGTTAACAAGTACCCTTCTTATAGAGGACATATCTTCATTATACATAAATAATCTGACATTGTGCATATAAAGTGACTGTAGAGCTTTGACTGCTGGTGAATACCTTCCCTAAAATCAAGTCATACACTTCAAAGTTGAGAATTAAACTTTGCATTGATCAATAGGGACATTGCTGTGTGAGATGTTTCTCTTTCTCTAATTCTCTCATTTGGTCACTTTCTTTCTTTCTCAACCCCCCTTCTTACCACCTGTTTGCTATGTTCATAAATCCCACTTTTGCCTGGTCCAGAGTGTCCTAAAATTAAGGTCAACGTTACATTAATTCCTAAATATGAAATCAAATTATTGACTTAACTTGTATAACAGACTGGTTCATCATGATGAAGAAACTAAACTACAAACTATAGATTTAATTCAAATCTTTTAAAACTGTTATAACCCTTTTATTTTTATGACTAGTGGCAGATGAAATCTCATTAGTTCAGAAGGCAATATTCTGGCTACTACTATAAAACCAAAGTTTCTGCATAAACATCTGTTTCTGCAGATATGATGGGTCTGAACTGGGGCTAAACATTATAATTTTTACATTTAACATAGGTGATGGCATGGTCTTTAGATGAATCATTAGGAGGTTTACAGTAAATAGGTATTGCCTATTTTTTTTAAGATTTTATTTATTTATTCATTTGAGAGAGATGGAGAGAGAGAATCAGAGGGGGAAGGTCAGAAGGAGAAGCAGACTCCCTGCTGAGCTGGAAGCCAATGCAGGACTTGATCTTGGGATGTTAGGATCATGACCTGAGCTGAAGGCAGTTGCTTAAACAACTGAGCCACTCAGGCACCCATATTGCCTATTTCTTTTATTTTAATGGCAGATAAAACTAATTGCTTGAAAAGGTTTTTCCAAGTACATATTTCTTGATATTTACCAACTCTTACAGATATAGTCCGAAAGGGTTTTGTGGGCTGTGTCAAGGATATGTATTTTATGAAGAAGTATAACCCCTTTGTTGTTTGGGAGCCTCTGGTTTGGCAGAACGCTGAAGAACAAATTAACGTATATAACAGCTGGGAGGGATGCCCCACTTCATTACACGATGGAGCCCAGTTCCTAGGAACAGGTAAGTCCTAAAACAGACACCAGCAGTTGCTTAACATGTGCGTTGTATCTTTTGCACAATTTAATCTCCCCTGTCCAATTACTTTGACCTCATATGAATCTAGTATTACAGAAATACCTAGTTATACCATAATATACATAAATGTATTCTCAAAGCCTGAATATGTAACATGAGTTGTAAGACTCATATATTCATGTGTCAGATCTCTGTTAGCCCATGGCAGTTCTTGGTTGACATATGGTAGTGTCAAAAATATCTTTTGGTAAGTCAATTGTTTTACTTAGCATGTAGTTTTACTTAGAAAGATGTTTCAAAAGGATTTTATTTACCAGGTTAATTCGCAAATATCTATTTATCTCATTATATAGATGGAAAGTATTCTCAAGAGTAAAATTCAGCTATAAAATGGGATGAGTAGACCATTAAGGGAGAGCTGGAAGATGTCACCATCACTACTGCCATTGCTCCTAAGGTTGCTGCAAAGGCAAGGGGCAGTGTCCCTGGCAGACCTCCCCAGCCACAGTCTCTGCCTGGCGGGCACCCAGGGCGAGGGGGTGGAAGGGAGTACGGTGATTTGGTGGATAGTACTTCTTCAAATGCAAGCCCACTGCTGCCTCCGACATTTATAACTAAGCTGGTTATTTATTAAGTTGCTTAAACTACCTTCCGAATAGAAAGCTAAATAATATCCTAGTCCGTGCACTTTTCCATTGCTCTTTTCTCAACACTGTCATTACTCTGAATTTCTCTTAGTCAATGCAATTTCTTATTGTGAATGCTGATAGAAAACAGTAATAGTCTTAATCATATCCATGATTTAGAGAGTAAATTGCTTCCTCTTAAAATGTATATCAAGTTCACTCTGCCACTTCTGTACAATTACAAGGGGGATTTCTTAACATCGATTTGCATCTTCTTTTGCAGAGATTTTCTCGATGACAGTGTACGTCCTAGTCTTTTTACAATCTTTACATTGTTGGCAGTAGTGCTTAGCACATGCTGATATGTATATATTCTTTTCTTTAAAGGGTTCCTGGAACTTCATCCATATATGTTTCACGGTGGAATGGATTTTGAGATTTCCTTTAAGTTCAGAACTGACCAATTGAATGGATTGCTTCTTTTCGTTTACAACAAAGATGGGCCTGATTTCCTTGCTGTATGTTAATTTATTTAGTTAAATTTACTTTAAAATATAAGGTATAACTTTAAAATAAATAAGCCATGTGTTGATAATATGCTAAATCGGGATTTCTTTTGAAATTCGCTTTTGTTTTCATTTTCTTCTCTAAGTCATCTTTAGTTTTGGAGTCCTGTGAAACATTTTGTGCTTTATGGTCATGATATTTTAAGATGACAGTTATTCCTATGAAAATTGAATTTTAGCAAAACAGAGTAGTTATGAGGAAGTAAGAAAATTCCATTTAGCTTCCCATTATTCAAAAAATGTTATTTCCTTCATTATTTTTTGACATAATAGTATCAAAAGACTACATATAATAAATATATATATATATATATTAAATATTTATTTATTTTAGAGAGAGAGAGAGAGAGAATGTGTGTGTATACAAGTGGGAGAAGGGGCAGACAGAGAAAATCTTCAAACAGACTTCACGCTAAGCATGGAGCCCAACACAGGACTCGATCTCAGGACCCATGAGATCATGACCTGAGCCAAAACCAAGAGTCAGATGCTTATCTAACTGAGCAACCCAGGTGCCCCTATAATAAAATATTACACACACACCCCCACACACACACGCACACACATACAAAGTAAGGTATAAAAGTACAGTGAGCACTCATGAACCTACCACCCCTGAACTAAAGGCCAAGAACTAAAAAATCACTTTTTGCATTTACTTATAGGGTCTTTCCTATAAGTAGGTCCCATTTCCTTGTAATCACAATTTTGTATTTTGTAATCAGAATCTTTGTTTATTATCCCCTTGCATGTTGTTATAGTTTGAACACCATGTATGAATGCCTAAAAATTCTTGTTTTTGACATTCCTAAAAGTTGCATCATGCTTTACCTTTGGGCAATTGTTTTTTTACACTCAACATTATTTTTGAATCACTCATGTTCTCCTTATAGGTATACTTTTCATGACTAGGCAATTTATCTCTTCTCCGGTCAATAACATATTGGTTGTTTCCATGTTTTTGCTATGGCAAACAAAACTGCTATAAACATTTTTATACATTTCTCATAAATATGTATATATTTATACAAGTAAATATAGTAGGCAAGTGTAGTTTCTTTTACTTGCTTTAATCAGACAGATATCATTGTCAAAAACAAGCATGTGATTAAAATGTAAATTTTTAAAGTTATTTTATTTACAAACTTGTATAGAATCAAGGGAAAATTATGAACATCTTAACCTCATTGCTCATATCACTCATGCCTTGGTGATTTTATGATTCGAAGATATTGTTAGTTCATTTATTTTCTACTAGATTATATACTGTCAGTTTTGCTGACCAGGTAAGTAGAAATATATCCCTTCAAAGTATTTATTAAAATTTCATCTTATTTAAAGTATTTATTTGTCCTCTAGTTTACTGTTGGCCTCTCTCACTGAAACGTAATCTCTCTGAACACAGGACTTTGGTTGTCTTATTTATATTTCTATCTGCAGGCCATTAAGTGTCTGATAAAGATTGTTGGATGAATGAATGAATGAACCTGTAATGAATTCATGTTGGGGTGACTCTCACTAAGCATTCTTTCATTATCTATATGTGTATAAATTCTGGGAGGATGTTTTCATCTGACTTTTCCTCTCAAGGACCATTGCCACTTTTGGAGGGTCACACTTCCTGCTATAGCCCCCTCCAACCCTCCATCTTCCTCCATTCACTGACTTTGGAAATATACATTTCTACTATATTGAACAATAATGTTAACTTTAAGCTTTAATGAAATAAACCCTAAAGAATCAAAACAATTATACAAATATATATTGAGTGTCTACTATATGCTAGACTTTCTTTTCACACTTCCAATATAACTATAAGGGAAGCACATTCCCTACATTCTACTCTTCCATATCTGAGGACTTAGGCTTCTCCCAGATTATCTCTTAATAAGAATTCTTCCCATTATCCTCAGTAGCTTCCATATACATGACTATCCTCTGGAGCTTGATTGACTCAGAAAGTTTTTACTGCTAAAATCTTAAATCTCCAAATATAACCTCATAACTTTTCAGCTCTCATTCTCTTACTGAGTTCCTAAGACATTGAGACCATTGGCTATCAGACCACTTTCTGTTAATTGACTCACTCCCTACCTCAGACACTATAATACAGCTTTGCTTCTTTTTTTTGAAATTTAATTTACTTTAATTTTTTCAGTGTTCCAGGATTTATGCACCACACCTAGTGCTCCATGCAATACATGCCCTCCTTAGTACCCACCACCAGACTCACTAACCCCCTACCAATCTCCCCTCCAGCTTTTCAACTATTTTTCTGTCAATACCCTCAACTTGTATCTTCAGTTCCACAGCTGTGGGTCAATCAGTCTAGCTCCCTAGCTTTTCAGTTTCAACAGCCGGTTTACTGACCACCATAGAAGAACCAATACAAGTATGAAGACTATTGACACAAGGAGTTTTGAGGTTTCTGATTCCTTCATTCAACAGTATTTCTTGTTTACAGGATTTATGCATAGATTAGATGTGGAACATGAAAGAAAAAGAATGTCATCTCTGGAAAACACCACAACCTGAAGGTCTTCAGATAGTTTTATTCTTAGAATGGAAAGGAACATAATCTTCTCGTCTTCCAAACTCAACCTACAGCTTTTTTTATGAGCCAAGTCTGGTTTCACTCTCTCCTGACTCAGGAGAACAAATACCTAATTACCATGCTTCCAAACAAATTTAATATTTCTATTTTTACTCTAGATTCTATCCCTTCTCCTGCAGGAATTTGTGCTGTAAATTTTCCCCTTTTTTGTTAGTTCCAATGTTCTTTTTCTATTGGCTCTTCTCCCTCAACATATAAAATGGTTGAGCCTCATTTATTTTACATTTTTTTTCCTTTGACTTTGAAAATTCTTCCTTTGTACTTCCCTTCCTTCCATAGTCTATTGCATTGGATAGACTTAATAATTACTCCGGTTATTTCCACTTTTTTTTAATAGCACACTTCAGTCCTCGAAACTAGTGTATGTTATGACTCCTACTCTTACCACATTCCATTGCAGAACTTTCTAATGTTGCCAGTGACCCCTGAATTTTCTAGCCTAATAGATAATTTTCAGTTCTTATCTTTCTTGATCTTCCTCTATCATCTGCTTTTTTTTCTTAAGATATTCTTCCCTACTGACTTTTCAAAGTACTAGTTGCTTTTGATTTTCATTAAATCTTTATGGTTTCTGCAAGAAGATCATTGTCAACCTAAAGAATTACATCTACTCTACCTTCCTCTTAAAATGTTAGTGTGGGTGAGGACTCTAGACTCTGCCTCCTTTTCTTTTCACTGCTTTTACACTAACTAGATGATCTCATTTATCTTCTCATGAACCTTTTCTGTTTTACTGGCCTATATTTATGTTCAACTGCCTCAAAAGAAAGTTTCATCTAGATGTTTTATAGATACCTCAAACTCAGTATATTTAAAATTGACCTCATTCCTCACTAACAACGGTAATATCAAGTCTTGCTTTCCGAGTTCTTTCCATACTGTGATGGTGGTAAAACACACCCAAGCAAGAAGGACTATGGGTGTCCTTGATCTCCTTTTCATCCATCTAACACATTCAGCTATTTGCCAGGTCCTGCTGAGGTTTACAAGCTGAGTTGCTTTTAAGAAAACCTCTTTGACTCAATTTTCACTGTCTTCACCATTGTTATCTGTATTTCAATGGTTCTCATAATTTTTCTCACAAACATAGTGATTCCCTAATAGGTTTCCCCAGAAACAGTGCAGCTTTTGGTTCTGGTATGAACTTCCTAGGACTGGTAGGGTAAACTTTGAGCACAAGGTAGTAGTGGAAAGAACATAGACTTTGGTGTCAGACTGACAAGAAAAAGAAATATCCATAACACTCAAAATCCTCCAAAACCTTGCTTCTACATACCTGGGGGACTCTTTCTAACTTCCCCACCATATGTATCCCACCTTACCTAATTCAGTCTTTTTTCCTAAATCTAATTAGCTCGTACATGTCCCCATGCCACTGAATGTGTTCATCTTCCTGTGTTGAAGGATTCTCCATGAACCTTACATACTTCCAAAAGTCTTAATTTCAACCTTTCCCAGTTCCCAGGGAGCAAAATATATATCCTTTCTTTGCTGCCACTGTACCTGATTCTGCTCTTGGTTATGGTATTACCCCAGATGTTTACCTCTGCTGTTGGATGGTGTGATTCTTGGGAACAGCATTTATCTTATAGCATCAGATTCACAGAACATGGTAGGGGACTCAGTATTTAATGAATGAATGGATACATGACTGCTTATCCAATGTACTTCACAAAAAATGATATTTACAAAGAAGAAGTAATAATTTTTATCTAGAATTACTTAATTTCATTTGACATGATTGATCTCAAATTTTTAAGTGTCTTATTTTTGTTAGTTTGAGTTCTAACAAAATAAAAACATGGTAGATAAAATAATTGTCATGTAACATTTTGAAGGGAAACATATGGAGGCATTTCCTTTACCATGAAAATTTGGGTAAAATCTATCCATATTAGAAAATGACACCTTAATCTAAAAGAATACACATAGAAGCAATTATGTTAGTTAGAGATTTAGAATGATAAAACTGAAATATTGAATCAAAATCCATCTTACAAATTTGAAATTGAGCTCACCAACCAGTTAAAATAAGCTTAATCAGGCTTGACATTTCATTTTCTTATTGTCTTGTCATATTTTTCCCCCAAATTAAATTGATACATGAAGTAGTATTTTCTCATTTTCTAAAAACTCAAGTAAAAATAGAGTCATAGTTCAAACTATTCTCTTCAGTCATTCAGTCACTTATGCCAGGGTTTAATCTTTTACCTGTGTTGTGCACAAAAAAATAAATAAAAGTGTTTGCCTACATTATATTGTATCACACTGTATAATCATTACTGGGTATGAATCTGTTTGACTCAATGCAACACTCTTCATGTCAATTATAAGCTTGCAAAGTACTCCATTATATGTTGCTCCAGTCCCACTTAGAATAAAGTGGAACATTTTTATAGAGTGCTTTCAGGGAAATTTGTTGCTTTTCTTCAAGAAATTGACCTTCTGCTCTCTCCCAAACTGCCATTCTGCAGTCTTTTTATATACCTATTTTCTTTTTTAATGTGAAATACAGATGGAATTGAAGAGTGGAATATTGAGCTTCCGGTTAAATACCAGTCTTTCCTTCACACAAGTGGATCTATGGCTTGGGCTGTCCTATTGTAATGGAAAGTGGAATAAAGTGATTATTAAAAAGAAAGGTTCCATCATATCAGCAAGCATGAATGAACTGAGGGAGCGTGTGTCACAGTCCAGAGCCCAGCCACTGATGGTGAATTCCCCCGTCTATGTGGGAGGAACCCCACAGGAGCTACAGGACTCCTATAAACACCTGAGTTTGGAACAAGGTAAAGTCCATCTGGAGGAATTCCCAAATAAATACAGCTCTGGTCCTACCAGGTTTTAGTGGTTTTGTGTTTTAAGGTACAGCAACAGAGTCAGTTTGGAAGCAATACCTACACCTCCCCCTACTTTTTGAAGCTCTAAAAAAAAAATAAAAATGTTTCTTCAAATAGTATTGTACATTGCCCTTAAGACTGTGCCCTCACACCTGCTTATAATCAATATACTTATTCTAACTTGTCTTTAGCAAATATAATTATAACTTATGTATATATTTCCTCATGTGTTTTCTGGTTCTTTCAGATACTGATGATTATCTGTATTCACAGATGAAAAACATAAATTAGGTTAGTGTGCATAGCTAAGAAAAATGGCATTAAATTCACTGGGAATTTATTCTAACATAACTGCTAATTGTGCATTTCCATGGAACTCTCCTATAGCAAAGCACATGGAAGGGTTAGTTTAGTTGAATTTTAAACATACTGGTGAAAAATCTATATTTCACTTATTATTAATAACCACAAATGAAAGAAAAAGTGCATGAGTTATAACTAAAGGAAGCGTTTAACTCATATAATGAATTTGAACATAATCAGAGAAATTATTAATTCAAAAAGGCTAACAGTTAAGCTGAGGATCGCTGTGTGCAGAATTCATGGTTCTGAAAACTTTACATGAGAATAAGTGGGTCAGCTTTTCACAACCAGCCCTTTTGTTCAGTATTATTATTTAAATCCCCATTTTACAGATGAGAAAACTGAAGAGCAAAGTGACCTCCCCAAGGTCACATGACCAGTAAGCAGAGAGCAAACCTTTCTGTCTCAGGAAGCCCGGTGTCAAAATCCCCTCACCGTATTATAATCAAGTGTTTTCTTTTATGGGCATTGGCCAGTGTTCCTTTTCTACAAATTGAGGAAGGCACAGAAAATTCTAGCTTATGACTAAGCATGGTCCCATGTAGAAAAGGTTCTCTACATATTTCAAAATCTATGTACCACGAATGGTTAAAATTTCCATGAAGCAGGCTTTGCCTATTTGGTAAGTACATAAAGATTTAAATGCCTTTGAATAGAAAATATATGGCAAGCTCTAAGGAGACTTTTAGAAGGGTACTAGTAAGGAGTTAATGAATATCTGGGGTGTAAGACAGTAATGACATTTTCAAGGCACTTAAGATGTAACAGCAGCTAAAAATATTACATTCATATAAGGGCTTCTCCTGGCTTTCAGGTTTCTGAGGTTAGGAAGAGCTTGAAAATCCTTTATATGAGCAAGATTACATGATCCTACTTACATCTAGGAAAAAATCCTCTGCATATGTGCAATTATACTTTGGAAAGTACACAAAAACCCATTACGATGATGTGCATAGAGACTTGGCTGTAGACAAATTTTAACTGAAATTATAAGATGATCATGATAGAAGTTTAACACATCAACATAAACCCAACAGGGATAATTTAATCTACACTGTGACTACATCTATGATACTGAAAGATATTTTATTTATGGATAATACTAATTTAATCTACACTGTGACTACATCTATGATACTGAAAGATATTTTATTTATGGATAATACTAAATTTTTATCATTGCAGTATCATACATATCAGTGGTTCTCAAGCCACTGATAAAATATTGAAGTATAGTAGCTGGAACATAGTAAGAACTCAATAAAATGAGCTGCCATTAGTATTACTATTCAAGATATATTGGAATCTCCTGGAAAGATGATTAAAAATGCAGATTTTATGACCCTATTCCTTAAGATTCTGACTCAGATGCTTTGATTGATACTAATCTGTTTAGGTAACTTCATGTTTTATACAGCGATCAGGAGAATATTCACCATATGGAGGTGCTGCCTGGATGTAGTAAATTGCAATTAAAATTAATCATGTTCACTTATTGTATTTTTTTTCAATCCACTCTCAAATGGTCTTAAAAGTATTCTGTGCTTCTTAATTAGCACCTTTTTTCAGAGGCTCTACTTTGTAGTTGTATGAGTGCTATTTTTTTTTTATCCATGAGTTTTGTAATCTTTCTTTAAATCAAATGCAAATTAACTTTCCTCTGTAGTTTGGAAATGCTGGGCAACCTAATTTGGTAAAGATGTGTCACCTCAGATCATTTACCTTAGAACTACCAGTCCAGATTATCACTTACCTGCAGGTTGGGGGCGACGGGCCTGTGGCTCATGGGAGCACAGATTATGCTCTGACCCAAGCCATGTGTGGAGAAAGCAGGAGTAGGGGCTGGAAGCCAGCCTTCCTACCACCAGTGCCCCCATGTTGGGCTGCCTCCCCCAGAAGGGCTATTGTCTTTTTGATCCACCAACTTAGAATTCTGGGCCACTTTTTAGTTATTCAGAGGCCTGCGGGTGGGCAGTCCTTTTGAGTCTCAAAAGCCAGCAAAGGAGACATATCCATTTCTCACACAGACAGGCCCTTTTCACTCTTCCTATCCTAATACCCCATTCCAGTTTTGAAGATAATTGAAGAGATTTGCTGGTGGAGATGATTCTGGTGGTGCAGATTTGAAACAATGGTAACTTGATTGGACAAAACTGTCTGCTTTAAGATAGCACAGTGAGGACCACCCACTAGAGCTCTGGAATTTTCACCTCCATGGCCTGAGGTTGGAGTACCACTTCCTAATGAGGATGAATACTCAGAAACCTTATCCGATGACCCCTGGACTTTTTTTCCTCATCTCCAGAATGAAGACTACCCCTGTGGCCTTTCCAAAATTTAAAATTGCATCCCATGAATTAATTTTTAAGACTTTTTTTTTATTTTTCATTTTTTAAATTGTAGTGAAATGTGTGTAAAATTTACCATCTTAGCCATTAAGTGTACAGTTCAGTGGCATTAAAGATATTTACATTACTGGGCAACCATCAACACCATCCATCTCTGGAACTCTCTCCATCTTGCAAAACTGAAGCCCCTCTTTAAATAATAGTGGGACTTTTCTTGTTAACAGCATTCAAGTGTTTGCCAAAGCTACCATTCCACTATTCATGTTTTACTGTTAGGGAAAGTGGGGTACAGAGAAGTTAGGTAACTGAACTCCAAGCCATTGGAAAATTGCTCCTGGTAAAGAAATCAGAATTCTTAACTTCTGAATTTTCAAGCAGATGCTTTTATATTGAGCTTCATTGCTTTTATTTCAACTCAGCCAACTTATTGAGTGTCTACTGTGTGTTCAAGATAGACGAACGGTATCAATCAGTCAGGCCTGAAGGCACGTGAATACTAGCAAAGACATTTTGAAAGGAACTAGGCTGCAACTTAATGTGTTAGAAGACATCATAAAACATCATATAAATGCTGAAGAGAACAATATGGTCATTGTTACTATTAGCTTATTTTACTGTTAGGCATTGCGTTATGTTTTATTTTCTCTTCTGCCGATGTGCTTTAATCTTGAAAAGAGCGAAGCATGTGTTTGGGGCCTTTCAAACTCGACAGTATTTTGTTCAGAAGGAGCATGTGTGCACTATCTCAAACTCAGTCTGTCTCTTCTTTGACAATTTTGTGCAGTGTTCTGGGCAGAGTGCTGCCAACCCTCATTGAGCTGATCTCTGTTTACACAAAATAGCATGTAATTCAGAGCCGCTGCTACTTGCTGGCTGACTGGATGCCCTCTGGTCCTCTAACAAAAGAGCAGTGCATTCTCCTCCCCCATTTCTTCCACATTCCCTGGGTAATTCCCAGAACTCCACTGCACTGTGGCCATTCTAAAGTCAACTGGGCAGAATACACATTCTGAGAAACCTCCGGGTGTTGCCATTGCCAGAGCTGAATTCGCTCCTTGTCATGCTACTGTGAATACAAAACTGGTGACCATTGTGTAGAGTCAAAATTATGGAACTCAGTGAAAGTGGTGGTGCATAGTGATAGCTCCTCCGTATGCTGATTTAACTGGGACTTCACTCTATAAGTCTGAAAGGATTCTGCAGAGTTCATGTCAACAACTCAGGAGTCCAGTGTATTTTGAAACTACATTCTCCCTCCTGCTACCTTGTGTAATAATTCTCAAAAGGCATTTTTCCCCCGGTGAGCTTGTTGTATTATTGTGTTCCTTCAAATCTTATTTTTAGCATTAAAACAATGACTTATATAGGGGACTGGATTTTCCAGAATCGAGGGATATGTGGCTACCCCTCTATCATATGGTCTAATTGCCTACGTTTTATTTCGTAAGAATAAACAGAAGGAGAAAAAGTGGGCCTAAAGGAGTATAATAAATGCTTTCAAATGCATCTAATCCAGCTGAATTATAAAGATCACCTTATACATCTTTTTCAAGATAACACAAATCTAATACGTCCTCGTGACCACTTAGCCTGGTAAAAAGCAGACGAAGGCATAAAGGATTTCCCAAACGAGACTCAGAAGTTCAAAAATTGTCTCTGCAGCAGCCCCCACACCTCATCAAAACGTAGTACAGCTGAGGACTGGAATGATTGGTAATTAATGACTCAAGCCTTTTATGTGATATTAATCCCTTACTATTTGCTAGGTTTCGGTGGTTGCATGAAGGATGTTAAATTTGCACGGGGTGCTGTCGTTAACTTGGCATCTGTGTCCAGCAGTGCTGTCAGAGTCAATCTGGATGGGTGCCTGTTACCTGACAGCGTTGTTAACTGCAGGGGAAATGACTCCATCCTGGCGTACAGGGGAAAAGAGCGCAGTGTTGACGAGAGTGGTCTGCAGCCTTTTACAGGTACTGTGGAGGTGCCCTGAATTACATGTTGCACGTCTCCCACTTGTCACCTCTTCCCTCCCTGCCAGCCCACTGCTAGTCTATATGAGCAATATTTTAATCCTTTTGCCTCTCGTTTCCATTTAAGAATACCTATATCGAGTGATAGCTTTGCACGAAGGAGGCTCTGTCTACAGTGATTGGAGTCGGGGCCGTTCAGCAGGAGCAGGTAAACAGCCTTTCTGAAACAGATACGTGCACACGCATGCACATGTTTGCGCATACAGGTCTGTACACGTAAGGGGAAGAAAAGACTCTGTTTCCCTGAAGCAAGTAGTGGGTTTGTCATCATAGGACAGAGCATACTTCGGGTTGCGAACGTCAGTGCTCAAATGCTGAGGAGGTCGGTGTTTTGATTTCTCATTTATCTCGTAAGTATTTGCTCGGGCTTGATCCTTTCCTCTTCAAATGCAGAAGGAAGCAGGTTCAAGTTGTCTCAAGGATTCGGTAGGCCTGTATCTACAGTAATATATCTAAGAACAGGAAACTTTTTTCGATGGTGTAGAACCCAAGAAGCTAACGTCAGGCTTGATTACCCCTGGGGGGGCTGGGACCCTCTTGCCCCCCTCCCACAGAGGGTACACTTGAAACCTGTACCCTGATCAGAAGCGGATGTGTCTTTTATCACATCGTGGCGATGCTTGCCACGGTGGTGACTATCAGGATCTTCAAATGACTCTCCCAGGATAGAAACTGCTGACTGGTCTAAATTTCTTGAGTTGGAGGGGAAAAACACCAGGAGATAGACTATATTAGACTGAGTTTCGGACAACCACTTTATAAGTGCTCTGGACTTCTCACAGTGACCACCACATCTTTTCATGTGATACCATCACAAGAAAGTATTCATCATGAAAAGTTTTGTGAATCAGTAGCCTTTTACCATTTGGGGTCAAATATTGGTCAGGGAGTCAAATACATTTCAAAAGACTGCCGTGTATATCTCTCGAAGGAATTTTATTCTTAACAAGTCATAGTTTGTCTAAAGGTGTGTTTTTCACCAAGATATTCTCTCATACTTATTAACTAGGGGCTACTAACCCAGACAACTTTTGAGAAATCTTCTCCATCTAAGATAATTAAATACTGAGATGGGCTACTAAGAATAATTTTCAAAGCTCTTTGTCTACAATTTTTTCAGAAGAGGACAACCTGGACACTTTTCCAGGATGATTTAAATTGTCATCTATTTATAGGCAAGACAATGAGCCGAAAGGTCTTTTGAAATCCTTTTCAACTTCAGAGCTTGGAGAAAGCTGCCATATAAAATATTCATTTGTTACTGGCATAGCCTCTGCCCCTTTTTCGTCTCCTCTGCTTTATTAACAAATACACTCTAAAGCCCGTTTTCAGTTTCAGTCAGCAACATAAATAGGTGTCTAGAAAGTGCATTGCTAAAATAGCTTATTAGTCCCCATTTTGAGTATCACCAAGAAAGTATGCAAATAGAACTCTGAATTTATAGCAATGATCTGACCACAAAGTCTTATGCCATAAATTCATATTTACAATCTGACCACAACACTGAGCAGCTACATGCTCCCAAGGGTTGGAGAATAATTGCACTATTTAATTATTTTTGAGTCAGTTTTGCTCTGTCCCTTATGAGAAAGCCATCTGTTAGACGGCACTGTACTTTGCCCTGTACCACATTTCAGAACTAATAAAATCAACATCACTCCCGTTGTCCCTTTGCTTGCATCTTGATTGTGTGGCCTGTGGGTTTTCCGTAGGTGCCCGTGGTGTTTTCACAGTGTTTCTCCACTTCTCTGCTTCTCCCCCCTCTGTGTTCACTTTGTTTCCCTTGAAGCTGTCCTATTTTATTGGTCTGAACAGTAAAGTCAGAGAAGGAGGATATTTGATGTGGGAAAACCAGAGTGATCCTCCATCGACGGGGCTCAGGAATCCGCCGGCAGCTTGGGCCGGCCTCTCATCCATCATCCTGCCATGGAGTTTCTTGGGTTTTTCTCAGTGTTCCCAGAGCAGTCGGCTGTGATGAAGTTGTTACTGATCAGAACTGTGGAAATCTCTAATAAATAGTTAAAGGTTATGGATTTTTAAAATTAGGGGACTTGGCTTGGGAGTCAGGTTTTGCGCTCCTTCCAACTTTTTCATTTTGTGTTATTGTTTCTGAGATTCTCTGAAGAAAATATCTCTGAAAGTGATTTTATATGATCTCTAGGGTGTCAGTTCCTCTACCCCCCAAAATGCAATTAGGAATGTATCCTGTATATCATATCTGGTAGAACTTTGCTTTTTCAAAATTAATTTGAAAAACAATTGAATTTGGAAAATTAGATCAGACATTCAGGTACAAGGCAATCACGTTTGTGATATTTTTTGGCTAATACGCTGAAGATATAAAAGTGTCAAACCACTATGTATAATAACAGTCTAATTATCTCGCTTCAAAGGGGTACATCATTATATTGTTTGAACTTGTTATCTGCCTACCATCCACCTCCTTCTTTATGAGTGATGTTTAAAACATGTCTGGTACGTTAAATGTTTTTGGAAAACCTGGACTAGACTTGAAAGAACGTTATGTCGATGGAGTTTTGATGGTTTTGAAATATCGCTCAAACTGAATGGCTCAAGATGTGCCGTCATATTAAATCAATGCTGAAAAGTTACAACGCTAATAAATTGTATTTATGCTAATGGTTGAGTCTGATTTACTGCGGCCGTTAAAAGTGAAGAATAGGGGCAATAGTCTTTTGAGAGCGGCCATTTTCCCTGTTTTCTCTTTTATTCTTTCACAGCTCCGCAAAGTGTGCCAACTCCCTCAAGAGTCCGCAGCATAAACGGATATAGCGTTGAGGTGACCTGGGATGAACCTGTTGTGGTGAGAGGTGTAATTGAGAAGTACGTTCTGCGGGCCTACAGTGAGGACGACCCCCGCTGGCCACGCATGCCCTCTGCCAGTTCTGAGCTTGTCAACACCAGCACCCTCACAGGTAAAGGTGATTCCTTAGGGAGTAGATTTCATTAATATTCTTTTTGACTTTAAGTAAAAACATTCTTCAAGTATCTTCCCCCCCAAATGAGCTATTCATATATTTTATTCGATTAAAAACAGCAAGAGCCACCTAATGAGATAGACGTTTATATCTACCTAGGATAAATAGGATAATTCTATAATGTTGATGGGCTCTTATGGATAAGTTCATCACAAAGTTAAGACCCTCTTCTCCCCAAAAGATAAAGTCACAGGTGGCTCTAGCCCTTAAACACTCCGTATGGCTCCTGCAGAGGTCCTATGTATACCTATAGGACCAGCCTACCTATGGCACCATGCAAAAATGTACTCTTTGGGACCGCCCCAAGTTCACGGCACCATTATTTATTGGAAAATTGTTGATTAAACCTAATTATGTCAAGGTGGGGGAGTATGAGAGCACCAGCAGTTTGATTGGCAAACCAGTGAATCAATTTCTCACAGGGCGCCATGCCAGCCATGCAGAATGATTGCAGGGCGACGTGCAGGTACATCGCACTCATGTCCTGTACTCAGATGCATGCATGTGTAGTAAGGCAGCAGTTTTCAGCTTCGTGAGATGTTAAAGCACATTCAGATACAAAATCAGATTTAAGCCTTTGGCTGAAAAAAAGTAAAATGTATCAACAATTTTGATAGAAAAAAATTTTCCCCTGTCAAATAATTTTGTAACTTGAAAAACTGTATGGATTTTAGAGTTAGCTTTGTTTTCTTTTAGTATCTATTGGTCAACCCCATCTAGCCTTTACTTCCTTCTTTAGATCCCTTAGAAACTATCACGCAAATTGATAACCAGTTAAACAGAATTTCACATCTTCCAGTCCCTTCCTCCCTATTTTATCCACCTGATGAAACCCAACTTGATGAAGCCCATAGTTTGCCTTTGCCCAGGCTGCACATAAAAGCTAAGTGGGCTGGAAAAAAAACACACAGTTTGTCACTACAAACTTCTCAGTCCTCATTTTCAAATGGGCATTCAGTAATGATGCCAACCCTACCATATTTCTGTAATAAGCTCCTTCTTCTATCCTCCTCATTCAATATTTCAGATTTTCCCTAACTGTCTAAATGCCAAGCTCCCTTCCTCGTCCATCCAACTGATGGTCTTAAGTATTAGATTGTCTTAGACACCCGAGAAGAAACAGAATCTATCTTACAGGATTTCTGTCACTCTTACCGACAAACATATATATTCATTGTATTTCTCTGAGTGATAAGGTTGTTATTAGGGGTTAAATGCATTAATGTTTGCTAAAACATTTATAATTCTTTTGGCACATTATAAGCATTTGCCATCATTTTTTTTTTTTTTACTTTTTCTTTTCCTTCCTGTTTTTACAAAGCTGTCCTTATCCTATCAAAAATAAAATCTTCAAAAGTCCACTTGACCCCCAACTCTTCCTGCCTTTTCAGAGATGTGACTGGTAACTTTTCTACCTCCCAATCATATTTTAACCTCTCTCCACTTGGTTCACAAGCTATGGACCCAGGACCAGCATCAGAGGTGTCACCTGAGACCACATTATTAATGTAAATTCTCCAGCCCACCCACATGTGCTGAATCAGCAATTCTGAAGGCAGAGCTCAGCCATCCTTGTTTTAATAAGCCCTCCTCATCTGATACTGAAGCATGCTAAACTTGGAGAACCATTGCCCAGATGAATTCTTCCCAGGACCATTCAAACTCTATCAACTCCCATTGTTAAACATAAACAAACTTAAGCCAATTATTAAAAACCTTCCTTTTATCTAAATTCTTTTCCAACTATGGCTCCCTCTCCCCTCTTTCCAAACTTGCTTATTCTATTATTCTATTATTCTAGCAAGAAGTATTTATCGATGTTGTGCCCATTTCTTCACTTTATGGGGCTTCTGCGCACTTGCCTTGTTAAGGACACCAACTTCCATATTTACCTTTCTAAAGAATACTTTACATTCCTGGTCACAACTGCTCAACATCATTCCACATAGTATATTTTTCACCATTTCTAGAAGTATTTCTTTGCTTCAATGACTCTTCTGTTTACCTCCCAGTTCTCAGCCCCTTTATCTGGTGTCCTTTCCTTACTCCTGAAGCTCAACTCTACATTTTGGAGAACCTCAGGTTTTAGACCTGGACCTGGAATCTTTCATCCTCTTTCTGTTTTTCTATAGTCGTGTTCTAGGAACCTCATCAATTCCCACAGCATCAAATACCATATACCTGGTACTGACTCCTCAGTCCACGTTCCACCTGCATCTCCAAATGTGTGTATTTAATAGGCATTTGGAAAGATGGACATTTCTAACAGAGGCCTCATAATCTCTGAACTGACCATATCCAAACCCGAACTCCTACTCCTGCTGCATCCCTAGTATCAATAAATGATACCTCCAGACACCCAGTTAATCAAGCTTGAAAATTTTCTCAACTTTTCATATTCTCTTCATGCCTCATATCCATGTTTATTGACCAATTTTCCAAACTATGTGTTAGATTCATCTATCTCTCCCCTTACCTACTGTCTAAGCCAAACCATACTATCTCTTACCTGGACAGCGACAACCCTAGTCTAGCCCCACTGTAAGTCCATCCCACAAAGCAACCAGACAGGTCCCTCTCCTCAGATCCTTCATTTGCTCTCCACTGCCTCTCTTCTAATCTCATTTTGTCTCAGTCTCTCCTCATTCTCTGGACTTCCAACTTTTGCTTTTATAATTAATGTGATTTCTTTAAGTCCGTATATAAATCTTTGAAGGAATTCCTCACTATAATGGTAACATAGATATCTCAAAATGGAACAACTGGGTCAAAGGCTATTAAGGCATTATTATACTCTTGGACTTTGAAGTCAAGCAGAGACTGATACAAAACTCAGCTACCTAACCTCCCTGAACTTTGGGGAAGTTATGTGTCCTCTTGGACCTTTCTTTAAAGTCTTAATCTATGAAATGAGAGGATAATATTTACCTTGGTAGAATATTAAAAATGTTAAGTACTATGATATTCTAGCTGTAATGCTTTTTAGCTATGTAAATTTGTAAAAATCAGTTAACGCCTGTGTGTTTCTGATTCCCTGTGAATCAATGGGAATGAAATAACTACCTACTTTATAGAATAGCTGTCAGGATCAGATGAATCTATGTCTATGTAAAGCACATAGAACAGCATTTGACACATGGATTGCGCTGTATAAATGATAGCTATCAGGTATTTTTAAAGTCTGTAGCATAATGCTTAACATATAATTTCTCAACAAAGGAGAGTTATTTGTATACTGCCAAATATATGCCAAAATGGCTGCACTAAATATACTTACATGAGTAAGCACAGTGTAAGTGTATATTTAATTTTGTCCTAGTTGAGCAAGATTTTTTTAGAGTTTAAAAAAACTTAGCAATTTTTCAAACTATATCAGAATGTGGTTTTAACTTGGTTTATTTGTTTACTAGAGACATTAAGTATTTTCAGTGTTTACTGGTCATTTGTACTTCTTTTATGACATTCCTAGCAGGTTTCATTGTTAATTTGTATATTGGAAGACTCACATTTTTCTCATTGACTTAAAATATCTCTTTACATATAAAAACTATTATACTTATGTTTGACTTATGTGTTGCAACCCTCATCATTATTCATTTTCTTTTTATTTGCATTTTATTAAAAACCATTTTCTGTAGTTAATATAATATTTGAAATTTTTTTGTTAATTTTCTGTAGGTAATTTGAAAAAAAAAATCCATATTCTCCATTCAGGGTAGACTAATATTTGTTTATTTTTTTAAAGATTTCATTTATTTATTTGATAGAGAGATCACAAGTAGGCAAAGAGGCAGGCAGAGGGCGAGGGTGGGGGGGGAAGCAGGCTCCCTGCTGAGCAGAGAGCCTGATGTGGGGCTTGATCCCAGGACCCTGAGATCATGACCTGAGCCAAAGGCAGAGGCTTTAACCCACTGAGCCACCCAGGTGCCCCTAATATTTGTTTATGTTAGATGTGCCTTATTGATAATATATAATGCATATTCTCTGAATTAGTAATTCTAAATTGGAAGAAAAATCGTATCAGAGACTGGGAACAGAGAGGCTTTACAAATTATAGCAGCCTCTCTTAAGTTTTTGAAGGTTATTCGGAGGAAAATAACTCCCTAGATTGAAAACCAGTACAATATATTATTGGATGTTGCTATAGGGCAGGTCAGTCGTGTGAACGGTGTACAGAGAAAATAAAGTTAGAGAACCACTGAACAATTATATTTATTTTTATATACTCAATCTGCATAAAACTAAGGAAGAAGTCTCAACTATCAATTTTGTTCATTTCTCTTCTGGAATCCTGCTTTTTCTTTGTCTTTTCCTTTTTCTTATTACTTTACATTCATTATTTATATTTTAATGTTCAAAGTCACATTATTTTAGTTATATCTCTATAAATAGAATCTAGGTTGATTTAGTTTAGCATTCAACTTGAAGTTGAATTGGAGTTAAGCTCATTCACATTTATTTTTATAATTCATACAATTGCTCTTATTTCTGCCATCATATTTCATGATTTCTGGTTTTGTTATTCTTTTTTAATACTTTTTAGAACTATTCTTTTATTTTTTGTTCTTGCCTGTGTGGAATATGAATTCTTTAACTTTTTTTCCTCGGAGGCTTAAAGGTATATGTGCTGTTCACAATTGTGAAATAAACAGACAAGGATATATATAAGAAGTAATCTTAATTTTATGGAACATTTAACTGTAAAGAGAAAAGAATACCAGAAGGTGAGGCAGGGGTAAGAAACTAGAGTCAGAGAGCTGGATTTGGTGGAGATGGGAGGAGTGTGGAAATTGGATAGTGGTACCTGCTTTGTCATTTGGTTGAGATAACAAGGCATTGGGAGAGGAATGCAGGTAAAGTAGGTCATGACCAGTTTTGTGATTGATCTTAAATTAATCCCCCTTTAGCATTTCTGAAGTGACTTTGGTGAGCTTGTAATGCTTACTTTTCGTTGTTAAAGTGGTATTTCTTTGACTGAGACAATGCTAGTACTAGATGCACAAGGTAATTTAGCTTTATTGGTATTTATAAGGTTCTTTACAAATTAAGTTGTAGTAAAATGTGTTGGCGTCTTTTCATCTATTTCTTTCTGTTATATAGCAAGCTCTTTTATTCTTCAAATATGGGTCCTTCTTTGGCTTGGAAGGCTTGCTGTTGTATATATCATTACTACTTCTGGTAAGAAATAGCAGTTTTCAATATTATCTCTTTTTGCCGTCCAGAACACAGCTTGTAGAGTCAAATCAATCTAGGGTTAACTTCCAGCTATGTATTTGTTAACGTATGATCCTAGGCACGTTATAAAAAACATATCCCTGTAACAGAGTTTCCTCGCCTATAAACCTTTATGTTATGGAATTGTTGTGAAGGTGAAAAAAATGAGTTGCCTCTTTGGAGTATCTTGCTCAGAAACAGTCACATAGTTAATGTTCAACAAATTAATCCTTTATAATCCTTGGTCTCTGAATTCTAAGTTATGACTTCATAATTGTTTCCCTTTTTGTTTTCTGATTTTTCATTATAGATTCTGCTCTTTGAGCCTTCTAAACTGATTTTTAAATTTTTCTGTCTACGTCTTTTTTTATGATCTGCATTTGTTTCTCCTCTCATCCAGCTCACCTGGATTTCTGCCTACCTCTCAGTATTCTCAGTTTTCATTCCTGTTGTTTACCACTTACCTTCCATCTGTGGTTTCATGGCCTCCAAGTTCTTTTAGATCTTATTAGTAGCATGAAACTGATGAGTTAAAAATTTTACAGGTTTTCTGAATTCAGTCTTCCCCAGAACATAATAGTCTGCACTAAGAGTTCTGTGCTCTCTTCTTCCTCTTGCAACACAGATGTTCTTCTTGTTGGTTAAACGCACCCCCAACTCCACATCCACAGTTCACTTGCCCCATCCCTAAATTTACTTTCAGACTGAATGTTTGCTCAGGAAAATTAAATCATTTTCAGATCACCTTACTAGGCACTTAGTTCTTTTTTTTTTAATTTTTTAATTAACATATAATGTATTATTTGCCCCAGGGTACATGTCTGTGAATCGTCAGGCTTACACATTTCACAGCACTTACCATAGCACACACCCTCCCCAATGTCCATAACCCAGCCACCCTATCCCTACCCCCCCACCGCCTCCCAGCCACCCTTAGTTCGTTTCGTGAGTTTAGGAGTCTCTTATTGTCTCCTTCCCCATCCCATCTTGTTTCATTTCTCTCCCCCATGCCCCCCGACCCCCCACCCTGCCTCTCAGATTCTTCATATCAGAGAGATCATGTGATAATTGTCTTTCTCTGACTGACTTATTTTGCTTAGCATAATACCCTCCAGTTCCATCCATGTCATGGCAAATGGCAAGATTTTGTTTCTCTTGATGGCTGCATAGTATTCCATTGCATGTATATACCACCTCTTCTTTATCCATTCATCTGTTAATGGACATCTAGGTTCTTTCCATAGTTTGGCTATTTATTGTGGACATTGCTGCTATAAACACTTGGGTGCATGTGCCCCTTAGGATCACTATGTTTGTATTCTTAGGGTAAATACCCAGTAGTGCAATTGCTGGGTCATAGGGTAGCTCTATTTTCAACTTTTTGAGGAACCTCCATACTATTTTCCTGTACCAGCTTGCATTCCCACCAACAGTGTAGGAGGGTTCCCCTTTCTCCGCATCCTCGCCAACATCTGTCGTTTCCTGACTTGCTAATTTTAGCCATTCTGACTGGTGTGTGGTGGTATCTGACTGTGGTTTTGATTTGTATTTCTCTGATAGGCACTTAGTTCTGTTAACAAAAACCTTTACTGGGATTATGCCAGGTCAGTTGAAGTAAAATTGCAGTAGCCTCCTGACAATAAATAAATCTCAACATCCTTCTCCCCAGTATTCGGTGAGGGAGGCTGAGAACCTGTAGGCATTCTGTACCCAGCTGGGGGTTGGGTTTGCCATGGGCTCTCCTTCCAGTAGTCTGCTTGTTTTTGCCCGGTGTCCTTCCAGGTATTTCTAAATCTTTGGTCATTTAATTGGCATTCTTGTAAGGCTATGGTTCTCTACCATGTGTGCACATTGAGCTGCCTAGGGAGCTTTAAAAATATACTGATGCCCAGGGTCCACCTGCAAAAAGTGATTTTTTTTGGCTTAGGATGCAGCCTGGGCCTTGATACCTTTAATGTCTGAAATTCTCTTGTACGGTCAGCACGGAGAAGCACTGGGGAGGGGAGGAATTTGACACCGTGATCAAGTCTCAATTTTACCCAGAAATGCTTATGGCAACTTCACCTCCCAACTGAAATTTGAAAATGTAGGACAAAAAAAGATAAATGTCTATATAAAAATGATAAAATATTAAAATTAAGTAGATAAAATTAGCAAAGGAAAATCACAGGACAACAAAAATTAAGTGCCTGAGTTCCCCTCTTCCTATTGGGAAGAGGTGGGAAATTATGGTCACACAAAAGTGCAGAAAGCAAAAGGGAAAAAAAATGAATATTAACTAGGAGCACTGGAAGAATAGAGTAGTGGGGCAGAATATTTACCATTCATGAATTTGGCTACCAGAGGATTAAATGAGATAAATCCCAGTAGCAGTGAAGAGTCCAAGGGTTAACAGCCCCATTCAGGAGCAAATGGGCCCCTTTGGGCTACAGGGTCTGGATTCTGTGCCCTCTGAAGGCCAGGGTTCAGAGCGGGGAGTTCTTGAAAGTTCATTTCCTCAGCTGGAGCCTCAGGGTAGAAAGCCCTGCAGTTATCACTCCAGTGTATCTTTAGACTTGTTGCAAAGGGCTCCAATTAACTCTGGTAGCTTTTGCTGATTTTCCCTCCAGCCCTGTTAACATGCAAAGTTGCTTCCCAGAGAGACAGTCCTGGCATTTCCCTTCAAACCAAGGGCTGCTCAGAAAGTGACTTCACAATTTGATTTGAAATTATGTCAAGAATGAGTGGATTCAAGCATCTGTACATATACAATAATTTTTTCTTTTTCCCCCTTAAGATATTAAACATATAAACTTATCTGCATAGTTAGTACAGCATTTGGCATAGTGCTAGGGCTATAATTGATACACAGAAACTATTTTCTCAATTCCATTGTTGCATTGCATTGAGCTAAAGCCTAAGAGTTATATATTCCTTCTTTACAATAATAAGTAACAATAATTAATGATATTTATTATTCACTGTAGTTTAGCAAAAGAACCAATCATAATCTTTCAGATTACCCAAATCTAAGTTTATGTAGAAAAATAAATGAAAGACATTTTAATTTATAATGCAACTAATACTACAGCTTTTGCTACTAAAATTGGTTCAGTCCTCATAGACAGCAGACACTAATCTTCTACTTAAAGAAATTGTGTTACATACTGAACGTCTGCCTCTCAGTTTTCTTTCTCTTCTGTAGCCTGGTAATAATGAATGATTCTCAACTCTGTTGGCCATAAAAGAATTCCTGGATTGCTTATAAAATACAGAGTCATGGGTCTCCCACACAAGAGACTGTATATTGGAGCTAGGGTTTGTAAATCTGCATTTGACAGAGTGTTCCGGTTGATTCTCTTGAAGAGGGTTTGTGGATCACATATTAAAGAACATGGTACAAGGAGAATGGTCAGGTGAGAAGGTATCATGTTTCACTGGCTGGGCTTGAACTTATCCTTGCTTTGTTTTCTCCTGCACCTTGTTCCACCTACACTAGCTTTGCAGGCAGAATAATGCTAAGGGCAAGGAAATAGAGGCAGGGCTAGTAGGGTCCCTGACCCTTATGGGCAGTGCTTCTGAAAGTCACCCAAGGAAAAGAAATGAGAATTACTAGAGATCTTGGTAAAATCCAGACTCTGATTCAGTTCATATGGAGATGGGTGTGAGATTCTAACAAGGCTAAACTTACCACCGCCAACCCCGTGTGCCCAGTAGAAAGTCAGGGAGCTCACTATTTATATAAGAAATAGGAAAACAAGGGCACCTGGATGGCTCAGTGGGTTAAGCCTCTGCCTTCAGCTCAGGTCATGATCTCAGGGTCCTGGGATCGAGCCCTGCATCGGGCTCTCTGCTTGGCGGGGAGCCTGCTTCCCCCTCTCTCTCTGCCTACTTGTGATCTCTCTCTGTCAAATAAATAAATAAAATCCTTTAAAAAAATAAATAGGAAAACAAATAAACAACAAGTTTTAAATTTCAGGATGCCCATTGGGTTTAGTGAGAAAAGATCCCAGTGCAATTCAGCATGTGAAATATAATTGTAACCTTGTAGTAGAATCTAACCTGCATGCATTGAAGTTACAACATTTAACTATCCATGGGGGAAAAAAAAAAACCTTTCCAAATTATGTCATGGGCAAATGATGCTATCTAATCCTGAAATTGCCAATATCTGTTATCGGGGAAGAATGTGCAAATAATTTTAGGATTTCCCAATCTTTGTCAAAAAAGTAAAACTCATTGTTGGGGTGCCTACAAAAAGAATGGAGAACCAAGAGCCCTAGAGAATCCTTGACTAATGAAAAGTTAGAGGCATACACAAAACCAAATGTACTGTACTTTATGGACCATACAAGGAGTTGTCAAGGGAACTTTAAATCAGAGGTGATTTTTGCCTTATGCCTGACTTTGGAACTTAACTCCAGCTATCAGTCCCTCAGTAAGTGAGATGTTACTCTATCTGTGGTTGTGCATGTATGTATATGTACATATACACATATGTATGTTCTAGGTAATATAAGCTATTATTATAATCATCTGAGAAATCTGCAGAGAAATGACTGTAATAAAAACTTCAGGGTACCTAGGTGACTCAGTTGGTTAAGCTTCTGCCTTTAGCTCCTGTCATGATCCCAGAGTCCTGGGATCAAGTCCTGCATAGGGCTCCTTGCTCAGTGGGGAGCCTGCCTCTCCCTCTGCTTGCTACTCCTCCTGCTTGTGTGCGCTCTCATGCTCTCTCTCTCTCTCTCCATTAAAAAAACAAAGTCTTAAAAAACAAACTGCAATGTTTCTTTTTCTATTCAGTTGGGAATTCTTACTTCACAATTGTTAAAACTGCATATGGGTGCTCTTTGTGCAAGTGTGTTATTTCTTCATTAGACAATAAGCTCCAGAAGTCAAGTATCATATTTTATGTTTATTTAAGTCTTGTTCAGTACCTTGCTCAAAGTAGACGATCAATACACTTTTCTTAAGTGATGAAGAACTAGACAAATGAACAGATGCAGCTTTCTGCTACCACTTCTGTAGTTAATGAAATGTTAATATTGTTATATCCTGCTGAGTTGAGTATTGAACTAGTGGTTCTTACTAAAGTCTCATCAGTGCTATAGTTCTCTAATTTTAGGAAATAATATACGGAATTAGCACAAGTTAACATATATGTGGAACTTAATATACATATTCTCAATAGAAAAAAATGTTGGTAGAGTAAATAGAATTTAAAAATTAGTTCCCAAACTTATGCTTCATAATGGAAATCAAGTGCTATAATTTGCAATTAAAAATAATGGAAGCTTATATAGCTGTAATGCTGATAATTACACAGAGCAGGAAATATTCATTTATTAGAAACAAAAGCATTATCTACTCTGTTGCAGGCTAACGCTAGATCCTACCTTTACAATCTGCTTTTATTGTGTTTCTTTCCTAGTAGTTTTTAATTGTGGTAAAATATACATAACAAGCAATCTGCTTTCATACCATGAAAATATGGTCTCTAAAGAAGAATATTATATTTTTTAAAAATCAGAGTTTTATGGGGAAAGATAATAGAAATGAGTTTTCATTTTTATTTAATTTCCCTGAAAGGATCCAAATAACAGTGACTTAGATAAAATTAAGTTTTGTTTTTTTTTTTTCTGGTAATAGGTGTTCACAGTTAGTCAATGTAGGGGTGGGGTGTTCACAGTGCAGGGACCCATACACTTCCATCTTTTTGCTATGCCATCCTAGGGAGGGGACTACTGCCTCATGATCCAAGATGGCTGCTTGAGCTTCAGCAATTCAGTCTGGCTTCCATCCAGCAGGAAGCAGGGATGGTTGAGAACGGATTTGAACATTCACTTCAAAGACATACTTCAGAAGTTATTCCTCCACCTCTGTATACTTATGTGTGCACTAGGTATAGTCATGTGACTATGAACTTAAGTCTGTGAATTTAAAAAGTCTGCAAACTAAGTTCATAGTCACATGGCTATAGTTAGCTGCTGAGAAATGTTGTCCTTATTCAAAATGGCCACTTGTCCAGTTATCATTGTGTTGTACTGTGAAGAGAAGGAAAATCTATCCTAGGAAGGTCCTTAGTGGTCTCTGCCACAACAGGGAAACTTCAGAAATAAATTTTAAAAATTCATTTTGATGGTATTATTAAAAGATGAATTTTGAGGAAGTCTTTGCCATTTTTATAGTACCTCATAAATCAATATTCCATATTTGTAGTTTATTACAAACTATTTCTTTAAATGCAAATCTTGAAAGAAATGGTCTGAAAAAATTCACAGGACAAAAATATGGCCTATGACATAAATAGTAAAAATAGAAATGATGTAATGTTCCTGCTTAGCTAATGTAGAAGAATTTCATTAGGTAATGCAGTGTTGATGAGTTAATAGCTTTGTCTAACTCTCCTGAATACATAATGTGCCTGAACTACTTGTACATTGTAAAATCTTCAGATAGGCCTTTTTATAAGTTATTCATTTTCTTTTATGCAGTAAGAATCTGCAGTGCAGGGTGCGGATTTCTTTTTGGTAACATGTTTGGTACTGTGGTTAAAAATGATGGTCACATATAAATTTTGCTGCATAGTGGTAATCAACTAGGCACATTTATAATACTATAGCTAGTATCTATCAAATACTAATTTGGTAGAAATAATTCAAGGTTGCCAGGCAGATTTGATAAAGAAAAAAATAGTCACCCCCAATTATTCTGTTTTCTAACTTCTGATCATTTTATATGTGTATTGCAGTTGGAACTAATCAAAAACTTTATACATGTTTGTGTATAAATATATATACTATGTCCAATGTTATACTCAAAAGCACTTTACACTGATATAGGATTTCTACTAAATCAGTTGTTTTTAGGAGAGAATATTGTAGATGTACACACTTGCTCGTTTTGGAGGGCAAGTGTGCTAGTTTCTGTTTAAAGACAGTAAGAATTAGTAATAACTTTGAACCTTTAAACAAATTTTAAGATGTAATCTTAAATAATTTGCTACAAATAATATGCTATTCTTTTTAGTGACATTATTTCAACCCATCTTTTTTCTTCTTATAGAACGAGGGTGTAGGTGGAATAGCAAGAACCATAATCTTGGAGACAGAAAACTAGTAGGTTTTCATCTCAGCTCTGCTGTTGGACTTGAGCAATACCTTCTCCACTCTACCCTATAGCAGGCCCCTCTGTACAGTGGGATAATAGTATGGGAGGCCCTCTGCAGGGGACCTGGGACTCCCATCAATAAGGGGTGACTTTCATTTCTTTTCTTTTCGCATTTATTTAATGAGTCCAGTACTTTCTCGGAGAGTCCTCATGATTCTAGTGTCAGTCCCTGAGGTTAGATGAAGAGTTAACAGGAGTGGATGGCTTCAAACCTATTGCAGAATTAGAATGAAAATGACGAAACTATAGTTCTTACCACAAAGGCATTGATTAAAAATTTGAGGTTAGATGTAAGCCTGCTGAGAGAATCTTAAATGGGAAACACTTTGAGGTCAATTAAAATCCCTGTTTAAACCTTTCTCAAAGACTGGGATTAGACCCTATACCTTATAAAGAAAATAAAAGAATAAAATTTTTTTCCTCTTTGTAAGCATCAAAATCTGTTTAGTTTTTTGATCCAAGGTATATGACTTTCTGTAATCCCGACTAGAAGTTTTAAACAAGATCAGAAAGACCCTTTGAAAAAAAAAATTAAATGCAAAAAATTAGTTTCCGAGTTTTTATTTTTTTTTGAGATTTTATTTATTTATTTGTTTGTTTGTTTACTTATTTGAGAGAGAGAGAGAGAGAGATCACAAGCAGGCAGAGAGGCAGGCAGAGAGAGAGAGGGGGAAGCAGGCTCCCTGATGAGCAGAGAGCCCGATGTGGGGCTCGATCCCATGACCCTGAGATCATGACCCGGGCCAAAGGCAGAGGCTTTAACCCCCTGAGCCACCCAGGCGCCCAGTTTCCGAGTTTTTAAAGAATTACCATAGGTTTAGGGTAAGGGTGTTTACTGTTCCACTTTTTGGTTAAAATGAAAACTGACTTCCTTTTTATAAATATTAGAGATCCTTATTCGCATTTACAGTGTTACCGAAAAACACAATGACAACAAATTGCCCCCTCCCTAGGCTATTCAGAACCAGGGGAGAAGCATCCTGGGTGTGTTTCCAGATCTCTGTTAGACCATTAAATTTTCATCCATATTTAACAAATGTCATTATTCAGTTTCATGGGGTCACTGTGTCAAAATGTCTGTGTTAGAACTTTAATTTATTTTCAGAGGTTCCTTTAAGTGGGCAGAAAGCATGGCATGTTGGATTGATTTATTCTCTTTAATCCATCCACTGGGGTGGTTTGCAGCTCAAAACTTATCCTGGGATGTACACTTGAAACACCAGAATTTATCGGCACCGCCGCCGAATCCAATACCACAAGAGTCTCGCCCTCTTCTGCTTTCCTTCCTCTGGCTGGTTTTCTTTGAAAAGGTGGGCTCTTCCATTATGTCTCCAGGTAGCAGGAGCAGCCCCTCCTGTGTGGCATCCCTTACCAGATGGCCCTCTTAATAAATGCCTTGCTCTTGCCCACCCTCACTTTCTTGATCCAAATGTGAAATGCCAGCAAATAAATAAGAGCATTGTACTCTGATGAGTTCTCTTGAGATGAAGAGAAGCCCTGGGGAGTAGAAGCTAGAAACAGCTTTTCTGTTTGCCGGACTGCTCCTAATTACTGGCTAGTAGGTAGAAGAAACTGTTTAGATAATATAGAATTTAAAGGGAAAGTGCGGGAGGGAGGGAAGGAGGAGGGCGGCGAGAGTCAGAGAAAGAGGGAGTGTGCATATTATTTCAAATGCCTTTGCTGACAGGAAAATACTCCTGGATTATTCGAGTCTGTTTGAAATAGTGTGCATGATCTTTGCGAGGGGACCCCAGACTTGGGTCTCGGGGTAGGCAATTGCTGTGTGCAGAGCTCACTGTCAGACGAAAAGTGCAACAGAAATGAGTGGGTAATGAGAGCAGAGCAGCCAGTTCTTTAATTGAATTAAAAGCTGGGTGACATCAATGCAGACACCTGTCCAATTACAGACAGGCCAAGGTGTTTACCATTGCTGTACAAGCGATTCGAAGATGACAGAAATCTTTCCGCCCACAGATTAACATAATGAAGGAGAACAGATTACAGTGGATGCCGGCCAAACACCTAGGTTGGCAGCTGGGGGTGGGCTGGGGGAGGAGGAGGAGTCTGCTCAAGTATGTAAATAGGAACAGGCTTTTTTTCTTCTCCAAAGTGTGTGTGGCTTTCGAAAGGATGCCATTTTGCTTTGTGTCTCAGGCTTGGTTTCCGGGCAGAGCATTTATACTTGTCTGTGTTTAGTCAGAAGAGTTAATCATAAAATTTCAGCGTCACAGCTGGTTCTTCTGTTGTGTCCTGCCTCTCGGCACTCAGAGCTCTATTAGAGGCTCAAAAGCTCGCACAGCTGGTGTCAGCTCCACAATGATTTTCTCCCAGGTAGTCGGGCTGCCTCCAACTGCTAATATTTCTCTTTGGTTCCTTTGAAACTTGAGGCTAGAGCAAGGGAAAGAACGTGTTGGAAATCATCGTCATTGGTCAAAAGAAACAATGTCTGTTTCTTTGTTGACTCCCTGGAAAGGGTAGAATGGGAATGGGGGGTCTCTTCTAGTGGGGGACACAGCAGAGTGGCACTAAGCAGTTGGAAGAGTCTTCATTTTTCGGTCAGGCATCAAGTGCCAGCTTTGGTAAACCATTTAAGAGCTGCTGGCAAACAGGACCAGTCAAGAAGGAAAAGGACATGTCTTTTGCGCTCAAGGAGTTCCCTAAATCATTTTGAGGGACTTTTAAATTTCAGGGTTCTCCAGGACAATGTTCTCTTGCCCTCTGCTCGGTGGAAATCCTCAGAGCATAGCGTTTGGAGCCATATACAGCAGGACCCTGGAAGATCCTACTGCGATGTGCCTTATTCCTGGAAATGAAGTCCCTGTCCCTATTCCTTCAGCTTGGGCTTCCTGCATGCACCAAGGCCCACAGGACTGCAATTCAAAGGGAATATACTTACTTTACGTCAAACTCCCTTGGTATGGCATGTCAGGATTTCTCAATGTTAAGCATTAATGCAAAATGCATTATCGCTTAGCACTGAGAGTTCTGGTCCTTCTGGTGCCAATGATTTTAATCTGGTTACCAACACTCTCCTGTGTTTCTTGGGATACTAACACTTTTAAGACATCAATAATGCTTACTTTATGCTTATTGAATGTTTTTTCAGCTTATCCTCTTCCATTATCAAAAGGGACTAGCAGGTTTCCTGACATGGTTGGGACCATTTTCTGATTTCACAGAGTTTTGTGGCTGAAAGGGAATTTGAGAGGTCATCTGGCTGGCCTGGAGGTAGGGACGGTCTTAAATTCAAAAGAAAAAAAGGCTCCTCTGTGATGTCTCTCAAAGAAAGAGACTCATATCCCAGCCAATCTTAAGATTTCTCACTGTCAGGATAGACTTTTTTATTTTAAATACCCCAGGTGTCAAAAAGGGAGATTACCCCACTTTCTCTTATTGGGCTTTCTTTTTTTCCCTTTTTTTTTTTTAAGGATTTATTTATTTATTTATTTAACAGAGAGACATAGCAAGAGAGGAAACACAAGCAGGGAGAGTGGGGGAGGGAGGGGCTTGATCTCAGGCCCCTGGGATCATGACCTGAGCCAAAGGCAGACGCTTAACCAACTGAGCTACCCAGGTGCGCCCTCTTACTAGATTTTCTGGAGACACAGAATATATGCAGTATTTTTCTGCCTAGGACTCCTTTGAAATATGTCCCACTATATATTTTTCAGTATTAGTTTTAATATAATACTGAAATGTACTTTCAATGATTATCCTTTCTCTTTGTCTTTAATTAAATCTAGATCTCTTATCACATTGGACTAGGAAATGATTCTGTCCACTTGTCCTATACACAAGATTTCTGCTTTATGTACTAATGTATGTTTACTGTTATCACTAGGAGCCTTTGAGTTCTAATATTTTCTTAGATTAGAAATCTTATAAAGATGAGATGTGTTCTATAGCACCTTTCCCAGAAGCATAGAGAAAAAGAAATGTGGATACTTTTTGATGATGATATATTGTCATAGTAGTACTACCACTTTTTCTTTTTTCTTTCTTTTTTTTTTTTTTTCTGGAGAGTATATGATCTAAGTAAGACTCTGACACTTCGAATGAGGCCATTAGGCAGTCACTCAATGATCTCTATGGATATGTATCCAAGAAAGGCTATCTTAATTAATATCAGGGAGAATATACTTACTCTCTTTCTTTGGTGAGAGCAGAACTTCTCGTAACCATCTACTTTAATCCATCCTCATAAACACTCTATACTGAGAAACAAGATGTAAACCACCAGTCCCAGGCAAAAAGATGACTTTGTTCTGAATTGGGGAAGAAGACTTGGTTAACTGTGCCTGGGCAGCTCAATGGGTTAAACGTCTGCCTTCGGCTCAGGTCTTGATCCCAGGGGCCTGGGATGGAGCCTCCACAGGGCCCTCTGCTCAGCGAGGAGGCTGCTTCTCCCTCTGTCCCTGCCCTCAGCTAGTGCTAACAAATACCAAATATTTTCAAAGGATAAAATGGCTAGAACGTATCTCACAAGGTTACCTCAGTTTTGAGTCTGGACTTTTGGGATTATGGTGAAACATTGAGAAATGGGAAAATGAAGATTATGAAATAGTCGAGGCTGTCAGGTCTGGATCAGAGGCTATTGAGAATGAAATGCTAGTGGGACATCCAGATGGGATGTATGAGCTGCCATTAGAGATGCAGACCCAGCGCTGGGGAGAGATGTGAAGTCCAGTCTGTAGAAACAAACGAGAGATGGGGCTTGATGAGCTCACAACGGTAAGTGTTTAGAAGGAAGAAGCCTGAAGATACTACCTTGTAAAACGAGAGCTATTTAAAGGACTCTGAAGGGAAGACAGCCAATCAGGTCAAGGAAAGAAAGGAGCTCCCGGGAGCTAAAGAAAACAACTGGGGGAATGCAGTGGCACAGAGAGAGCTGAGGGAGTCAAAGTGCAGTCAGTAGAAGGAAGATAAGGATTTGAGAAAGGGTTACTTGATCCGATATTTAGAGATTACTAGTGATCTTTAAAAGATAGAAATCGGGAGTGAGTGGCCAAGTGTGGGCAGGAAGCTGGGTTGCAGTAGTAACGGCTGGGACTGACAGTTTCTGCTGCATCTCTCTCCTTATACAGCTCTGTGTGGAGCACTTTATATTCCTGAACTCATTTAATCTTGTTAGTGACGCTATGAGCTAAGTACTCTATTGTCCCCAACTCACAGGGGAGAGCTGAGACCTCTCCTTCAAGGTAGATATCGGTGTAGTTGTTTACAGTTCAGGAAACTGAGGCACAGAGATCTGAACAACTTGTCCAAGCCCACACAACAAATCAGTATCAGAACTGGCATTTGGACCCAGGCAATCAGGCCTTGGTGTCTACCCTCTTGACCACTTCACCACCGCGTGATGAGATGCGTAGGTGGCAATGTGCACTTTCTTTTAAGACATCTAGTGAAAGGAGAAAGAACTTCTCAAAGCAAACTTGGAATGCAGATCATGGTCTAGGAAGTTCAAGAAGAAGTGACAGTCCCCGTGGCAGGAATGAAGGACAGCAGAATAGGACGTGAGGTGGATTCGAGATTAGAGGGAGCTGAATTTGCCCTGAGGGAGTCATGCATGTATGTGTGTGTGTGTGTTAGGTCACTGGCTCAATGTCTTCTTTGGCCATGACTAAAGGTGATGGAGCCAAATGCAGCAGAGAGGGTTTAGGGGCCCAGACCATGCTTGGGGGAGATGTTGGAATGAAGACTCTCAGCGGAGCAGTCACTGGGGACTGACACATGGAAAGTGCTCAAGTAGACAATAGCTCTGATCTTTGCTTCACCATGCTCTTTGGTCGTTTGATTTTTTAAAAATTTCTATTAGGGAGAGGAATTAGGAAAACATATGTTAAATTTTGTGTTTGAAGGGTGCAAGCTGTTACCAGTATCAGCACATTTAAAGAATAGTACATTCTCTAGGCTACTGAAGGCTTATAGAATAAAGGGATACCATGACTGGGACCATCTTCTTTTATAAGGGTGTTGACAATCTATGTGGTTAGGATTAAAGGCAACTCTGAAAAATGTCCACAGTAAAAAACAATGGTGCACAAATACACAAATTATATTTTTGATACTTCTTTAATTTCTGGAATTAAGTAAATAAAGAGCTTCTGCTTTGATTATGAACATTAGTAAGCAAAATGTGCTTTCATTTCTACAGGTACTTTTAATTGCTGAACAAATCTTATATATTCACCACCAAGCCGGGTTAATTCAACACTTCGATGTGTACCACTTCTGTTTAAGACAGGTGTCTTAATTAAATAAACTAATAATTTTGCAAGGAGAAGCACAAAAGCATAATTACCTAATTTGCTAATTGTTCAACTATGTTGATTTGCATATTTGTTGGTTGTAACATGAACAAATAGTTTGTATATGTATGTGTATCCTACCGTTAAAGTAATGAAACCACTCTTGGGATTAGCATTTCCTAAAGTGTGTTAATAGACGCTGTGTAAAAAGGACTCTCGTTGAATAAGGCTAAAAAATGCTAGGTTAGAGAAAATTGAATAGTTTCATTCTGCAGGAGGTCTGGAATCCTAGAATAGGATAATATGCATCTTAACTATCAGATACATGGGGCTCTGCTTCACGAACTATGTATGGAAACCCATTTTTGCAAGGGAACGTCTCAGGGCACTAATGTTCTGAGGAGCACATTTGGGAAAATGCTGTTTCAAGTTGTTTTAACAATAAGTTGGTCTCAATTTTTTTTCCTAGTCACTCTATTCTGTAATCAGCACACAGGCAGGAAAATGAATTAGAGAGGCATTTTTTTTTGTTTGTTTCTGTGTCTACATCTCTCTCTCTCTCTCTCTCACACACACACGCGCGCACACACACACACACACACGTACTGCTCTTTATAGCTGCTTACAGTAAACGTGCAAACTTCCTTTTCCCCCTTTTTATTATAGGCATATTGACAGGCTTGCTACCTTTCAAAAGCTATGCAGTAACCCTAACTGCTTGCACTTTGGCTGGCTGTACCGAGAGCTCACAGGCATTGAACATCTCTACTCCACAAGAAGGTAAAGTAATTTCAAAGGTCTTGACTTCCACATTTCAGTTATGAATAATAAAATAGGAGAAGAGCTAAATGCTGCAAGGCCATTTGCTGGAAAACCCCAACCTAATTTGATGACAAAGTGCATTGCCAGGCCATAATTGCTCCATTTTTTGGGGGGGTGCGAAAATGAATCAAACTCCATACCCTTTAATGACATGCATCTTTAATAGCTGTAATGCAGATTAATGGGCTTTTTAATTGCTGTTACATTGTTCATGCAAGAGCCTTGTCATTAATATGAAGCATCTGAAAGATTAATGAAAGCTTCCTCATTTTACTATGGCTCAGAAGTAAATCTAGAGACAGTCTGACTAAAAAGAATTGATTGTACGGCACAGTATGAAATTGAGAATCAAACGGTTGATTTCCATGGTCTCTTTGAACTGCTAAACACCAGCACAGGCAACAATTATTTCAGTATGATGGAGCCTCCAAATGCCGGGTAAGGCATTATTAATCACTCCTCCGTTCCTTCTGACTGAAGTCTCACTTTTGTTGTACTTGGAACTTACAAACTGTTGGCATAAATTAATGTTTCAGCAAGCATACGTTAAGAAGGCAGTGAGGAATAGAAAATATTTTAGCACTCCAAAGTGAAAGCTTTGCTCAAGCTTCAGAACGCAACACTTCAAGAAATAACAGCCCTCCAAACATTTGAAGCATTGTTACTTCATATTTTTCTCTCCTGGATGAGAGGAATTACACATTGCTTCTACTGTCTCGTTGTCAAGTTATTTAGGAGATTGAAAAGCTTGATCCTCGGGGGAAGACTCGGTCTCTCTCCCTCAGCATCTGTCGGTCCTCCTTCCTGACTTCCTCTTTTCCCCTTCCCTCTTGCAAATCCTTTAGCAAATACCCCTCACACGGAAGACATGGAAGAGAAAGACAATGGCCCATGTGATGAAACAGGATAGAGGGGTCTGTGAAATCCTTCATGTGACCTTGCCCCAATGAGAGCCTCCTCACCTGGGCTACGGCATCGGTGACCTGTCATCCATGTTTTCTCAGGGTTCTCTTAGTCAAGCCTGTGGAGAAAAGCACTGTTTCTCTTACCGTGGCATTGTTTCTGCTGGGCCACGTGATCCATGAGATGGTCCTCTCCTTTTACAAATGCTTCTGCCAGCCTCAGTATGGGACAAGCATCCTTATTTTCTCAATACCCCCTACCTCTTCTGTCCAGGTTTTGCCTGGAACCCTTCAAACCTACTTCACAGCTATATCCCAGAGGGATTCCTAATGGCCCCTAATGACCATTCCCTCTTCATTATTTTAGGAATTCCTAACTTCTATCTCTTTCTTAAAGTTATAGCCAATGTGCCAAACCATGAATGTATTTAAGGTCAATATTTTAAAACTTTAGGTTCCTGTGATTCCAATTTATTCACCATTACAGAAAATGAACGGAACCTTATTTGAAAAAAACAAACTTACACACAATGTTGTCTTCATATATAATTAACTCAATTGATTCTGTACTCACTGGCTATTTCTACAGAAACACATAGGCTTTTTTGTATCTATTATGAACCACCCTCCCTAGCGTTGCCCACCTTAGATCAAAAGCTCCTCAAGGGTAGGGACTCTGTTCGATTTGCTTTAACAGGCAAAGCCCCAAGTAGAGATTGTGGGTTAATAATACTCTTGATGAAGTAATGCAAGCATCAGTCAAGTGAACTAGTGTAATACTCCCCAACCATCATGCAAATTCTCATGAATTCAGGACAGTTATTTAGTACTGTTCCTAAAGCAATTACTGACAAGCTGCTTACGAATCAGAAATATTTCTATGCATGGAATATCAGGTTTATTTCATGATTTATTGGTTTAGGTCTGAAAAGTGTGAATTAGAAAAGTAAACTATAATTAGACTATAAATCTTTTTTTTTTTTTTTCCACAGCCCCACAGGAAGTTGAGCCACCAGTAGCCAAATCTCTTCCCAATTCTTTGTTACTGTCCTGGAATCCACCCAAAAGAGCAAATGGTATGATAACTCAGTACTCTTTATATATGGATGGGATGCTAATCTATTCGGGCAGTGAAGAGAACTACACAGCCACAGGTAAGACTCCCATAGGTATCAGTAAATAGTTCTAGTCCATGTTAGACTAGGTATATTTCAGATAGCTGTAGTCTGTAATTGTCTGAAAATGTAGTCTTTAAAATTGGGGTACTTATTCTGTTTCCTGTTATTTGGTCCCCTTGCATGGTCCCTGGTCCCACTCCCCATGCCTGGTTGAGTCAATGTCATATCAAACAAATTCTATGCATGGTAACTACTGTCACATGAGGTAACTACTTTAACATCTTCACGAATGCAGGGTAATTTTAAGACTCAGATGTGTGACTCAGTGTCATATGAATTTTGGACCATTTGAGAAGAAGCAGTATATATACTGAAATCGTATTATAACATGTGATGACCCTTGAGTAAAATGAGGTAAATTGCTGAAAACCTTGTAAAACCCACGAAGCCTATGTTGTGTCTTATTGCCTGGTATCTTAATCATGCTTATATTTTTGCAGTAATTTTAGTGGTTATATATTATATAATATTTTATATACTAAATGTGACTATCTGGTAAGACATCATGAGTCAAATATTGACTGATGAAAAACTGAGGCCTAGAGATATGGCATTCTTCATGAAAGGTCACAACCAGGGAGACGCAGAGGCAGAGGCAGGACTCATTATTTATGTCCTCAGTCCTCCACATTAATGCCATCTGCTAAGGTTGTCATAGGGAATCAGCGGCACACTGGCCCTCCTCCTTTGGTGCTCATGGCTTCAGGGGGACACACACGGATGTGGGGATGAGGCATTTGTGGACAGGTTTATGGCATTTACCCAGTGGCATCCTCAGGGTTTACATTTTTTGGGTCCTCTCTAGACTGAGAACCCTTCAAGGAAGAACAGCTATTACCTTAAAGAGAAAAAAAGAGGTATTACTTTAATATTTTGTTCCTTGAGGTTGGATAGAATTCTGTAATACATGCTCTAGGAGGTAAGTGTTATTATTACCCCCAGGTTACAAATGAGGAAACTGAGGCAGAGAAATATTAAGGAATTTCTTTGAAGTCACACGGCCCATGAATGGGATTTTGATACCAATCCAGGTGTTCTGGCCATGAAGAAGAGCATGTGGTCTTTTACTTTACTTTACTTTACTTTACTTTACTTCTGAGACTTAATTTCTGAATCTGTAAAATGGCAACAACTACGATTTTCAGGATTTTAAAGAGAACTAGAGCTATAAATAAAACACCTAATATGTTCTTAGCACTTAGTAAAGAGAATACTCTTAATTCCTGTAGAATGCAGAGTTCATGTTTTAAACTTTAAAAATCGGTTAATCTTGCCCTAACAATATCTGAAGGCATTATTTCAATTAAACATTATAGGCCATAGAAATTACTTCCAAAAAAATGAAAATGTATCATGGAATGAACTATGCACATGAATTAATAATTTATATAAAATACTTCTGTAGGACCCAAAAAATATCATCATGCATAGTAGGAAAACATATCTTTTAGGCCTAGTACAGACATTTCCTTTGAGAAGCCTTCTGTGATTTCCCAAGTAAGAGTTGAAGTGATGCAGGTATGCTATTTGGAAACCCGTGTGCCCCTGTTGTTTGTTTGTTTTTTTTTGTTTTTGTTTTTGTGGGTTTTTTTGTTTTTGTTTTTGTTTTTGTTTTTGTGTGTGTGTGCTGTCTTTGAATAAGGGTGCTTATTTACCTGTCAGTTTGCCCTTCTGAACCCCTGCCTTCAAATACATGACTGAAAGCGTCTGGTTCATTACTCTATCTCCAGGACTTATCACAGAGTGGGAATAGGCAGTGTTGAATAAATGAATGAATGAAGTCGGGTGATTGCTGGGAACAGAAAAAGAAGCTAGCAAAGGGGAAATTGTGGAGGGTAGGGGTAGGGTGGGACAGAAAAAGTGACAGAGGAAAGAAAAAAGAAAGGTAAAAAAAGAAACCAAGATCCCTTCCATGGGTAGATGTGAGTGCCAGCTCAGTCTATAGGGAAGTTGTGTGGCTCATGGCAGGTCTCAAAATGTAAACCTTGACTATTTCCAAACTGTGCAGAAGGCCATACGAGTTGACACTGTGCACAGTCAGAAGAGCAGTGTGGGGAAGACAGGAGCCCAGAATTCACATTGATTTCCAATATTACTTCCAAAATGCTACTAATTCTGTATTTTGTTTGATTGAAGCATCAACAGAACCATATGACTCTGATGTCTGCAATGAAAAATCTTGGCAAATGTTACCATAGTGGATTAGTACAATAGATGCCCCCCAGATATAATATAATGTAAAGAAAGTGAGATATTTTTGTAGTGCCCATAACCATCTTCTCGAGCCACAGAGATAATAGATTCTTTTATGGTTTTCATTTTTTATGTATGGTTTTAAAGATTAAATCTTAGGTAGTATTTTTTTTTTAAACTATAGCTTTCTTGGCTTCTAATAAGCAACTGGATTTCTTGCTGTTCTCATCCCCAAATGGCAGAAGATATGAGGCACATTGAGACCTCAACACAAAGGAGAGAAACAAAGCCAAGAACATTATGATGGGATTCAAAGTCATGCAAGATTGTTTTAACATTAGAGCTAGTAAAACCGAGGCCCAGGGAGGTTAAGAAATTCTAACCCGTATCAGAGGAACCACTTCAAATCTGGATCTGTCTGGCCTCAGAGTCTATGCTTTCATTCTTTCTGCATTCTGTTACTAAAATTATTACATATTATCTTATTTTTTACATAAATAAATCTTATATATTATTATACATTCACATAATGTGTAAATGTTTTGTGTAAATATGTAAATTATCAACATATTAACATAAACATATTGTGTAAATACGCAAATATTTACACCACATGTGAATGTTACATAATATGTAAACATTACATATTTACATAAATAAATACGACAAATTATTACATATGATTTTATTTTTCCTCCAAACAACACTGGCAGGGAGACCAAAGCCTGATTGCAAACCCCAGAGCACCCGTGTTATTCTTTTTAGGGCTGCCATAACAAAATACCACAGACTGGCTGGCTTAAACAGCAGAAATTTATTTCTCACAGTTCTGGAGACTAGAAGTCCAAGATCAAGGTGTTGGCAGGTTTGGTTTCTCTCGGGGCCTCTCTCCTGGGCTGGCAGACAGCTGCCTTCTCACCACGTCCTCCCAAGGTCTTTCTCCTGTGTACACAGCCCTTTCTTACCGGTCACTAGCCCTGTTGGATTAGGGTCCCCCTTATGATCTCATTTAACCTTAATCACCTCTTCAAACGTCCCACTTCCAAATATAGTCACATTAGGAGTTAGAGCTTCAAAATACAAATTTGGGGGAACACAATTCAGTCCGTAACAGCATCCTAAAGGGAGTACTTTTTCTACTATGAGCGTAGATTGAATGCCCACTTCTGTATAGATTCTCAAGTCATGTGAGGATTAAAGAAAGTGACCCTTAGGATTCCTTTTAACTCAAAGATTTTATATCTGTAATAGGCACTAATTTCAGGTCATTTAGGTCTTCAAAGTCTATCTGTCCACTAGGAATCAGAGAGAAGGCACAATGAGAAAGGGAATCTATCTGTCTGAGGTCATCCAGGAGAAGGCTGAGAGAGGGCATTGCCCTGGCCATTAGAACAGGCTCCTGCCTCCCCAGACACCGAATCTGGGTCATGTTCCATCGTCAGACACGTCCATGACGTCATTGGTACTTGTTGCTCACCTTTGTGTCCTTCCCATGCTGAGCGTGGTTTGCGGGCAGAGCGTCCCCTGGTAAGGGCTGGTGCTGTCCACAATAGTGAGAGGTTAGGGCTACTAGAGTACGTCTCTTCAGTGCTGAAATGCCGATTCATAGGAAGGCAGAGAAATGGAAGATGCAGTCTAATGCATTAGAGAAATAATTGATGGGGCGCCTGGGTGGCTCAGTGGGTTAAAGCCTCTGCCTTCAGCTCAGGTCATGATCTCAGGGTCCTGG
>CM053618.1:12150625-12250282 GCA_028646535.1 Procyon lotor
TTTGGTGTCTTCCTCAATTTCTTTCATGAGCACTTTGTAGTTTTCTGAGTACAGATTCTTTGCCTCTTTGGTTAGGTTTATTCCTAGGTATCTTATGGTTTTGGGTGCAATGGTAAATGGAATCGACTCCTTAATTTCTCTTTCTTCTGTTTTACTGTTGGTATATAGAAATGCAACTGATTTCTGTGTATTAATTTTACTATTGTATGTAATCTTGTTTATTAGATTCCCAAACGAGGAACAGCTGAGTCAAAGGTAGTGAACCTTTCCGAAATATTGGATATACATTTTCCTATTGTTTCCCAAAAAAGTTCATCAGCAGGGCATGTTATATTCTTAAATCGTTGATAATTTTGCAAGTGAAAAATATTATTTTTGGGGCACCTGGGTGGCTCAGTCGTTAAGCATCTGCCTTCGGCTCAGGTCATGATCCCAGAGTCCTGGGATCGAGCCCCGCATCGGGCTCCCTGCTCAGCAGGAAGCCTGCTTCTCCCGCTACCATTCCCTCTGCTGTGTTCCCTCTCTTGCTGTGTTTCTCTTTGTCAAATAAAAAAAAAAATCTTTAAAAAAAGAAAAATATTATTTTCTTTTTGTTTGTGTGTTGAACTGTTAGGTACAGGGCATACTTTTTGCATGTTTGTTAGAGATTTATATTGTACTTTGATCAGCTGATCACAGCCTTGAGCAAAGATTTAATAGGTGAGGAATAATTTTGAAAGTTCCTAAAGAGCTGTGTTTGGTACCCTGTTTTCCCTAGTTGTAATCATCTGCACTATTTAAAATTCCTTATCTTCTACCCTGTCAAAAACTTCCTTAATAATCTGGTTTTGGTGTCCTTCTCAGTGTCAACCTTTTTTCCCTCACTCTTATTCCATTTATTTGTAGCTTCCTCTTAAGTTCCCTCATGGAACCAACATTCTACTGTTATGTGTAGCAAATGGGTCTTGCTGCCATGGTGAATATAGGTAAAAGTAAATGCATTTCAATTCGGCAGCCACTTAGCATCTCGATCGTCTGAATTTTTTTTTCTTTCTCTTAAATATGAAGCATTAAAAGTCAAAGGCATTGCTGCACCTTGAGTTAGTACAAAATATATTTAAAAATGCATACAGTTCAAATTTTTTGCCTCGCATAGGCCATAAGCTAGTAGTATGGTGGGTCAGTTGTGACACTGAAAAATGAATCCAGTTAGAGAACCTCCCGAAGGCTGTTGATGTTTGCTATAATAAATAGCACACACTTTAAGTCAAACTTTTTCATTCTGTATTCAAAGGTAATGGATTTTTCGTAACCATAGTAACCTTGGTGTATTTCTGGATAAATACATGAGGTATATACATTCTAGTTTTATTTTTGAATATAAACTACCACATTATGTATTACTAATAATATGAAAAATAGGATGTAGGTTAGTATAATGACAGCTTAAACTAGTATGCATTTTTCTTCTGCAAAAAATAAATATTTATCAAAAGTATAGGTTCAATTAATTTTTCCCCCAGTTTTGTGGTATTCTGGTGGTGCCATTTATCTTTTTTTGCAAGATCTCCATTAATCTCTTATTTCTGTCCCATAACAGATTTTTAAGAATTTTGAGGTAAAAACGATTATGCTTTAAAACTTATGATTAAAAACATTATTGAAAGATTGAAGGACCTATATTGATGTCACCAATGAAGCTATTGTGAGCCACTTAAGATGTATGTACATAGTATGTTCATAAAGAGGTAGAAAAAAGAGAAACCTATTGTGAGACCATTCAACATCCCAGGATTGTTTCAAAGTTCAGGCTAGATAGCATCCTGATTGATGATGACTATCCAGACTGTAGCCAACCAGATCATTCTCATTTTAAATGAGCACCCTACCAGAAACTGGCAATCTTTAAGAAGTTTGTGAGATGTTTCAGAGAAGCCTACAAAGTTTTCGGAAACAAGGTTAGCAAGATGGTGGGAACTGGGAGAAGTATACTGTGCTTGTGACAAGGGTGTTTATGTGAGTTGTGTGAACTGGTAAAGAGACAATAGTGATCCCTCGGGACAGTTCTTTTTTTATGACACAAGTTGTTGGTGGTGAACCTACCTAAGCCATTGTTGCTGAGATCTCCTAGAACTCCAGAGGGGTAAAGGTCAATAAGGACTCTGTGATGTACATACAGACGCATCTTACACCAAACCATAAAACACATATGTTTTCAAGTGTGTCATCTAATAAATCTATAGTAGTCTTATGATTGAGTAAGATGACTTATTTTTAGCACCAGACAAGGCATCTTCCCACGGCTACCTCATCAGGACCTACACTTCTGTCACTGAGGCTATGGCAGTAAAGAAGTAAGGATAACAGCAATGTGAGAAGTGTGTGTGTGTGTGTGTGTGTGTGTGAGATAGAGAAAGAGAGACAGAGAGAAAGCAAAAAGGAAAGGAAAGAGAAAAAACAGATGAATATCTGGTAAAGTTAGATAGTATTTATATCTTTAACCAACTAAAAAGTGCAAAAACCTGGTCTTTTGGTTTGGTTTTTGGTTTTTTTTTTTTTTTTTTTTGGTCTCATTTGCCAAGGTCAAAAAGAACCATGTTTAAACAGCAAAATAGAAATGTTCATCCTGAATCTTCCACACACTTAAGTCTGACGATGAGAAATTTATTGCAGAAGAAGCTGTATTGCTTATGGTACAATAAAAAGCATTTAAAGGTTGGGTACTTCTAACCAAGCGTTATAAGGAACCTTATCAATTCTCCTCAAATTTGAGCTAAATTATATTCATTCCAACTGATGGTTTACAAAAGATCCTTTCTTAGCAAAATAAAACTTCACTTTAACCTTGATATTTTCTGGACTTTTGCATTTTTGAATACCCCAAGGCAGTGTATCTAAAGCACTCCTTTTACATAAAGTAATATTTTAGAGGGGATACTGTTACCATGCTTGTGTTCTAATCCATAAGACTGGGTATTAATAAGACAGAGCATATGACGATTTTCAGGTAAGGCAATGATCTCATCTATGAGTCATGGTGCCTCTCTATTACAAACTAAAGTCATACTTTGTGCCCTTTTTTTTGTCACATATAGCATTAAATTATAAAAAGTCTAAGAAACCTTGAAGCTACAAGGGGAAAAAAGCCTAAATTATGAAAAGAGGCTAGATCACTAACTCTGTGATCAAAGACTTCAGGAGAGTTGCTCAAGATTTGGCCACAGACCAGATCCTTGGGTCAATGAGTGGGGATGCTTGATGCTTAAAGAGTAACTTAGTAACAAAGGGTCAAGTGAAATGAATTAACTTGCACAGATATTGAAATATCAGTTGTGGTTAATTGTAAACAATACAACCAAAGTGTCATTTTTACTTTAAGATATTTCTACAGTGTACCAGTATGTGGAAAAATGAAACATGTTTAAATTTATATTTTAAGACCTATACCCAAATATTACCTGTAGTCTGTTAACATAAGTGATGAATATTATGTTCTTAAATAAGTAGGAAAGGGCTTTATATTTGAAGGGATTTCAGAGGGAGGGAGGGAAATAACATCCAGGTAGAAAAGGAGGGGTGTTCAATCCAGAAAACGGTGATGGAACATGCCCTTCCATTGAAATCTTTACAAACAGAGACTAACTGATATTCCAGGCACAACTGCCATTATTTTTTATTTTTTTTAAACTTAATTAAGTTATGAATTCTTACAAGAAAAACATATATTCAGTGGACAGCTTGATGAATTTTCACAGTCGGAACACATCCACGGAGCCAGCCCGACTCCAAGAGATAGACACTGTTAACACCCTAGAATCCCCCCATTGTTGCCCTCAAGTCTTATCTGCTGACTCAGGTGACTGCTTTCCTGTTAGCATAGATTTGTTTGCTATTTTATTTTACTTAATATGAATGGAAGCAAACAATATGTTTTCTTTTGTTGCTGGCTTCCTTTGGAGAATGTAAGTAGAGAGAGTGGATCAGCAGAATGATCTTTCATGTTCCTCTCCCTGTACCCTGATCTTCTGACCTCTGCATAGTTGCTATAACGCTGTCAGTTGTTGTTTCCAGATCTTCTAGAAAGCCACTGGAATACTTACAGCATGAAACATCTATATCTTTCTCCAAGTCCGAAAGTAAGAAATAATTATAGAAAGTCTTCATCTATGAAATTAAAAGTTAGCATATGAAATCACTGGCCTGTGTACACCAGCAAAACAACTTTTGGATGTCCACTAATGGAATATTGTATGACCAGATGCTTATGAAGCAGTAGAAGAATATTGAATAGTGCAGAAAGAGGTTAAAAACAAACGTTTTCATCAACAGCATGTAACGTGAGTCTATTTTAGTAAAATACATGTGTATATATGTGTGTACATATACATATGTGTATTTATGTACACCTCAGTGTTAATAGTGGTTATCTTCCAGTCATGGGATTTAAGAGTTTTCCTTTCCTTGAGGGGAATCTTTTCATCTTTTAAATTCTCTAGTTTAGATATTAGAAAGGAGAATCTTTGTAGTATTTTTCACAGTTTTAAGATATATGATAAGATTTGTATAAAGGATGTATATTTTAGGACTCTATCACCTATTAATACTCAGCTTTGATTTCTCTCTAGTCTTTACCCTGGTGTTTAATCAGGTTGATTCCTCACTCATCTCTTCTGGCCAGTGTCAATGACAGTCTTCTCCTTACCTCTAGCACTCTCTACTGTCATCAAATGTCACACAATGTATTTGATGATCTACCTCAATTCACATACATTTTCCTTTGGTTCACAGAATCTTTCATATAATTTTCCTACAAATTTGTCACTTAAATATATTCTATCTTGTAACAAAAACTTATTTAGAGGGGATAAGTCTTGATCCAAAACCAAAATGTAGGTTCATTGAGTACAGTTATCATGTATTTATTTATTTTCATAATCTCTATAGTATGTATCATAGAAATAAGGACTCAGTTGGCATCTAATAACCTTTTATTGAATTGAGTGGAAATGAATTGGATTAAATTGAAGAAACACTGAGAATCGGTAAACTAATATTTTAAAGTAAATGACAACAAACACTGATGCATAATTCAGAAGTAATTAATATGCTAACTGTGGTAAGCAGTTTTAATGAGGTAGGCTGTTCCTGTAGCTTCTTAGAAATTTTCAAATGTAATTATCCAATATGTAGCTTTTTTTTTTTTTTTTTTTTTTTTTTTTTGGTTAAACTACTTGTATACATTTGCTAGGGCTGCCATGACAAAGTATCACCATTGGGTGAAACAACGGAAATGTATTGTGTCACAGTTGTGGAGTCTAGAAGTCTCAGATCAATGCGTTGGCAGAGTTATCTCCTTCTGAAGCCCATGAGGGAGAAGCATTCTATGCTGCTCTCCTGGCCTCTGGTAGTTTGCTAGCAATCAATGGCCTATGATCTGTGGATGCTTTGTTCTGATCACTGCTTTCATCTCATGGTCTTCTCCTTGTGTGCTTGCCTGTGCCAAATTTCCCCTTTTTATAAAGACACAAGTCACATTGGATTAGGGTGCCATCTTAACTCATTACTGCTACGGTGGCCCTATTTCCAAATAAGGTCACATTCTGAAGTACTGAGGGCTAAAATCTCAACATATGAATTTGGCGGGCTAGGGCAGGGGGCGGGGAGACACAATTCAACCTATAACTATATATTTTATTCTGTGCTTAGTAACATCCTGACTTCCTTCAAAGATCTAAAAACTATCAGCGAACATAGGCATCTAATCAAAATCAATTTAAAAACGGGTACATCCCATGACAATAACACAATTTAGAAAAGATATGATCACAACTATCTAGAATGATTCATTCATTCAATGAATACTATTGGGTGTCTACCATGTAGACACTCAAAACTTTTCTGAGCCTTGAAGAGCCAGTGGACAACATAAGGAGCAAAGGGTCTGCCCTCACGGAGCTTATAGTTCAGCGGGGGTGGTTAGAAAAGGCCTCATACTGTTCATGTTATAGTGCTTAGATCTTCTTGAAATAAATGAAAACTGAGTCTCTCCTGAGGGTAGCAATTTCTTCTTCAGTCATTTTAAGTGGATTTAGATCATTCCTTGATGTCTGTATAATTCGGAAATCAAAAGGATAGGGTCAACACCCCCTGTTTCTCCTTCACCATACAGCATTCCAGATGATGACTGTTTTACCTTCCTTCAGTACTTACTGATCCCATAAGATCCACGCTCTTTGCCTAAGGAAATTCTTTACTCTGCTTTGCTCATCTTTGCTAACATCCTACTTCTGCTTCCCAATTCAGTAAAGGCTTTAGCACAGATCTTTGCCCCCTTCTTCTTTCTCTATCCCCAGTCGGGGAGGATCCTCTTGTTTCATGTGTCATAGGAATAATCCATTAGACAACTCGACCTTCTGTATCTTTTATCTTCTCATCTCTAAGAAACTCAACTGTATGGTAAAATTACTTGTCCTCATTTCAGTATCCCAGACCTTGCCATCACTTAGAAATGCCCCGTGTCTAACATATTAGATTCAAATATGCCACTATCCAACAACAAACACCCATTTTCCAGCTCTTCCTCTCATTTACTCACACTAAAAATATTCGTGTTCTTCTTTGAAACTTTCATTTTCTTAACCTCTCCTGCTCTCCCCATCTATTAGACCCTGTCTGTCCTTGCCTCCTAAGGTAGCTTCATAATAACTTGAAGTATTTTCTTTTCAATTTTCTTAAGTTTCTTGCCCTGTTATTATTGCTCCATATTCAAATGGAATCCCACCAAATCTAGATCAATCTCATTGTTTTCTTCACACCTCAACCTGGGGGTCTGCTGAAGAAAATCTAGTAAGCTTCCGGATTGGTGCCATTGGTGCCATTCTAATATCCAGTGTTCTCTAGTCACTGATAAACTTCTAAAGGCTTGCTCTGGATCTTTGTTTCCCCAGTGCACATTGCCTCACATTCTCCATTACTGGCTCATCAGTCATTGACCACAGTTCTTCAAACCCTGGCCTCCCCGTATCTTAGTAGATGACTTTGCTTTCCATCTTAAACTGAAGCTCTTAAATGGAATTCCTCTGCTTGCTTTCACAGAACCTATTAGCTTTTCTATATCAGAATCAGTGTTCTCTTTCTCTTAGGAAACAAAGTGTCTGTTCTCTTGCAAAGGGCTAATCCCCCTCCTACATTGGTGAGTACTTTTCCATCAGTTAGCCTCACTTTTCTTTATCTCTCTACCTGTACTAGCTCTTTCCATCAGCATTTCTGGAGGCTCACATCTCTTACATGGAGAAGAAGAAAAAAGACAGACATGGAGAAAACATGTCCTGATTCTGAGTTCTATCTTCCACTCCTGCTCCCCACCTTCCCAACCTGGCCCTTCTCACTTTGACAGCCATGGTCCTTACTGCCGCTGGCTCACTTGCTTTGCCTCCTGTGCATTTCCTGGAGCTTCCCTAAAACAACCAACCACACAACTTGTCATGGGTTACTGGTAGTGTGGAACATACCTTCGCTTTCAGCTGCATCACCACAGTTTCTGCCTCTGTCATATATACTGTTCTCCCTGTGTCCAGATTTCTCTCCTCCTGTAAGAGCACCAGTCATATTGGATTTAGAGCCCACCCTCATTCAATATGCCCTCATCTTAACTTTATCATATCTGCAAAGACCTTATTTCCAAATATGGTCACATTCACAGGTAATGGGGGTTAGGACTTAAACATTTTTAGGGGGATAAATTTCAACCCACTCCCCCTCCACCGGCTTCATAAATACCTGACCACTGAATTGAAACCATTCTCACCAAGGTTGTCAAAGTTCTTATGGTTCCCAGTTCAGGGACCATGTGAAAGCGCTTTGACAGGTTGTTGGTCATTTCTTCATCACAGAGGTTCTTCTCTTAGAGTCTGACGCACTTCACCTTCTCAACTTTCCTGTCAGTGCTCAAGCTGTCCTGTATCTTTTTTTCTTCTTTTCCCTCCTTCCACAAATGTTGGTCTATCTTGGGGTTCTTCTTAGAACACTCCACACAATATTTCTGTGATGACTCTCCTTTTCTCCAGTTCAGACATTTTTTTCCTAAGCTATGTACATTTTCTAACTGCATATTGGACACTCCTGCTTTAGGTATTTTACCCCAAACCCCCCAAACTGAATTCATTATATCTGCTACCTCCCATAAAATAGGTTCTTTTTCCTGAGTTTCTCATCTCAGAGTACAGTAACACTATTCACCCCTTTGCCAGAAATACAAACCTGGATTTAATCTTCCACTTTTTCTTTTTCATCCGTCATATCCAATCTTAAAATAAAATTCATACACTTTTTTGGCCTACAACAGTTCTCTGATTCCTATCTACTTTCTTAGCTGTATGCCATTCTTCTACTACCATTTATTTATATAGTGCTGATTTCCTTTCTGTTTCTGCTTGTTTTGTTTGGTTTTTGTTTGTTTTTTGGTCTTTGTCTTTTTTTTTTTTCTTCAAAATACAGTAAGTCCTTTCCTATGTCCATACCTTTGAACTTGCTATTTTTTACGACTGGAATTCTCATCCCCCAATTATGTGACTAGCTCATTCTTCTTGAGTTCTCAGATTCTGTATATTAGTTAGGATAACCTCAATAATGTGAACACACACACACACACACACACACACACGTTTCTGTTAGCAGAAACACCCTAGAAAAATTCACTTGTCATTCAGTTAAGAGCCTTGTGCCGGTAAAGAGTTGGATTCCTTCCTGAGCATAGTCATTCAGGGTCCCAGGTAGATGTTAGGTCTACTATCTCTTACACCTGACTTGGAAGATGTCTCTGGAGTTTATCTCCACTGCTGCAGCAGGTAAGGGAAGGGGATGAAGGAGAATAAGTTGGAGATTTTAATGGGCCACGCCTGGGAGCCACCTCGTTACTTCTGCCTACATCCTAATGGCCGTGACCCAGCCTCCGGGGGGCGCATGCTGCCAGGGGGCTTCTGCAGGCATCCCAAAACAACACCCATGCTCTAGCTCACAGTTCTGTAAGTCAGAGGTTTGCATAGGCTTGACTGGGTCACTATTTAGGGTCTCATTAGGGCAAAATCAAGAAATTAGGACAGTTCAGGCTCTCCTCTGGGGGCTCTGGGAAAGCCTGCATGTCCAAGTTCATTCAGGCTGTCGGGAGAATCTGATTCCTTGCAGGATGGTGCTGTCAGCCAAAGGCTGCTCAACTTGTAGAGCCTCTCATGTGGCCCCCTCCACCTCCGCAGCAAGAAACCCTTTTGCATCAAATCCCCTTCATGCTTTGAATCTCTGACTTCTGTTACCAGCTGGAGAAAGCTCTGCCCACAGTTAGATTGGACACACCAGGGTGGGCTCTTTTTTCCATATAAGGTAAGATAATCCTGGGAGTGATAGCTCATCTTAGTCCCAATTCCACTCATACTCAAAGGGGAGGAATTTGGGTAGAATCCTGTAGGCGCTAAGCCCTGGTTTCCTTGTAAAACAGAAATAGTACTACCTCAGCACCTGTGAGAGAATTAAATGTGATTACGCATGTAAACAATGGTGATTGTGGCACTCACAGCACTTCAAGAACATAGAAAATGATCAACAAACATGTTCCACTAATTGTAGGAATGATCACATTATTGTTATATCAGGATAAAGATTCTAAATGCAAAGAATCCCCTTCAGACATGTCATTCAACTATGTAGCTTATTTAATTTAGAAAATACTTGTTGAGCATCTACTATGTACAGGGTTGGAAGTTACCTAACTGATTAGGACATTTTCATTTTTCCTCAAATCATTCCCAGCTCAATTGCTTAGACAGAAATAGACACAACTAAATACAATGCTGTCCAGCCGCTGGTGAGTTCTCTGACAGCTGTGAGAACAAAGGGAGAGGTAATCAGGAGGATAAACTGTCACCAGAGGAAGTGACTTTTTGCAGGCTTTCGAGGAGAGTTTCAGAATCAGGCAAGCCTGAGGACCGGAACAGAATAGTCCATGGCACAGTGCTGTCCCTGTGCATTTCATGAAAATTAAAGAGGGCCCAGCTTGATATGACTGAGTGCCTGGGTAACTGGTCAGGAGCTGTGAAAGGCGAGGTGAGAGTCAAATTGTCAAAGGTGCTAAAGGTATGTTAGATATTTAAACTTTGTTCTGAGGCAGCAGAGGACCACTGAAAGATTTATAGTAACAATATGGCAGGAAACGAATCAGTGTTTTGGAAAATAAATAATTGAAGTAATGGCATTAGTCCCAAATAGTCACGGCTGAACCTACACAGCTGTTGTCTCCATTTGTAGGTGAAAAAGCAAGTAGGTTAGAACTTTAAATGCAAGAAGCTAATTGGACTTAGCAACACAGATGGCAAAGGATGAGAGGATGAGCAAAAGAGGAGAGAAAAGCATTATGTTTATTTGTTAACAGCTCTATTGTATTATATTTCTGTGCATTAGTCAGTGTAAAATCAAATCTACTTATTTTAAATCCTTTTAAATGGTGTTTAAATATTTCCTGATGACACAGTTGGCTAAAGTATTTACCCTTGGTGCAGATTTCCATTAACCTTATTGCAGATACTAAGCCTAAATTTGTATATTTTTAGGGTCCTTGATTATGGAGTAAAGGCCACTGACATCATTATAAAACTACATCTAGATAAGCCTTAGTGACATTGTCTTTCTATCCGATTTAGGAAATTCAGCAAACTATAGGAGAGTACCATTATTAACAGATCCTATGTTCTCAGATTTTTAGAATGCCCTTTCTCTAAAAATAAAGGCAGAGAGGGATTAAACCTTTAAAGCCATAAATGATAGAGGGAAGTGTCCAGTACAGAGATGTCAGTGATATTTGGAGAATTTAGTTATATTGGATATATAAGAACAATAAAGGAGTCAGAGATTAAATTCAAAGTAGTCTTTCCTCATATCTTACTTTTCTCAAGTTTTTATTGTTTTCAGGTAATCTATATGAATCAGTTCCCTAAAGGATAAAATTTGCTTCACATTTTTATAAATTACTTTCAAGATAGTATCTTTGTATCATAGATACAAACAATTAATTATCAAGAAAGCTTAGATTATTTCTAGTAAAGGAAAGACTCAATAATAATAAAACCAGAAAGAAAAAAATTTTTTTCATTCACTTAAGTACTTGATAACTGTCTTACACTGGAAATGTCTTATATGATTCATTGGATTTTATCCATGACAAAATTTTAATGCTTTAAAAGCAGCAATTATTATTCGTTCTTGATTTTACAAAGTAAATATACTTATAAATCCTGAGTCTTTTGGCTGCAAGTGGTAGAAATCCAACAATTTCATCTTTATTTCTGGAATGAGGGAACCATTCTCTATTGTAACATGTGGGCTTTCTTTATGGACTGGAGAACAGGATAAGCAGCAACTCTGAGTTCTTACCCCATAGCTGCACAACCTCCTCAACTCCAGATTGAGGAAGGATGCTGATTGTTCCATTTTGGATCATATGTCCATCTTTGGGGCTAGAAAGGCAGAATCTGGCTAGTAGGAGAAGAGAAAGAAAAATATAGCCTCTGAAGAAATCATTATAAGCTAGAGCACCACTCCAAATGTTGGCTGTTAAAATTCTAAACTTTGGCTCATTTGTTAAATTTACAAAGACTAGAATTTGCCAACAAAGCCTCAACCTTACTTACATATTTTTTTTTCCTTTGATTGTATATTATACCTATGTATCCTAGGAAGTCACCCAACTCTGCTGTCCTCCCATGTTCTTCCTTTTGAGAATTTCCCTGAAATTTTATCTATTTTCTTAAAATTGCATCTCTGTTTTGTTGATTTATTTTCTCCCATTGTTGAAACCCTCAAGTAGTCAGTGCATAGCTTCCTTTCAAAAATAAGAAATAAATATTTAGAATATTCCTCTACCTTTTTTGTTTGGAGATCATTCATTCATTGATTTTTTTAGTGTATTTTTTTTTAATTTTATTTAATTATTTGACACAGAGAGAGAGAGAGAGAGAGAGAGAGAGAGAGAGACTGAGATTACAAGTAGGCAGAGAGGCAGGCAGAGAGAGAGGGGGAAGCAGGCTCCCTACTGAGCAAAGAGCCTGATGCAGGGCTCCATCCCAGGACACTGAGATCATGACCTGAGCTGAAGGCAGAGGCTTTAACCCACTGAGCCACTCAGGCACCCTTTAGTGTATATTTAAATTCCAGTTAGTTAACATACAATGTAACATTAATTTCAGGTATAGAGTCTAGTGGTTTATCACTTACGTATAGTACCCAGTGCTCATCACAATAAGTGCCCTCCTTCATTCCCTGCTTTTTATCATCTGCATCAGAGCATCATTCCAGAGCCCTTCTAGTGCCATTAGCAATGCATTACACCCTTGATACCATTTTCGTAGCTAAAGTCTAAATAGCTTATGTGCCTTATTTCCATTCATCTGTGTTTATTCAAAATATATATTTAAAAATATCACCTATTATTTTTCCAGCACAAAAAGAGTTGCTGAAGATTGATTTATAAATTGTCTTATCTTTTGTTTTGGTCAGCTACTTTAAATCTAGTAGAGTATAGCACTAATAAAAATAAACAAAAAATAGTAATAAGTAGCATTCAAAACATCTTGCCAAGTTTTACATTTTAGTGTGCTTGAGGTTATTCCAAGGTTACTGATTTTTCTGGTCATATACACATATACATGCCAAAAAAATAAAATAAAATAAAATAAAATAAAATAAAATAAAATAAAATAAAATAAAATAAAATAGCCTAATAAATACCAATATAATAAAAGACTAGTTAAACAAGCTATAGCTAATAACCAATATGCATCCTGTATACTACATGCTTATTTAAAAGAATGAGCACTCTTTACCAATAAGGTAGCATTTTTAAAGTATATCATAAAGTACTGGTGTAGAAAAGTATATTTTATAGTCTACTAACATTTGCATATTTGGTTATATACTTTGACTTCCTTTGGAGGTGTACATAAATGTATAATAATTGCTAAACTCCTAGTAGGGAACTGGATAACTTGGGAATAAGTGTAGAGGGAGACTTGATTTTCATGTGAGCTCTTTTGTAGCTTGTAGATTTTGCACCATGCCTGTGTATTAATGTGTTATTCATTCAAAATTAAGTATAATTTAAAAATGAAATTATTACAAAATGGTAAATTCTAGGTACAAAAGAAAATTTAGAAAAAAATAAAAATTGTCCACAATTTCACCTACTGGAGATGATGACTAATCACATTTGACTTGTGTATTCACCATCCTCTGATCTTTTTTTGTTGATGCACAGATACACACATACAATTTAGGCTAGACTGTTTTATAATCTTTCACCATTTTATAATATATAGTGATCATATCACCAAATTATTAAATTATTTTCTAAATCATACTTTAAATGACTGCTTCCCCTCTCTGCCTCTCTGCCTACTTGTGATCTCTCTCTCTGTCAAATAAATAAATAAAATCTTTTGAAAAAATAAAATGGTATATTCTTCTACCTATTTTCTAACTATTTTTTAATATACATTAAAAATGCTTAACATTTGCATGGAAGCTGTATTATAACTCTTATTTCCTATTTTTGTAATTTTTTTTTACTTATGGTGTTTTCTTAAAAAATATTTTATCTACTTATTTTAGAGGGAGAGAGAGAGCATGAACAGGAGGGAGAGGGAGAGACAGAATCTCAAGCAGACTCCACACTGAACGTGGAGCCTGAGGTGGAGCTTGATCTCATGACCCTGAGATCATGACCTGAGCCGAAACCAAAAGTCGGGTGCTTCACCGACTGTGCCACCCAGGCGGCCCATTTATGGTGATTTTTAAATGAAGTCATTTTGCTAAAACTTGTAGTGAAATCTGGAAATATTCTCCTTCATAGATTCTCCCTTAGATAGAAAGACTTAAGTAGATTTTTCTTACCCTCAAGGACAGATAAATATCTACTGATATTTTTTGGTGATAATTTATATTTGCAAAATATTTTCACATGCACCAGCTCTAATAAGTCCTTAAATCACTCAGTGATGTATAAAGGTTAAACTTTATTCCCCTTTGGTAGATAAGGAGATAGAGATTCAGAATTGACTTGCCTGGAATCATAAAGCTAGTTAATGGCACAGCTAGGATTAGAATTTTGTTACTCTGATAATTTTCTGAATCCCAAATCCCAAATCTCAACTAGATGAGTTTAAATGAAAAGAACGATGGGGAAATGTCATTACATTATTAATAACATTCAGCGGTGTCAAAATATTAATACAACAGTCATATCTTCATCACATTATCAATGTGTTCTTAAAGACAACATGTCAATTAAAATGTCTCATTCAAATGTTAGCTTTCAGTTTTTAAAAATTCAAAGCAAGCCTGATTTTAAATGGGAACTATCTCATATTGTACACTCATAAATGGAAGAGACAAATGCAGAAAATATAGGTCTGCAGGGTCTAGTATTGATAGGAGAGGGGCTATTTCTTTAAAGTCAGTAATGAAAAGTTCTACAATGTAAACTGTAATTTTTATAGCTGTCCCACTGCATGACCACATAGCATCCGGGTTTCAATTAACTATGGACATGAAAGAATAATTTCTCCTTTTAATCTACTCACAGCAATGGTAGTTCACTAGAGCTGCTATGACCAAATATCAGACTGGGTGGCTTAAATCACAGGAATTTATTTTCTCACAGTCCTGGAGGCTAGAAGTCCCAGATCAAGGTGTCAGCAGGTTTGGTTTCTCCTGAGGCCCCTCTAGTTGGCTTGCAGATGGCCGCCTTCTGGCCACGTCCTCACATGTCTTTCCTCTCCACACGGACATCCCTGGTGTCTTTGTGTGTCCAACTTTCCTCTTCTTGTAAGGACAATGGTCAAATTGGGTTAGGGCCCATACTCTGGGCTTCACTTTAACTCAGTCCTCTCTTTAAAGACCCTATCTCCACATACAGCCACATTATGAGGTACTGGGAGTTACAGGTTCAATGTACAAAATTTGGAGGGATACAGATCAGCCCATAACAGTAGGTGTACTTTACACTAATTTACAACTGTGCACCAAAGTATTGAAAATTAAACATTTATTTGTGCATTCATTCATTCATTCGTTCATTCATTCCTTTTGGAGAATAAATCCCAAAAAATATTAGAACAAAATATTTTCAAGAATGCTCATTTGTGGCCCTTTCATTCATTCACTTATCCTTTTGTCCATCCATTCATGTGTCTTTATTGATTATTCTGAGGCTGGGACAATACACTAGTGTTCAATTTAGGACCATTCCTGGGTATGTAGACATATGTAGTTTACCATTTTCCTCTTCATGTTCCCACCTCTCATATCAGTTAGCATACTTTACTAGCATTTCTGGTTGACTGAGTATTCTTCCTCACTACATTGAGGCCCCTGGGGGCAGGAACTATATCTTTCAACTTCTTTCCTGAAGAAAGGGAAGCGTGTATGCATATAGTAGGAGAACAATAAAGATCATTTCAGAATGAAGAGATGAAGGTATTTTTTCATTTATGTGAAAACTCTGTGTTATTATGCGGAGAAATTGCCAGAATGCCAAACTGGTACTCAGAGGGATGTTCAGAGACAGAGTAATTTATCTGAGACTGACAGCCAGACCTAAGTCGATTGGCATCAGAGAAGTGACATGTGTCTCAATGCTTGACATATATCGGGTAAATATTTGCATCCTATTTCTCTGTATTGCATACAGACTATTGCAAAGCTCATAACCACACAATTGATACACAGTCCCTGAGAGGCACTATCCCAAAGCTACAAATATGACTCAGTTGATTATATTAAAGTACAATAAAAGTTGATCAGCTTTTTTAAACATGCCAAGTAGCTATGTAATTAAATTCCATATAATCACAAGTAAAAGATTGACATATTTTCAAAATAAAATTCTTGTTTTACTCTGGATGGAAAACTTCAGAGAAGTTGTGAATAACTTAAGACTTAGATAAAAGCATCCTGCTTGCTTGACTAAAAATCCCATCCCTGTTTTTACTGTACTTCCCAGTTGCACTCAAACCTTGAACGGGAGAAAAGATTTTGAGTCAAAAAAAAAAAAATCCAATAGAGTTTAGGAAAGTTTGTCTTCTGTATCCCAACTTTTAAATGCTATTTTGCAAAGATGATATTGTTGCATTGCCCTCTGTATTTTTTTTTCACTGTGTTGTGGAAATGTATACAAGTCCAGCAACTCCTAGGGATATGCTACCAAATATGCAAGTATTTGAATATCTATTTCATGTAGGGAGATTAGAAAGTCACTTTCTGCCACTTGTGTAGCTCTATTATGCAAAAATCAAGAGGATGCCAGTCATAAATTCTATTAGGTTGGAACTCTGGGTGTTGAAAAGACTATATAGATAATTTTAAAAGATTTTTCCCCCTCAGCTGAATTTCTGCTATCAAGTTAAGCTTGGTTTTTAAAGTATAAATCAAATAAATGTTTTCCATAACGCTATATACCTTTAGTATAAACTGAACTCCAACAAACTTTTGAGTAGACATTTCTAAAATTCAGCATCTGTAGAATTCTTCCACTGGGGAGGGAGGGACATTTTATAAATTATAGTTTGGCTCCCTTTTTGAAATTATTTTGTTTTAAAGAGAACTATAGTCAACTCTATCACTGTAAAGAAATATACTACTTCAAAAGATGTCCCTGAATAAAATTAGCTCATAAATAGTTACATTAAGCAAACATTAATAAAAGTATTTAAGGAGCATTTCAGAGTATAATTAAGGAAATAAAAATCTTGTAAAATTACTACTATGAAAGGTCTAATAAAAGTTTGTTATAATTTCAGTGACGGTGAGGCTATTCACCAAATATAAAGAGACAGAGAGCTGTTTGCTCTAAGACAAATTAAAGGGGTATATATGTATTTCTCTCTATCTGGTGGGATAATAGCCTAAGTAAAGAAATACCTGAGTTTGTATTTTATCAAGTCCTTCATGACTTATTCGTATATGTGATTTACTGTGAAATATAATAAAAAGTGAAGAGCCTGGAAATGTGAGCATTTTGGGGGCTAATAGTAAGACATGAATGCTAATCCTACATTATTTTCAATTTTGTGTTTATAGGTATTTTGGTGCAAATATTCTCATTGTAATTTGTTGTTAATCAGTGAAACTTTAGTTCTTCGTGAATTAGTTCTTCATGAATTAGTACTTTTCATAAGTAATTCAGTTTCTATCACAGGAGACACACAATAATTTGTAATTTTGCACAAATATTCTTCTCAAACCATTTATCATTTTATATTATGACTTACTGAAGCAATAGAAATTAAAGTGTTTTAGAATCATTAGTACCTCATAAATATCCTTACCAGCTAAAACACAGGATCTCTGAAATTTGGAAAACATAACCCAGAGCAATGCATACTTCAAAAGAAAATATCTTGTATGCATCTTGTTTTCTGCTGTATCTTAGCATATAAATCACATAGTAGATGCACATGGCAGATGCTCAGCAAATACTCTTGGAGTGAATATAAAAGCTGTATTTGTGTATATTAAATCAAATATATATGCTTCCTTTCATAAGAAATTGATTTTATGTTTTGGACTTAGCTAAAAAAAATATATCCTGGGGGCGCCTGGGTGGCTCAGTCGTTAAGCGTCTGCCTTCGGCTCAGGTCATGATCCCAGGGTCCTGGGATCGAGCCCCGCATCAGGCTCCCTGCTTGGCAGGAAGCCTGCTTCTCCCGCTACCATTCCCTCTGCTTGTGTTCCCTCTCTCGCTGTGTTTCTTTCTGTCAAATAAATAAAATCTTTAAAAAAAAATATATATATATATATATATCCTGGTTTTTACATAATTACATGATAAACATTTTAAAAGTATATCATTCCTGGTATTTATGCACATTAATTAACAAGAATCACATCTAAATATAAAGAATCTGGCTCTGCTGTTTTTGATAATGTTTAAAATTGTTATCTCTTACCTGTGTGATAAACTCTTCTTTATAAAATGTTTTTTAGGCTATTTATCTTATGTATCTTATTTTATCTTATCTTTATCTTATTTTATCTTCACAACAGTTATAGGAAGAGGAGTTACACATGATATAATTCTTTTAATGAGATGAAGAAACAGGGCCTGAAACTTCAGTAACTCAGTCATGTTCACACTAATCAACACTCTAAACTCAAACTCAGGTCTTTGGTGATCTTTTCTGTCTCTCTCTTATATATGCATGTATACAGCACACCAGAAGGCTAGAAACAGACAGAATTTCTGTGATTTAATCTTGAGGCAGAATTCTTTCTTATTTGGGACATGTTATTGATCTTTGCTATTAGGACCTTCAACTGATTGGATAAGGCCCACCCCATTATGGAGAGTAATCTGTTTTACTTAAAGTCAACTGATTATTAAGTATTAATCACAGCAACATCTAGACTAGTGTTTGTCCAAACAAGTGAACACCACAGCCCAGCCAGGTTGAAACATAAAGTTAACCAATACAGATGTATTAATTTCTTTAAAATCGTCAGTAAGATATTATTTCAGAAATAAAAAGTTAGACACTATTATAGTGTGAACACTTGTAATACAAGTGTTTTTCCTGGAGGAATGTCAACAGACCTTTCTTTGAAAATTACTGTTTTAAAAGAGAAAAGCCTGTCATTTTATGGAAATGGCTCCAGGATAGACAGTTCAGTAAGTCTTATAATAGGCCAGAATATTTCTATCTGTGACACTGAAGACTTCAGCTTCTATAAACACAGCGGTTGCTTATGAGGCATTGCATTTTCACAGGTTGATGTAAAAGCATAATTTTAATAGGATACTTATTTATACCCTAACATTGCAATTTAAGTTCTGAGAATCCATTGTGTTCATTTTACACATTCTCTTCTTATATGCAGGAACAATTTTCTCAGCATAACATTATCATACACAGCATATCTCAGCATATTATGTCGCACACAGTGTCCAGTACAGGGTGAAGTTAGAAAAGCATTAAATTAATATTTAAGAATTGATAATGAGCCTTCAGTGGAAACCATTCTCATATAATCCTTTACTCAGCTAGCAGTGCAGGGTGTGAACTGGGTGGAGGCCCCTTTGAAATAATGGTCTTGCCATGGTCCCTTCTAACCTAAAGCCTGCACTGCTTTCAGAGTGAATTCAGGTGGTTTCTGATCCTCAAAAAGGTCTTACACAGCTGATCTCTTTGAGCTGGGATTTTGTTATCTGTACATTGGGAATAACAGTACTTGTTTCAGAATTATTTTGCGACTTAAAATAAATGAGAGAGTTTAAAACATATTTAACAGGGCCTGCCAAACAGTATGTAGTCAATGTTATAGCCATTGTTGTTACTGAATTAACAGCATCTTACCTTCAATATCATTTTGGGGGGAGTGCAGGTTCATAAATTTATTCTTTTCATGCTACAGACAGCGACACATCATTATTCTCATTATGTCTCATTGACTTATATTATTTAACAGTATGTCACGTGAGTAGAGTATTGTCTTGCAATATATTAACTGATGCCTAAGATTATTAAATATGAGAGTAGGAAATGTCCACCTAAGACTGGGAGGAAATCCCCTAGTTTTGCAAGAAATAGTTAGCTAAGTTATACAACTCAAATTTCTTTAGATAATATTCCTGGATATTTATCTCAATTTTCTCCTCTTTGGTTTGTGAGTGGAAAGCATTTATGAAAATTGGAAGCCTGTAACTGACTCCTTAATGCTGTATCTCTTATCCAGAGGCAAGGTGGAGGAGTGGGTGGGAAGTTAGTGTGTGTGTGTAGGGGGATAAAGAGAGGGAGAGACAGAGAGAAACAGAGAGAGAAAGAGAGAGAAGAAAGCACTGCTCTAGGGTTATATTATAAAAGTAACCAAGAAAAACAACCTTGGGCTCAATATAGTATACTGCATTACAAATCAGGTATTAGAGATGCTCAGAAAGCCAGACTGGAAGACAGCTGGATAAGAATGCTGTCAGCCTTAGGAGTTTTGCATGGAAGCCTTTTGTTCTAACCAGCCAAAGAAAAGAAGAAAATGAGGAAGCATCATCCCTCATTATCACAACTGACAGTAATGGTTCCTTTCTTTTTTTTTTTTCCAAACTAGTGACTGACAACTTGCAGCAGACTGAGCTCCCCCACTGTGTGCTCTATCCTGATGGAGAGACCAGGTTTTCCTTGCCGCCAGTTTTCTTATCACAATGGAGTTTTCAACCATCAGGAGGGTCCAAAGTATTAGAAGTCATAGGGGATGCCTATAAGAAAACACGTACTCGTTCTCAGAGAACTTATCACACCATGAATACTTATATGACTCATATGAAGATGCTCACAAGGAAGATTCGTTAGAAAGGCAGCTAAACAGAGTATATATAAAGCACAATTAAGGAGTCAGGAGATGCTCCATGTCTAATACAAACTTTGGATAAAGTTTTGATGAGAGGGATAGCTCTGGATCTCTCTGATGAGTGGGAAAAATGATAAGCACAAATAGAAAATTTGTTGAGTAATGTCCTCTGGGTGCAGTTGTATCTATGAGGACTTATCAGGGTAAAGAGATTCCAGTTCTGCCAATTAGTTTGAAAGCACAGGGATGTTAGTGGTGGTTCATTGCTCACCTGGCCCAAGAGAAGCATGTTGCAAATTTTGGCTTCTATGAAGAGTGAAGAGCAATGGTGTCCAGGCTAAAGAAAGCCTTAGTTTTTATTAATTATAAGGTCAGAATCTGATTTTCTGGAATCAAAAGGCTGAGCAAGCAATTGCGAAGCAAGGGCTACACAGTGGCAGAGATGAATGCAACCTGACATTCTACGTGCATTGTGGCATAGCTCATTGCTTTCCAGGCATCTGTGGAAAACACACCACCTCTGAGGTCTGCCACCTAAGCTGTGTTCTCACTGAACCATAACCTAGCAGTGGTTCTCGAGTTGGAATACCAAACGACAGAAGGAGATGTGGTCAGGAGTTGCCTAGACTGTTCCAACATTTTTAAACATCCTAGTGATGATTTGTGGGAAGGATACACAGACAGGAGAAAAGAAAATCAGGAAGAAGCTTTATTTTTCATTTACAAAATGATACTGGGAGGTTGTAAGAAAAGCAACTAGATAACATACATTAGAAACTCAAGAAGCAACAACTGCATTTTAATTTTCTAATGGGAGAAACCAGTAAGGTATAAATTCCTCAGTTTACACCAGGAGTTAAAAGAAAATCATTGCCTACTTATTGGTTCATTTTGTAAATTGAGATCAATGAAATTCTCTGAACAACAGCATGAAATCAATCGTAAAATAGCATATAATTCATGGCCGGTATTGTAAATTATACTTTGCTTGACAGTAATCGGTGAGGTTTCCATGCGCTGGGATGCATTTCCGTGTAACACGTCTCAGAATGATGTCTGTGGATCCATTTCTAATGCATATTAGAGTGATCTGTTTTTCCCTGTCTACAACTCCCTGTGTTTGATCTTATGCAAATGATGCAATCAAGCAAATGGAAAACAAGATGTTGTTGCTAAGGGGCTCTGACAAACAGTGGCCTTATGTTTTCAGGGTTCCCCTACCCTCCATTTCCTCAACTCAGATTTGTGTACATACCTGCAATTGTTTGAATCCATTGATCCATTACATTGCCCTTGAAGGGCCTAATCATTCTGTAGAGACGGATTACCAAATCAGTTGCAGTTAGGCAGGGAGGAGAGAGTTATCATTATAGTCCTCTTTGCTTTACATTATAAATTGGTGGCCTTGTTTATGCTCATTCCCAAAGAATGCCTTAGTCCTGCCTCCCCTATAACCCTATTTTTCACTTTTTAAAATTGACTCTTTAAGAAAAACCCTCATCTCATTTGTTCCTTTTCAGACACCTACTCGTTTTTTCCCCCACCTGATGCTGCCTCCTCTTTTCTTCTGTAATTTTTTCCCCTTTTGCTCACATCTCCTCTTGTTTCACCAAGGATTTCCCAGTAAGGCCACCTGTGCAGCTTCCTCTCCCATGTATCATGTTAGATATTATCCCCTTCTTTTTTTCATGCCTCATTATTCAAAGGACACTAGTGACACTTCATCTTCTTATGGAAATACATTGAGAATAATCCACTTCGGGGTGGACAGTATAGGCATAAAAATGACTTGGAAGTCAAAAAAGCTATTTAATCAGTCTGGCTTTCTTTGCACTATTGAGTTTATAGTTTTTAAATTCTCAGAATCAAAAGAAAATCCTCAGTTCCTGTTGTAGCAAAGGCACAGCAATCAGATCAGATTTCCCAAACTAGAAGCGTGGCCCACCAAATTTGTGTCCGTGTGTGTGCATGAATTATTTTAAGGAAAACGACTGGAAAAAATTTTAATTTTGCATAGGCTTGAAAAATCTTGGCTGCATGGTCATCATAAGCATGAATGAGGTACCACTGACTGTGGAACATTTATAAATCTGTCAATAAGACATCTACTTGTATCTCTATTCCTATGTAACTGTTTATATCTTTACTTCCATATCTATACATGATAACTGACTTCCCTCTCATAATATTTTGTAGTAAGAGAACCACAGTCATTCTCAGTGGTCCCACTCCTGTCCTCTGATGGTGTGAAAGCTTCCAGAGTCTTACAGAGTCTTACATAGTTTCTTGGCATTTGGAGTGTGGCCATCTATGACACTTTCCTTCTCTTGCAAAATATCACTATTGAGATATCTCACTCAGATCCAGGAGATCCCTGCATTGTTTCCATATTACACTTGGAAAACTGAAATCCTTGCACTGTTTTCTGTGGTCCTGCTTGCCTACATACACTGAGGTAATTTCTTTAGCTGGGATCTGTCACCTTCCTGGGACTCTATCTTGGAAACAAGAGGCAAGGCCTCTCTTCCCAAGAGTTGGTACATGTCTCCCATCATTATTCCACCATTCTGGGAAATCTGAGGTGGTGGAGGCAAGGGAATATGCACTTCTTGGTTTTCCCAACATTATATCTAAACCCAGAGTAGTCTCTTTTCCCCTCAATGACTCTGTTCAGGAAGTTTCTCTTGCTCATGCCTATTTTATAGATAATCTTTGGATTTTTAATTTAACTAAGGGAAATTTACATGAGAATTTAAATGAGGAGAAAATGGGGGTCAGGGGAGGGCAGAAGGAAACAAAATAGGTTAATATGGCAGCCATATTAATCTCAGCTGCTGTGGCACTGATATCAAACACTATAGGGATTCAGAGGACAGAGCTATATCTAAGGGCTCCAATTTTAGACCCCACTCAGTTCATGTAGAGAACTGACCAAAACATGGGAGGAGGAAAAGAAAAGATGTGTACAATGAAGAAAGAGATAAGGGAACAAGACAGTTATTACTGAGGAGTGCCAACGGTCCAGTTGAAATTGGAAAATCTAAAATTCTGGTAGACTCAATATTTTCAGTAATATTTCCCTTTCACATCTCAGAGGTATGAGAAGCATTAGAGAAATGAGATGGTGAGATTTATCCAGAGCTAGGAATTGGGAGCACATATATTGAGTAGATTGGGGAGATGAAAGTCTCTAGGGAGCTGGAGAGCATGGCTCTGAAAGGGGTGATCAAAGATCATATCCAGGAAAATGCAAATATTGCAAATAGTTTGAAAATGAGAAGGGGCTAAGAGACTAGACATCGTACGGTGACAAAGGAGAGGCTGAATTGATGTGACAAGAGGAAGAGGTGAAAGGCTATCAGTTTTTCATCAGAAAGAGCAGATTTTAGATTAAGAATCTTGGAAATAGTTCCAAAGATGATCAAGTAGTGGGTATAACTGTGCTGAATGTCGAATAAATGAAGTAGAGGTGAAGGACATTACATTTGAGGAAGTTAAAGTTAAAGTGAAGCCAGATTCAGAGATGAGTCATTATTGAGGATGTTGGAGTTGCCAAAAAGGAATTATAATTGAAAAGAAAACTGAGCCAATGCTGAAGTCATTGAGGAAAGGAAAAGTATGACATAGAAGGTATAAGAGGGCATGTGTCAACTAGGTCTACATTTTCTTAAATAATAAATTGATATTGGTAAATTATGGCTGTACTCTCTCCATCTATACATGTCTATACATGTATATTATAGAATTTGAAAAATATATGTGACCAAAAAATAAATAAGATTTAAATTTTCTTTATGCCCTCACTCTGAGAAAAACACTGTTGACATTTTGGTGTGTATCTCTAGTCCATGTTTCCTATGAAGCATTCATGTTTGAAAATTATACTCTGGCATTCAGGCAAACACACCTTTGCCTTTTTCTTATTCTTTTTTCAATAGTGAATCTCTTTCATCTCACATTTACAGAAGCTTCATTGACCTAACAATTAATTAAATTCTTGGACATTTTTAGATGTTATTCTATTTCTGAGAAAAAGTTGGCAGTCTGGGTAAGGGGCATAGAGGTCTCCCTCTGGTCTTGCCCGTTCATGGGCAAACCAGGCTAAGTAGACATCATATCAGATCTGAAGATATTGTAGAGTACGTGATAGAAAAAAAAAAAATCTGTCTCCACTCAAGGAGTTTACATCCCCCTGGGAGGGATATAAAGTCAAGAAATAAATAACATGGCAATTTCTGACATATTTTGGTAATTACAATGAGTAACTAAACAAGGCAATATGACAGAGAGTGTCTGGGGATGGTGGTAGGCACACAGTTGGATTATCAAGAGAGAACACCCAGAGGAGGATGAACTTGAAGAATGAGAAAAATTCAGCCAAGTATAAGGAAGAAGAAAATAGATTTCAGCTAGAAGGAATAGTATCTGCAAAGGCCTGGAGGTATGACATTGTAGAGTTAAAGGAACAGAAATATGTCTAGTGTATGGAAGGAATGAGGAGAGAAGTAAGCAGGTCTTAAGTCAGCTAGTATTTCATTGACCATTATTAGATTTCATTCTAAAAGAAATAGAGAGCCCATAGCAGTGTATTATTCTGGGGAATCAAAAGATCACTCTTAGGGCGCCTGGGTGGCTCAGTCGTTAAGCGTCTGCCTTCAGCTCAGGTCATGATCCAGGGGTCATGGGATCCAGCCCTGCATCAGGCTCTTTGCTCAGTGGGGAGCCTGCTTCTCCCGCTACCATTCCCTCTGCTTGTGTTACCTCTCTAGCTGTGTTTCTGTCAAATAAATAAAATCTTTAAAAAAAAAAAAAGATCACTCTTCACTAATGATCTTGTTTCTTTCTTCACTGAGAAAATTGAAGCAGTTATAAGATAAATCCCATACACTTCTATGACCATCTACCCACCAGCATTCACACCCATGTTGTCTGCCTTCTCTCTTATAACTAAAAAGTATCTGTCCTTGCTCTAAGTCCAAATCCTCCTCTTTCTTACTAGATTCCATTTTTTCATGTAATCAGGGCAAAGCTCCAATAATTCTCTTCTCTTTCATCCATTACTAATTTTACCCTCTCTGTTGGGTTATTCCCATCAACATACAATATAATTTTTATTTCATTTAAATTATTTTTTTTAATCCCGGGACTCTACTTTCCTTCTTTCTATTGTTTCATTTTTCTACTTTACAACAAAATTTCTTGAAGAAGTTTTTTATATTCACTAGCTCTAATTCTTCTCTCATTCTTTCACAAACTCACTTGGGTCAGGCTTTAACACTCATAATTTCACTGAAACTTTATTCCCCAATACCAATGACTGCCATATTGTTAAGCAATGGTCAATCTGTAGTCTTCATCTTGTTTGACCTATGACTTTTAAAACATTTGATTTATTTGACTTTCAGATACTATAAGCTTTTTGTTTTTCTCATACCTTACTGGTTGCTCTTTCTTTGTTTTGTTTTGTTTTGGTTTGGTTTGGTTTGGTTTGGTTTGGTTTGGTTAGATTCTTTTTAGTAGCTTTGTGCTTTACTCCCAGAAAAAGGAAAATCTACCAAAAGATCTGAATCCTTTTACCTTTTCTCTTTTCTATCTACACTTGCTCTATTAGTGTTCTATCCACTTTAAATGTAATATATATGATGATGACATCTCAAATTATATCTCAGTCTAGTACTTTTTCCTGAAATTCCAAATTAATATTCAAATTTCCCAACTGACATCTCCATTTGTTTGTCTAGTTAATATCTCAAACTTGCCGTGTCTAAAACATGAATTCTTTATCTTCCTCTTCAATACTTATTTTTCTCTCTGATCTTTTTGAACCAAATTAATGGTTACTTCATTCTTGCCTTTGCTCAGACCAAACACCTTGGAGTCAGCTTGGATTCCTTTCTCTCTCTCATACACTACCTACAGTGCACTGAGGAATCCTATAGTTTTGCCTTTAAGACATATCCAGAGATCCTTTTGGAGTGATTTCAGCAAAATGGCAGCATAGGGACTTCTTGGTTCATTCTGCTAATCCCCCAACCCCAGACCCTTGCCCAGAAACATCAATTTGAACAACTATTCACACATAAAATTATCATCACAAGAGCCAAAGTTTCTAAATAAGGGATTATAACACTTGGATAAAGCACAGAAATCAGAAAAGATGCATTAAGGAGAGTAGGAAAGATCAATTCACATTACCTGAATTTATCCCTACCCCATACCCAGGCAGCCGAGCACAGACCAAGACTCTCCTGTGGCAGAAGGAGAATAAAGTGAGCACCTAACTTCACTACCCCAGAGCTGGCCTGTTGAGCACTACACTGAATCCTAGGCTGACTCCCTGGATGGAGCCATCATTCTACTTGATTTCAAAATATATTACAAAGCTATGGTATTCAAAGCAGGATATTATTGGAAAAAAAAAAAACAGACACACATATCAATGGAACAGAATAAAGAGCCCAGAAATAAACCACGCATATATGGTCAACTAATTTACAACAAGGGAGTCCAGAATACACAATGTAAAAAGACTGTGTCTTCAATGCATGGTGTTGGGAAAACTGGACCACCACCTTACCCCATTCACAAAAATTAACTCAGTGCACTCAAGACTTGAATGTAAGACCTGGAACCATAAAACTCCTAGAAGAAATCATAGGTAATAAGCTCCATGACATAGATCTTGGTGGTGATTTGGGGATCTGACACCAAAAGCAAAGGCAACAAAAGCAAAAATCAGTAAGTAAAACTCTGTCAAACTAAAAAGCTCTGCACAGAAAAAAAAAAAATCAAATTGAAAATGCAACCTACTGATTGGGAGAAAATACTTGCAAATCATATGTCTGATAAGGAGCTATTATCCAGATTGTAGTGATAACTCATACTACTCAATAACAAAACAAACAGACAAATAAAAAAAAAGCCAGTCCAATTAAAAAAAGGACAGAAGATCTCAGTAGGTATATTTCGAACAGAGACATATAGATGGCTAATAGGTATGTGAAAATATGCTTAACATGACTAATTATCAGGAAAATGCAAATCTAAGGGATTTACAATGAGATATCACCTCACATTTGTTAGAATGGCTATCATCAAAAAGACAAAAAATAACAAGCATTGGTAAGGAGGTGAAGAAAAAGGAACTTCTGTATGCTCTAGGTAGGAATGTAAATTGAATACAGCCACTATGGAAAACGGCATGGGAGTTCTTCAAAATATTAAAACTAGAATTAAAACACGACCCAGCAGTCCCACTTCTGGGTATTTACCCAAAGGAAATAAAAGCACTAACTCAAAAAGATATACGTACCCTCATGTTCATTGTAGTATTATATATAATAGCCAAGATAAGGAAACAACTTAAGTATCCACTGAGGGATGAAGGATAGAGAAAATGTGGTATATATATGCAATGGAAGAGTATAAAATAACGAAATCTTGTCACTTGCAACAACATGGATGGACGTTGAGGATATTATGCTAAATACAAGAAGTCATATAGAGAAAGACAAATACCATATTACCTCCCTTGTATGTTGAATTTAAACATAAAAAAGCTTAAAAATTCAGATACACAGCACACACACATGCACCCACACATGCACACCCATACAGGAATGATATTTGGCAATGTAATGAGAAATTCCTACCCTTTGAGACAATATGGATAGACCTTGAGAGCTTTATGCTAGGTGAAATAAGTGAGATAGAAAAAGACAAATACTACATGTTTTCACTTATACGTGGGATTAAGAAGCCTAACTCATAGAATTAAAGAGTGGCATCGTGGTTGCCAAGAGTTTGAGGCCAGAGGACTTCTCCTTGGGGAGAGGAATAGGGAGGTGTCAGCCAAAGAGTACACACTTCAGCTGTAAGGTGATTAGTTCAGGTGATCTAAGGTATAGCATGGTAAACACAGTTACCAATACTGTATTTATGCATGGAAGTCACTAAGAGAGCAAATCCTGAATGTTATCACCACAAAAAAAAAGGTAATTATATGAAGGGTATAGAAATATTAACTAACCTTATTGTGCTAATCATTTTACAACGTACATGAGTATTCAATCATCACAATGTACATCTTAATCTTATATGTGTTATATGTTAATACCTTAATAAAGCTGGAAAACAAAAGAATTCAGAATCTGACCATTTCTCACTTATGACAAGCCTCTACTTACTTGATTACTACAGTAACCTCGTAAGTGAGATTTATGCTTATGCTCTTGCTTGCTGTAGTTTACATTCCACCCAGCAGCCAGGGTGATAATCATGAAATCCATCGGATCATGCAACAGTTCTGTTCAAAATCCTCTAGCATCTTCCTCATAGGATCTCAGATTAAAAGTCCAATCTGTGCAAAGCACTGCAAGGCTCATGTGATCCAGTCCCTCATGAAATCTCTGATGTCATCTCTTCTTTCTACCTTATTTGCTCGGCTCCAGCCACACTGGCCTTCTTGCTAGCCATGCCAGGCATGGTCCTCCTTCCAAGGCTTTGTTCTGTCTGTTATCTCTCCTGGAATGGCCTCACCATAGAATCCCAGATTTACTGTCACCACCTCCATGTCGTTGCTCAATATGTCACTTTCCTGCCAAAGATTCCACTGACTCTTGCCTTTTAAAATTACCCAGAAATCCTGATTCTTCTTGCTCTGCTCTGTTTTCTGTAGCACTTTTCAATTATACATGACTAACGTCCTTAAGCCCTGTTGGACATTTTAGTTAAAGCCATGCTGTCTCCTATCTTCCTCACCCATAACACCTTAGATGGTCTTCTTCATTCTGGTCTCCCCCATCCCCCAACTGGCATAAACATACAAGTTTCCCAATCCATGTAAGAGAATATTTTGTCCCAGGAGAAACCAGATGTTGATGGCAACCCTGGAACTAATTGTTACAGGAGGCTATTGGGTATCTGAGGCAGATATTCCTGGTGAGTTTAAGAGTTAGGTGATCAAGGTCACTTTCAAAGTGTGGAGGTATAGTGGGAAACGGAGCGGGACATTCTATAATAAGGAGATCCTATAAGGTGATGATATCATGATGGTGCAGTCTGACCTCACCAGCCTGAGGTAGCTAAGAATTAACTAATGATTTTTAGATGTGTAAGTCTGTCCCAGCAAACACAGACAAGCAATCATCAGGCCACATTTGAATGGTATGACTTCCTCACCACCTACAAACTGGGTAGCCAAACCCCTACCTCGAAGAGCTAGAATGTAAGGAAGCAAGAAAAACTGGCCCGCCAGAGTCTGTTGGCCAAAGAACACTGTGGCATCCCATCTCATTTGTAAGTACTAAGGCAATCTGAAATGGCCAAGAGAGAGGCTCGTGCGAAATATTCCAGTCACTTGGAATCCACCACATGGAATACAGTTTCGGCAGTGGCATGTCCTTTTAGAAAACTTAGATGTACTCTGATGTTCACATACTTCAGCTTTCTCCTAATTGTACTGACTCACCCACTGGGGATCCCTGCTTTACTCTGGGTTCTGTGTCCTCCTTGATTTTGCTCCTGAAACCAGACTTAGGGACAAAAATCCCTAGCTTTCCCTGCCCTGGGAATGCAAGGAATTCAGACAGATAGTAGAGATGAGAAGCTGCTTGCTCACCAAGTTCTGTGAATCAAAAGGAGAAAGTGAAGAGAACAGGGGAACGGCAGATAATGTGTTAACTTGCTAATCCATTATACTTTTGGCCAGAATTGGACCTGCTATTAGGAGCTGTTCTTTGCATGACATTTTCTTACAGTAAATAGTAGTTTCCACTCATTGTAGCACATGAGACCACTATTTTCATGATTTTTAACTTAGTAAGCTTCATAGAACGTTGGTCCAAATGAAGGTCCACCAGTTCTGTTTGACTTACGCACACATGGTTATGTAGCCGGCAGTCCTGGGCAATGCCAATGCCATACCCCTTCACTCCCAGCTTCAAAGTGTCCTTGTAACACACCTTCTGACCACATTGCTGGAGGGTGCCCACCTCAGCCAGTACCACTGAAAACCAGTAGGATAAAATTATAACAAGAACAGGGCTGAATCCAAAGCATTATGATTCTCTTCTTGATGACCACTCTTTTGGTCTAAAGTAACTATATTTAGCATAAAATTATTATTTTTTGCCTTTTTTCTGATGATCTACGTGTTTAACCAACTGACTGTATTTTGTATGAAAATCAAAGTGTTCTTTTCTAGTTTACTTCTGCTATCAGTATAATACAAAATTTATATAACCTAAATTAGGTTGTATTTTATTAGTCTTTTAAATATAGAATTGTAATGGCTCAAAGTTAATGAAATTTAAAAATATGTGTCACTTAAATAATGATTAAGTAATTTCAAAAATATTCCAGAAAATAAGAATTTCTTCTAGTAGTAGAAAAGTACCAATGATATTTAAATCTTAGTAAAGTTGACTCCACTTTGATTAGATTCATCAATAAAATAGTTAGTGAGTACCTTTCTAACTGAAGTGCTCAGGGTATTTCAAAATTGAATTGGTGAACAGATTGGTTTATTTTATCAAGGAATAATGATATCCATTATAAAGGCAGACAGGGGGAGGTTCCTGGGAGGGAGGGATCATTACTGGTGGAGTATTATCCCACTTTCTGAGTCATTGTTCATACCAGCTCAACTGTGTCTAGATCATCTCATTCATTAATTCCTTTTTCACTTATTCAAACATATATTCAGAACCTACAATGTATCAGGCACTGTGCTAGACACTGAGGATAAAAAATGAATCCTTCCCTCACCATGTTAAATTTAATGGATCAGATAGTCACATAAACAAATGATTATGACAGGGTTATAATGCCTTGTACAGGCTGTGTGCAAATCTGTGGGAGCCAAATTCAAGGAGAGGATAATAGCTCCATCTTGTGCCAGGGGTCGCGGCAGGATGTGTTAGGAAAAAGAAATGGGCTTTTGCACTGAGCCGGACAACTTGAAGGTCACATAACAGTTGGTCAGGAGGACAGGAGAAAGGTGTTAGGCATTGTTACAAGTTAGGTATTTGCATTTCAAAGGAAACTCCTGTTGTCTTCAAATATGCCTTAAAAATCGTTTAAATGTTTCATTTATTTTTTAACAGAGCAGTTGAAGGAACTCTAAACTCAGAAAGCGATTTACCTAGTCATGGACATTCAAGAGGACAGTCAAACAGTTAAAACGAAAAAAGTTAAAGCAAGAGTCTGACTGACACTTGTCTGTTTAAAAATAACTGTAGTATATTTAAAGGATAAAACAGCCTATATCTTATTGCTATTGATTTTTAAGGCTATTGATTCTTGTTTTAAGCTTTACTTTAGCAGTTCTAAGAAGTGAGAATGTAGAGGAGGAGTGGGACCACCTGAATAAAAAATATGATGGTAAATAAATTCTTTTTTTTTCCCTTCCAACCTCTAGATTTAGCAGTATTCACACCCCACCAGTTTGTACTCAGTGCCTGCACCTTTGTGGGATGTACAAACAGTTCCCTGGTCGTACTGTACACGGCACAGCGGCCACCAGAGCACGTGGATTCCCCACTTCTGACCGTCCTGGATTCCAGAACTATATATGTACAGTAAGTAGAAATGTTGTCTCTGTCATACACGGGTTTATGCAAGAATCCCAGTGAGCTCAATCAAGGGAAGGGTTTGTGACATAAAATTAATTTTATTGTGATGAAATGCATAGAAGTGATTAGTTCAGTGGTTCTGGGAGCCTTTGATTATCACTTACCAACTTAATTTCCATTTTGTCTCTATGCAATCAGGCTGAGCTACATACATACACAGATTCTGTGCAAACTTCGATAAAGAGAAGCTGACCACTTACAGACCTGCCTAGCGCTTTCTATAGGGAAGGTGTTATCCATGATGAGTTGGAATTAGAGTCCAAATATATATTTCCTTTTTGAGCGTAAACTAGGACCTTCTCGTTCCCCTCCAGTTGAAGTCAGAAAGGAACTTTCACATATAGGCATGTTCAGATTATTTTTGATATGAAGTGATTCTGACCCATTTCCTAATCTCTGAGGTGCAAGGTGTACCATCATACTGAATCAGAACTTAACAAACCTCTCCTGCCACCAATCAATACTTGTTTGCATTCATCTCTGTCGGTCTCAGTTTTCCCACCTGGAAGAGAAGAGTTTGGGCTGAGTAAATTAGGATATTCATTCAAACTGGGAAACATTATGATTCTTACCCCATTGTTCTGAGGCTGAGCTGTCCTACTGGCTTTCAGGGCTGCCCTAAGCTGCGCCCACATTACTCACACCTAAAGATTTCCCATTACTCTAAGTATCTCTCAGCTTACCAATTTCTGTTTATTTTACAAATTGTCCAGCTCATGTTTGCTGATACATTGTAAGCTGTATGTGGGACATCCTCTACTTTTCCTTCTGCCTACGATACGTGATTCATCAAGTAGATAGTCCTCACGTCTAGGTAGTGTCTCGCTTTATCCATGAGTTTGATTTGACTACGTCAGAACGTCAGTCCTCAGCTTCTCTGTATTCTAGAGTGGCATGTTAATTCGACATTAGATGCCTGCATTTTTTTCAAGACAATTATGTTGTTTCTCCCTCTCTCTCTCCCATTTCTCATACATTCTCAAATGTCCTATTTCTCTCAATTTTTGTTCTATGGCTTAAATTCAAAACTAAATACTCGCCCATTTTTTTTTTATATTGTTAGCTAGTTAAAATTATAAGTAACTAGAAAGCAGGCACTATGCCATATTTTCTTCGGATCATTTAGAAGAGACATTTAATAACTACTTGGGGTTTTTTTAAGCTTTCCGTGTGTGTGTGTGCACGCGTGTGCGCGCATGTGTGTGTTTTGAGTGGCATAAATCCAAGTTCATATGCATCCTTTAAAAATCTTGCACATTTCAGGTTTAACTTGAATGAATGATGGATAGTCATGCTATATTTTTCCATTCCCAGGTGGAAACAACCAAGAAATGTAAATGGGATTCTGGAGCGCTATATATTATATATTTCAAATCACACGCATGATTTTACAATTTGGGATGTCATCTATAACAGTACAGAACTTTTTCAGAATCACCTGCTACAATACTTGTCCCCTGGTAATAAATATCTCATCAAGCTGGGAGTAAGTTCACTTTACTTCTGTCACTTTCTCTTCCCTTCTCTTGCCACTTCTCTCTTCCTTTGTCCCATTGGCTCTCACTTGTTCACTTAAAAAAAAAAAAAAAACCCAAAACTCATGTATTGCTATTGAGACTGAAAACTCACTTCATACCATAAATGGGAATGTAATCTAATACCTACATATTTGTTTTGTATTACACAAAATGAAGGCATAACAGTCTGGGTCAGTAGATTTTTTCCCAAATCTAATTTGGATTATCAGAAATTATTTCTTCTTTGTTATTTCTGCAATGTCATAATTGGTAAGGGCTTTTTCTAAAATGCTTGAATTAATAAGGTTATTTCCCTATAGAGCTTGTATTCATTTGGAAGACTATGTACGGTATGAAAATTTAGGTCTTATATTTTAAAATGAAAGTTTAAATGACCCTCAAATATTCTGGATTGTTATTATAGTCTGGTTTACATTACACTTCTATCTCAAAAGAACAGTCACTTAATAAAACCCTAGAATCAACATACTTTAGAGGTCTTTAGACAGACAATAGCATTTTTTAATGCAAAATAGCACTTTTATACAAAGGTCTTTTAAAAGACCTTGATATTACTGTGGAATTTATACTCAGTGGTTCCTTTTGTTTTTTGATGAAATATAATCTTTTTTAAGTTTAATAGCACATCTGAAAATAACTGAATATAAACATGAGATTGTCCCTATTTGTTTTAAACACACTCTTCATTTTATAGCAATACCTATATAAGGATATTTGCTTTGATAAATGCCATAGAAAATATTCTGCTCTTGATTATGAATAAATTTACATTTATGTAGACACTGTGTATGCATTCATTTTACTTAACATGCTCTTGAATGCTCTAAATATTATACCACGAGAAAATAAACTACATTCAACTATTGCTAACTGTCTGACCTGACATCCCAAAACAAGGGCAATCAGACAATGCTAAAAATCCTATTCAGAACTGACTCCATGTGCCTAGATGTTCAGCACACAGATGGGCTTAGGAAGCGACATCTTTGATTACGTAGTTGTGTTACTCAAGATGTAAGAAAGGTATTACTTTGATTTTCAAAAACTAATACAGAAATCCACACCATTTTCAAAACAGTAGTAATATCAAAATCCAGAAAAGACTATTCCTTAGAAACAACCAAAATTAAACAGAAATTGTTGTACTCTTAGTTTTTATTAGGAGGCAAATGTCATGAAACGAAAGTTCTACTCCCCAGGCAATTTTTAGGATATGCTGTAAAATCAATGAAATCCACCCAATCTCCTATGTTTTATACATCTACAATATCTTGAAAAATAAATACCACTAAATTGAGAGGCTGCTTACTTGAGTTTCAATTCAGATTTTGCTACCAACTGTGTAACCAAAGGCAAATTCACTTGATTGCACTGATTTTTATGTTCTTTAAGCCTAAAATCAGGGCCTTGAACTAAATGATTTTTAATGTCTCTTTGAGCCCTAAAATTGCATGGCACTAAATCATTCTGTGATCCCAAAGAATATTCTATGGAGTCAAATGAGATCTGTCAGCCCCTGAGTAATGTTGATGCAGGACGTCATAAAGATGTGGAAGTCTTTGCCCTAACTCTTGTTAGGGAAATAAATTTGCTCACATTATTTTTGATTTTGCTGTATGTAGTAGTAGAGAAAATACACTAATATATTTCAGGAAGTAGTCCACTAAAAAATTTTTTTTACCTAATTCTATAACCAGTAAATTAAGTGAACCAGAACACTTTAGGTTCATCTTGGTTAATTGAAGGATTATTGTATATTTCACAGTCCCGACATAATAACCAGTTTTCAAGGTCATTAGATTAGTAGATGGAGATTAGGTCCTCAGCCGAGTGCAGTTGCCTTTATAGATAGTCTTAGTGTGTTGAAAGTTCTGGAAAATAAAACATACAGATGGCCAAGCCCTTAAGAATAGAAGATACATGATGATTCAAGCCACTGTGATTTAGTCTAGACTCAGAAAGAATATGTTACTTCAAGTGGCTTCATTTAATTTTTCCTGTTAACTGGATTATACACTCCTGAAGGGTAGAGATAGGCTCTTTCAAAATTCTGTCTGCTGAATCAAGGACAGTGCCTTGGAGAAACTAGAAACTCAGCAAACAATTCTTGAATAAATGAATGAATGAATGAACACTAAGTATATGTATTTCATAAAGAATCTGAGACTTTTGATATGAATTAAACAATTTGCTCTAGGATATCAGAGTCAGGAACTGTGTGGATCCAAGCGTCTGCTTTTCTACTGTAAGAAACAGCAAAATGAGTCACTATACTCAACAAATGGTATTGTGGAGTGTGGTAGCTCTGAATAAAGATAATGAGTCAGGAATTAATAGAGAAGCTAGTAATGCAGACTAGTAGCAAGATATGTATGGCTTGATAATTTTCATATTATAGCTAGACATTTGCCTCTTGATGAATGTTAAATATCTTTCCTGGAAAGATTCTTGGAACTGATGAGCTTAATTTTTCAAAAGATCATATATCTATAAGATGGCCTTATTCCTTTTGTTCATGCTTTAGGGTTTGCTACATTCTTAATATTCTCAGCGTCTACTTATCTGAAAACAAACTATTGAAAAAGAGGATGCAGGGCACCTGGGTGGCTCAGTGGGTTAAAGCCTCTGCCTTCAGCTCAGGTCATGATCTCAGGGTCCTGGGATCGAGCCCAGCATTGGGCTCTCTGCTCAGCAGGGAGCCTGCTCCCTCCCCCCACCGGCTGCCTCTCTGCCTACTTGTGATCTCTCTCACTGTGTCAAATAAATAAATAATAATAAAAAAATCTTTAAAAAGAAAAAGAGGATGCTAGCTTTGGATATTCCTCATAGTCATCATTTCAAAATCATTGATACACATTGATTGATTACTTATTTCCTTATACCAAAATTCAATCCTCTATTTGATCAGAAGTTACTGGACATTTCAGGGTAGTATGACTTTGTCAGTTAACAAAAATGGCTGTAACTAAGAAAAGCTATGGGAGATGGGTTGAAATGCTTTATTGGAAAGGCTCAGAAGCTTTCAAAGACCTTGCCATTTCATAAAGCCATCTTTATTCAATCCCACTATTTTAATTAGTTTTTCCAAACCAGAATTTTAATCAGCATTTAGTTGCATTGTGTGCAGTGGCCTCCGGTGCTAGTAGGTCAAACAAGATACCTATTGGTCCGATTTCATTTAGATAATATCAGACTCAACCAATTGGAAGCAACTTTAAGAGCATTTTCCCCCTTATTTAAGGAACTGCTCACTTAGCATTTCTAAATGCATGCAAAAAGAATGTGGAAAAAATAAAATATTTGCAGGTAATGCTCTTATTTAAGCAGCCTCTTTATAAATTCTGTTTTATTTGCAAGAAAAATTCTCTTGTCCTTGTCCCAAATCCAATGCCTTGGATTCCTAGAAGGACCCTTTATCAAATTATGAATTTATGGATCTTAGATGACATAGCCTACAGCCTAAGATCAATCCTTCCAAACCAGAAGATGTCTTTATTTATCCCAAAAGGTATCCTAAAATTCTCAAAACAAAGTAAATTTCAATTCACATTTTATTTTTAAATATATATGATTACATGTCTTATAATATTTCTTTGGGAAGAGTTAGCTGGGGACAATTCTTAGGACATAAATAAGAAAAATAATAGTGACAAGTAGATTATCTGAATTAAATCTCAGTGTGTTGTGGGTTTAACAGTAAGATGCTCCAACATTTTTCCCCTCCTAAGAAAAAAAAAATCTAGGAACTGAAAGTAGATAGATTTATCTCTCTCTGAGGACTGAAAAGAATGCTCTTTCTATCATTTTCCTTTGATAATTTGGCTGTCCCACTTGGCCTCTTTTCCTATGTTTTCTAGCGGACTTTTAGTATGTTTGAAATGTCTTTTTTTTTTTTAATTTTTCAATTTTAATGTTCCAGTAGTTATTTCTTGGGTTAACAATGATGTGTCCTAGAGCTTTGAGTCATGGTTTGGCCACAAGTTCAATTGATTCCTCTTTATTTGCAAAGATTCTATTCTCAGGAAGGGGATAGTTTATCTCGTACATATATATGCACATGCTGCAGCTGAGAATTAGAAGGAATCCACAGAGGTTAATTAGGTCCCAATCTTAATGCAATTTCATGCCTAAGCCACAGTTTAACCCATCAGAAACTTGCTTACGCTGATGAGAAATTATCTTGAAGATATAGGCTACTCTTGTATTCTTACAAGGGAACCTGAGATTGAGCTCCGTGTCAACTGACCATTTAATATTTATACTTACAATAAAGAATTTGCAACAACTTGTTAAATGGTATACTGCAACGTAAGAAAATATCTTTAAAAATAAGTCAACTCTCTCTTATTTATAGGGAAAATAATTTTGTCTATGTTAATCATCAAAAGGTTATTCCCTTAAGATCAAGCTGAAAAGCATGATACAGGCCCAAAGAAATAAAAAGGTGTTTTAATTTTTTTTTTATGCTAGCAATCTCTACCTTCCCTGAAAATGGACTAATGCCTATCTGCTTTTTACATTGTCCTAGGATTTTGCTTCATTTTCTTCATCTGTTTGCAGTAAATTTTAATGCTTTTTGAAATATTTTTAAATTTGTGTGAATAACAACTGGAACCTAAAGAGATATTGAACAAAGGTTAAATGTAGTTTTCAAATATCTATGTCATATAAAGATATGATTGCTAATATTTGCTAGCAAATATAGTCCTGAAAAACCCTGTATGTCTGTCTCTGCTTCCTAGAGAAATGTTTCTCCAATAAGTCAGGTAGTAAAGATATTGTCCTAATACATTTAAACATTTATTTTGGAAATATTTGCAATTACTTATGTGAGTAAACACAGAAGTTTCCAGGTATTTTTTTTTTTTTAAGATTTTATGTCTTTGAGAGCGGAGAAGGGGGAAAGAGTGCATGTGTCTGTGATCCAGGGAGGGGCAGAGGGAGAGGGACAAGCAGACTCTATGTTGAGCCTAGAGCCTGATCCAGGGCTTGATGCCCAGACCCTGAGATGATCACTTTAGCTGAAATCAAGAGTCCACTTAACCAACTGAGTCCCTCAGGGGGCCCCCCCATTATCTTTAACATCCATGTTTTCATTTATGGCATTAGTAATACCTTATTAAGGAATGGGAAGATTCTGTGATCACTTTAAGTTCACTGGCCCTGGAATGAGCCCATCTCCTCTGGCACATAGTAAGTAATTTGACCCTTTAAACCATTAAACAGTCACTCAACAACTGCTTTGTTGCTGATATATGAGAAATACGATTTTATTCAATTTCACATTATGTTGTACTTTAAGCATATTGGTTACACTATTGCAATGAAAGCAATTATATTTGCTCCAGATCTTTTCTTTTACTCCAAATCACTTGTTTTTATCCTGAAGTAGTTTCAGTCTCTAGTACTGCCCTCACGTAGTGTGCACACACACGTGTGTGTCTGTGCATGCGTGCACTTAATTCCTTCTAGGAAATTTTGTGCAAGGCTGATTTCATTCATCAAAGCGATTCACCCAGACAATAGATGCCCTATCTCTAGGCTCTAACATAGGATGTACTTATAATTTATACATGCATACATTTTGGGTTATTTTCTAATTATCAGAGATGGCTGTCTAGTGTCCTAGAAAGCAAACTAATTAAATGTCAGACCTCAACATTGAAACAGATTTATTTGGTGAGGTGGCGGGGCCGGGGGGTGGGGGGTGGCAGGGAGGGGGCTGTGAATCAAGAAAACTGTATTTCAAAGAATCAGGAACTCTTGTTATGAATCCTCTGTTTCCAAGGCTCACTAAAACTTTTGGGACCCAGAGTGAAATGTGTTTTTGCATTTCTCCCCAGGCTTGCACCGGGGGTGGGTGCACCATGAGCGAGGCCAGTGAGGCCCTAACTGACGAGCAGGCACCGGAAGGTGTGCCGACCCCCAGAGTGCACTCCTACTCACCTTCCTCCTTTCACATCTCCTGGATGGAGCCTGAATATCCAAATGGTAAGTGAACTCTTTTAGCCTCAAGTTAAAAAGATGATTAGCAAAGGTAAATTAATATTCTAAATGGCAGCTTATATGTGGTGCTTAATTTTTAATGATCATTTTAGCACATGAAATACCTGAGATAGTATCATTGTCTGTAGTGGGAGATTGTAGTTTTTAGGCTAACACACAATTTTGGTGGCTCAAAAGTGCTCCCTTTTGATAGTTCTTGTGTACTACATCTTATTGTTCAATATGCTCCAGGAGAGGTGGAGAGAACAGATGAGGATTCCCAAAGTGCTATTGTGACAGTGACATTATATTTTCGGTGACTTTCTGCCTTTGAGAGTCTTTAATTCATTCTCGGAGTGGTAGAGAGATGCATGTCATGTATTTCAAAATGCTTTTGATTAAACATGTTTATCTTAGAACAGACCACTTGAAACTCCGTATTTTAATATATGTAAATATGTCAGCATGCAGCTTTTAAACCGTACATATATTAAGCATATGTGTTATTTCTACCTGTTAAACTTCAAGTTGATTGTGTATTTCTAAATGATATATACATCTTATATACATCTTTGCATAGTTTAGAGAATTAAGTTAGCCAGCTATAGTTAGCTTAAATAAAAACATATTATAAAGAATTTGTAATAACTTGGAGGTAGAAATCACTTTATTCATTTTTTGGAAATATCTTTAAGTTTCACACAACATAGTGTCCTTGTTCTACACTGATGGAAACTTACGTAATATCAAATTTTGCTCCCTTTAAGACAAACATTGAAACTTGTAATCTCCTAGAAATTGTTTTAAGTAGATTGTTACTGAAAATTGAGATGGCTTCCCTTAGCATAGCCAAAAAGAATGGAAGAAAAAAAGTTGTAATTTTATTAGTTTGTCTTATGTTTACTATGATATTAATTATTCTAGTCATCTCATTTTAATTAAACTTTTGGCAAATGCATTAGATGTATTTGAGGTAATGGAGAGAGCTCAAATAATTAGAATGAGTGATTATCTCTGCTATTGAAGTGATTCTTGTACTGTTACGAATTTCCTAATAAAAAAATAAATGGATCTCCATTTGATACTTATATGAAATAGTCAAAAAATCTTGTCATACTTCGTGCTCCACAAATGTATCTAGCCCATAGGTGGCAATGCAAATGTTAGTGATTTATTCCAATTGGATTGTTATTAAATGCCATTACATGATCTGCATCGTAGAACATTTTCCTTCATCCCCGTTGGTCGTGGCACCTGAAACCGCAACTGTACGCAGAATCCTAGGTGGACCTAGAGAAATACTTTCTGCATTTCAAAGAATATTTGCATACTATGGTTTGTGCATTTACAAGCAGTTTTAAAATATATTCATTGAACCAAAAAGAATTTGAGAGGTTTTGCAGATTTGTGTAAACATTTCCGTTGTATTCTAAAGTCTTATGTTTAATCACATCAGAATTTTCAAAATTTTTGTTGTGGGGCAGTGGTTAGACATTTAAAAAGTAACAGTGTTCACTTAAAAAGAAAACAGCAACTATCACACCACCTGCTTCTCTCTTCACTTGCCCCAAATTTTCCAGTGTTTGATTTTTATTGTCTATTGTCTGGAGAGGGAAAATCTGATTGTTGGAAAACACCTTGTTCCTCTATTTGTTTTTAAAGCCCCCATACTTCCCCCTAAAATTCTAAAGGATAAAACCCAAATTCTTTAGTCTGGTATTCAGGTCACTCCCAACTTATGACTCCACCAGCATTTACAGAGCCTTGTAACACATGTTCCTTTCTAGAATGTTTATGGCTTACTGTAGTGTTGTAAGACGCGTGTGTGGAGTCAAATAGGCCTAGAAACCAATATTACCTCTGCTCTGAAGTAGCGTGTTACTTTGGGAGATGGACTAATTTCCATGAGCCCCAGTTCTCTTGATTGTAAAATTGGCATTGACAACCCCTATTTTCTTTCTATCTTCACTGTGGAAAGTTCTTGTCTAACTCATTCCTCAGAACTAAATGTAGGCTCCTTCAAAAAAAAAAAAAAAGATTTCATTTATTTATTTGAGAGAGAGCGTGAGAGCACAAGCTGGAGAAGAGCGGAGAGAGAGAGAAGCAGGCTCCCCACTGAGCAGGGAGGGACCCCCAACGCGGGGCTCAATCCCAGGACCCCAAGATCTAGAGACCTCCACTTGGATTTTTATTACCCTTTTTTTTTATTACCCTTTACATTCAACATATTTAAGTTGACTTCTCCACATGTTCTCTGTCCCTCTACCTGCCCTTTCTCCTGGGTTCCTCCTCTCACTATTAGCACTACCCAGTCACGCCAGCCAGAAACCTGGATGGCATTCTTGACTTTGAGCTCAGGCTCACTCCTGACTTGCCTTACCACACAATGCTCAATTGCACTTGTCTAAGGAAGGTCACTGATATTTTTCACCCAGATAACTTCAAGAGCTTCCTCATACCCTGAAAAAATCTGAATTTATTCCTTCAAAGTATATTTCTTGATGACCTACTAGGTGCCATCATTCCGGTGATACCAAGATCAATTTAGACAACTAAGGGTGTTAGAGTTAAGGTCAAATAAGGTCTAATAAGGTTGTTAGAGTTCCATAAGGAAACCAATCATCACAAGGTAGGGATGTGAATAAGGTGCCAAATGTGTGGAGAAGAAGCTCCCTGAGGAGCCCTATGGGATATGGGAGTGTCCTCTCTATGGGTCTCTGTTAGATGTGGCAGGTCCAGAGACACATATGCATTTAGATTGTGTTGTTTTGTAACAGATGCTTCTTGCATGGTTTTGCACATGCTGGGATATAAATGTCTAGTTCTTGCCTAACAAGCAAGTGGTCGTCTTTAGCCAGTATAGCTTAGGAAACAGGCTCTCTGCTTTTCATAAATATTCTGATTTAAACAGTCACTTTTGGGGCGCCTGGGTGGCTCAGTGGGTTAAGCCTCTGCATTCAGCTCAGGTCATGTTCTCAGGGTCCGGGATTGAGCCCCACATTGTGCTCTCTGCTCAGCAAGGAGCCTGTTTCCCTCTCTCTCTGCCTGCCTTTCTGCCTACTTGTGATCTCTCTCTCTGTCAAATAAATAAATAAAATCTTCAAAAATAAAATAAAATAAAAAAATAAACAGTCGCTTTCTACTCATCACAGTCTTATAATAATCCTGATCCAGTGGCTAAGAGAATGGCCTCTTGCCCTTCTGATTGCCATTTTCTTCTTTGTCTCCCCACCTGCTCTTACTTCACAGCTTGTTCTGGGAAGCTTGCTCTTTGCTTCAGGACATGCTTTGTGTGCTCTGAGAATTTTTCCTGTTCTGGAATCTTTTGTTCTGTGCTGTACCAGCAGTTCTAAGAATAGTGCCTGACCCACATAATAGATACTCAATTAAAACTTTGCTGATGAGCACTACCAAAAGACACAATAAATGCACAGGAAATACCAAGTGTTAGCAAGGTGTCGAGAAATTAGAACCCTTGGGCATTGTTGGTGGGAATGTAATATGGGGCAGCCATTATGGGAAACAGTATGAAAAATGCCTCAAAAGTTAAAAATAGAATTACTGTGTGATCCAACAATCCTACTTCTGGGTATTTATCCAAAAGAATTGAAAGCAGGATCTTGAAGAGGTACTTGCACACCCACAGTCACTGTAGCATCATTCACATTAGCCAAGAGATGGAAGAGACCCAAATGTCCACAGACGGATGAATGGATAAACAAAGTGTGATGTGTATATGTATATACAATAGAGTATTATTCTGCCTTCAAAAAATTAAATCATCACGTGCTGCAACATGGATAAACCTTGAGGACATCATGCTAACTAAAAGAAACCAATCACAAAAAGACAAATACTGCATGATTCCACACATATGCAGTATCTACAAACACACAAGCACAGAAAGTAGAATCAGGTAGGGAGTTGGGAGGGGGATTGGAGAGTTGCGGTTCAATGAATATAGTTTCAGTTTCGAAACACGAAAAGGTTCTAGAGATCTGTTATACAACAATGTGCATTTAGTTAACAATCTATATTATACACAGAAAAATAGTTAAGATGGTGAATTTTAGGTTATGTGGTTTTTTTACCACATTTTTAAAAATATAAGGTAGAGGGGTGCCTGGGTGGCTCAGTAAAAGCCTCTGCCTTAGGCTCAGGTCATGATCACCCTGGGATTGACCCTCGCATCGGGCTCTCTGCTCCGTGGGGAGCCTGCTTCCTCCTCTCTCTCTGCCATCTCTGCCTAGTTGTGATCTCTGTCTCTCTCTGTCAAATAAATAAATAAAATCTTTTAAAAAATAAATAAATAAATAAAAATATAAGGTAGAGAGGACATAATAAAATGCAGTGAACTTTTAAACCAGAAGAAAAAAAGGTTAAGGGCTGTGTTTAAAACAAACAAAAGTTTCAATTAATAATCACAAAGATACATACATAAAATATACCTCTGTTAAACCAGAGTGAGATCATTCTGTCTTGTGCTACTTGTTTTTCTCACTTAACAACAAGGTGGAGACATCTTTTCATGGCCGTTAAGCAGATAGAGTCCAGCTTCAGTGTTTCGGAAGGCAGTGGAATCTCATTGAATAAAACCACAGGTTTAAAAAAAAAAAACAAAAAAAACCCACATGTTTTATGTGACTCATGTTTTATCTGTGGATATTTATGTTTCCATGATTTTGCTGTTATAAATAATGCTACATGGTATTAATTGCCTTCTTCTACCAACCTGTCTTTAAGTACCAGGTCTTAATCACTTGATTCACACCTGAGGCTTTGCTGTCCTTCAAACGTGTCCTACTGAATTCTAGCCCCTTGCTTCACTTACCTTCAAAACTAGGGGTGTGGGGGCGCCTGGGTGGCTCAGTCGTTAAGCGTCTGCCTTCGGCCCAGGTCGTGATCCCAGGGTCCTGGGATCCAGCCCCGCATTGGGGTCCTTGCTCGGCAGGAAGCCTGCTTCTCCCGCTACCATTCCCTCTGCTTGTGTTCCCTCTCTCGCTGTGTTTCTCTCTGTCCAATAAATTAAAAAAAAAAAAAAAAAAAAAAAGGGTGTGAAGGCGCCCGGGTAGCCTACTTGGTTAAGCCACTGCCTTGGGCTCAGGTCATGATCCTGGCGTCCCGGGATCGAGTCCAGCCTCTGGCTCCCAGCTCCACGGGGAGTCTGCCTCTTACTCTGGCCTTCTCCCCTCTCGTGCTCAATCTCACTCTCTCTCTAATAAGTAAGTAAGTAAATAAATAAATAAATATCTTTTAAAAAAAAAAGGAGTGTGACACTCCAGCTCTGTTTGTCCAATCAGAGCTCCTGGCATCCATGTTCCCTCTGGCAAAGGAGTTCTCTGCAGGCTGCGATTTCAGGCAGGTTTCATTTAAAACCTGAATGAGAGCGGCTTTTAGGAAGATAAGAACCCTTTACTCTGTAGCACTTGGACTCTTCCTTTGTGCTACCATCAGCCATCAGTGAGAAGGAGCGTGAAGGATTACTGTCTAATAAATCTGTGACCTGTGTTGTGAAGATTACAATTGCATAATTAGAATAATGCTTCTGAGAGTTTCCAAATTCTCACGAGCCATATTCCCTTTCCGAATCCTAGGCCTAAGAATCTGTAAATATGTTTTTTCCCTCACACTTGAAGTCCCCCTTGTTAAAAATCAGCATCAATATCTGACTACACCAAACTTATTCCTCATTATCTAGCATAACATGTAGTGACATTTGGAGGTGATTAGAATATGTTTATTTAAAAAAAATAGTAACTAGAAATATAGAATATAAAATTCTTATCCTTTATTAATATTTATAATTGCTTATAATTATGCACTATCTTTACTGAAGTAAATTTGCTAGAACAGTTTCCCTGTTAGATTGTGACCCACATAAGGGCAGGCATGTGCCTTGTCTTCTGTGGCCTTGTTCACAGTTCTAGGGCCAGCAATTGGCTGGGTGCCAGTCATGGGTAGAGGATATTAAATAGCTGTTGAAGGAATTAATGTTTGCTGATGATAGGGACAATAATAACATGCTAACTGTATGGATGTGAGATGTATATGCATATACAAACACACATTTACAGCACATTTTATAATTACGTAATATAGAAGAATGATTTCAAAGGCAGCAGAAAGGCCTCTACTCTTGTCCTGCTGAAGGCTCAAAGACCTAATTGTTTGACCTAAGATTTTCTCAGCCTAGTGATTTGTCAAGATTCTAAAGAGAGACAGCACATGAAACCCATCTCCTTTGCATGCCTCTGTGTGAAAGGGTAGATTGTTCCTGCCATCAGTATGAGGTAATGTAACAATATGCAATGAATAAGGGGAGAAGGGGAGCCAAGCACCCATTAGACAGGGTCCCAGGTACTTCTTGAGAAAAAAAAGAGTACTCACGGAACCTAAGAAAATATTTTCCTAATTCAGCCTTTTGTACTGGACTGGCTTTTTGAGAATTTATGTGTGGATATGTACCAAGACAGTGGCAACTGTGTCAATAAGAAGAGAAAGAATTTGGGAAGTTGATTATTTTTGCATCCTTATACATAATACAATGAAGACAATAGAACATTATTGAAAGAACATTTAGTTCAGGTTTTTAAAATATTTTATCTACTTATTTATTTAAGACAGGATGAGAGAGAGCAAGCATAGGGGGGTAGAGAGAGAGGAATTTTTTTTTAAGTTTTTATTTATTTATTTGACAGAGAGAGAGAGAGAGAGAGATCACAAGTAGGCAGAGAGGCGGGAAGAGAGGGTGGGGGAAGCAGGCTCCTTGCTGAGCAGAGAGCCAGATGTGGGATTTGATCCCAGGACCCTGAGATCATGATCCGAGCCAAAGGCAGAGGCTTAACCCACTGAGCCACCCAGGTGCCCCACGAGAGAGGGCTTTAATACTGAGTGTTGAGCTAGACATGGGGCTTGAAATATCATGACCCTGAGATCATGATCTGAGCTGAAACCAAGAGTCAGCCTTAATTGGCTGAGCCCCCAGGTGCCCCCATTTAGTTCAGTTTTCAAGTATATATATGACTTTAGAAATGGGTGGTAAAGAAATAATTAACTACAGAACTTTTATAAACTTTCTGTATATGTCATCCTTCGCATTAAGAAATGATCAGAAAGAAATAGACTTTTACGGTATACATACGTGAAGGTATATGTGTAAATACTAAGGGATTCACCCATAGAAAGCAAAAGGTATTTGATTTCCTGCCGACACGGATGGTAATAGTAGTAGGAATAGCTACAGCTGAGAATTATGTAGCGGGCACTTCAGTCCTCACAACTAGCCATGAAATGGGTATCTCTATTCTAACATTCAGCCGTGCAAACTCAGTTTATAAGTATTCATTGCTCAAGACAACTAGTTAAGTAGGAATTTAATACAAAGCAAGGTGTGAATGACATAAAAATTCATGATTTTATTCACGGTACTCTCGTCCCTTTACATGTTGTAGAAAAGCTCATAATTCAGGATTCCATCTAGCCACATGGGAAAAAAATCTTCTTAGATGCTTTGACTTGTTTGATACATCGTTCTCGGTGAAATTATTCAAAATTCTTAAGATCTCTGTTTTGATTTTTCTCTGGTTTTGAAAAAATAACTATTTTTCAAACTTTTTATTCTGAACTAACTTTATTTTTAAACAGCCAAAAGGCGATTCTATTTTCTTTCCTGGAAATGCTCAGTTTTAGTAGGAGAGATGGATTATAAAATTCAGTGAATCACTTAGGAAAACTGCTTGACAGTTTTGAGCAAACCTTGTGTAACTTTTATGAAACACCTCCAATCAGTTTGTCAGGTAGAATTTCCCAAGCACAATCTTTTTTAGGTTCCGTTGATTCCATTTTTAGGCGAGCATAACAGTAATAAGGCATTATTTCACAATGTGAAAGCTGTTCTCTCTTTTCCTTTTTAATTGAAGGATCAAGTATTCACATAGGGAGATATCTGCCACATTCAATCATCATCTGGACCTTGGGGGAAAACCCGCCGTTGATATTCATATTGCCATGCTGTACTGAAAAAAAAAAACCAAATATGTTTGGAGCATCTATATTCACCATACATGTTATTTTCATGACACGCTAAAGCACTGTTGTTTAATTCTTACAGTAAACAGAATTCTTCAGTGTAAATAGAGATACCTTGTATTAAATTTACATCGTATTGTACTTGTATTGAATTTCCTTGGTTATAGATGACAACCTATTGAGCACCTTAGGAAACGCAATTTGACAGAACATGATGAAGAGGCACAAAGATATATATCCCAGTGGATGTGCTTTATGGACAATTATGATTCGGCTTCCCTGTGAAAATTAAACACCTTAAAAATTCTACCATTATGGAAAGAGAAAGGTGATCAACTTGAATCTGCCTACCCTGGCGAGCCAATGGGAATTAAGTATCCATTTTGTGGATTATCCACTGCGGAACTGAATTTGTAGACCTAGATTAAATAACCTGATCCCTTTTACCACACAGCATTCTATTGTTTCATTTTGTTATAGCTAGCTTACCCATTATTAGCACAAGGGAATAAGCAAGAGAAAAGCACAGAAAATACGAAAGAGTACAACATAAAGCCTTACTGTAACTTTTTTTATGTTGGATGTATATATTTTTTGGTCTTTCTGGATCCACTCTTTGCTCTTCCATTGAGCCCTGTATCCTACAAAGCTGACCTTTACTCACAGTGTCAAGCTGGCTCCCTCTCTCTCTGGCTTCTTTTTGGTTTTTCCTTGAGTAGTGGCAGCAGCAGCAAGAGATGAGAGGTTGGGAAGAGAATGAAGTCTCAGAATTTAAAGCCTTTGTTCCCGTTCTGCTGGGTTAGAGCTGTATTCTTCCACTGAAAGCTACGGCACCCATCCAGTGGCCCTTTCCTATAACTCCAGGTCTTTGTCCAGGTTCCCAAATCTGTTCTCATTCTTTCCCTTGCAAATTTGAGGATGTTTAAGGGCTCCTACTTAACTTTAGTTAGCATGGTCTCCTAGGAGTCCTAACTATGGCTTGCGGGGAATGCATTATTACCACCCGGTGCTTTCCCTTAACTCTGCCCATAACTTTGTAAATGAGTTTGAGTTGCCTCAAGAAACTTGAGATCAAGTTTCTGCTGAATCCTTAACTGATTTTTAAATCCCGTATAATCCGCACTTGACGCACAGACTTTGGGGGCTGGATATAGAGATAGATGTAAAATGCATTCTGGGAATAGCAAAAGTAAATAAGTAAACAAAAATTCCATCTAGTTAAACTTTGCTTTGGCACTCTAGACATTTTAAAAGCAAATAAGGAGAATGGTGTTCAAAAGTTCTAGATGAAGACTGTTTAACATGTCTGTGATATTTAATGTTTTAAATAGTAATCAACTCATTGATAGCTCATTGGAAGCTTTCTATTAACTATTATGAAATATTTATTTGTTATAATTAATCAGATAATGATTTGTGACATTTTTCCTTTTGATGAAGTAGGTCCAAGGGCCAAGTTCATCTGAAACACGAGTTTCCCAGATAAATTTAATTTCCTAACCCGCCTAGATTAGGATAGCCTCTGCCTCCCCAGCCACTACTATTTTTTCTTCTTTTCCATCTGGTTCTCTTTTAATAATCTTTACACATACATAATCCACTTAGCCTGTCTTCTCACTTAGATTGAAAATTTTATGAATGCAGAACCAGGACTGTCTGTTCTGGGTATTTCCAGCTTGGAACACAATGTCTGGCACATGGTATGTACTCCATAAATATTTACTGAGGAATCAGATAACTACTGAAAACCAAATCCACTAAATCTAGCAGTTGCTTTTTTTTTTTTTTTCCAAAAAGTGTTTGACAGCACTTGGTAAGTACCTGTTTTGTTTTGTTTTTCTTTTTGTTTGTTTTTTTCACACTGTGCTCCCTGGACTTGATTGGGCTAAAGAGGAATCTTAAATAGTTAGCACACACATAAGGAACTGCTGGGTGATGATAGCAAACCAGGAGGGGATACAGACCTGTCTACAACATGTTTCCAAGAGATGGGCAGGCTATTTTTTATAAGAGACGTGCAGTACAAATGAGCACAGGAAGAGATAGTCTAAGGCAAGATTTTCACAGCAAATAAGGCTTTAATTTATACATGAAAGAAGGGACAATTCTAAATTCATTCCTCTTATATGCATCACACTTAACTCCTAAGGTACTTGCATATATGCTTACTCATTTCATTTTCACATTAACTCTGTCAGGCCACCAGGGCAAGGAATATGACCCCCATTTTATTGATAAAGAAACAAAAGTTTGGAAAATGTGAGCTTCCTGACCAAGTTTTAAAGGTGTGTGGTCATGAGAGAAAAACTGTGTGCTCTCCCTCCTTTTTTCTAAAAACTTAATCAAATGTCATTGGATGAAATCACAGTTCTTAAACCCCCACGAGGCTACCAGGTACCTGACTAGTGTCCCTTCTTTGGCATAGCTTTCATCAATACCAGGTAACCATTTACTCATAAACAATGTCAACAGTGATGGCAGGTGCTTGGTCCAGTATACAGTCCTCAGATGGGCTCTTATTTATCTCGAGTTAGTGTTGCTATGAGGATACAGTCAACACTTAGATCCTCAAGACTCCTGAAGACTGACAGAAAGACCCCTGACCTAGCTGTCAACCTCTTTCTTCTCAAGCAAAAGCAACCTAAAAGGTGGAAAGGAAAGGATAAAAGAAGAAAAGAAAGTTGGTGTAGCTATTTTAATATCAGACAAAGGAGACTTTTGGGCAAATAGGAGTAATATAGACAGATAAATTCAAAATGATAAAAGGATGCCTAAAATTACGAACTCTTCTTTCATCAAAATATGCTGTAAACAAAGTGCCTAAAGAGATGAGTAATAGAGTGGTATAACATTTATAACACATGTAACTGTCAGAAAGCTAGTATTTGGAATACTTAAAGTATTCTTAGGAATCAATAATAAACTGGGGAGGAAATGTAGCCAATAAAAATTGTAATAGCATTGTATAGTGACAGATAGTAGCTACGCTTACCAAGGTGAGCATTGGGTAATCTACAGAATTGTCATATCATTACATTGTATACTTGAAACTAATATAAGATCTTCTGTCAACTATATTTCGATAAAATGTTTTAGAATATATAAACTTAAGCTTAGAAGAAATAAAACTCAAACTCTTTACTTCATTCATTATTTTCTAACACACTTTGCCAATGATAATATATTCACAGATATTGTTAGAATAATAACAATGAACTGGGGAAAGATCTGAAAAAGCATTTCACAGAAGAACAGAAAGTAAATGGCTAGTGAACATAAGGACATGTGCTCAACCTCTTTCATAAGCCAGAAATAAAAAATAATACCAAAACAAGGTACCATTTTACCACATATAATACTGGCACAGTTTAAAACTGTGACTTATACAAGTTCTTTTTGAGGATATGGAACCATGAGAACTCACATGTACTATCAGTCATAATGGGAATTGATGCACTTTGAAAAGTAGTTGGGTGCTGTCTAGCAAAATTAAATACATTCCAACAATTCTGCTTCGGGACCTGTGTGCTATTAGACTTCACGTCTGCCTCAGGACACATGTACAAAAATGTTAACAGATACAGTGACGTAAGAGACAGAATGTGGAAATAATCCAAATCTCAACAATAGAACAAATGAATGAATTGGGTTATGCAGGAATATGATAAGCAATGGAAATGAGTGAAGTGTCACTGCCCTCAACAAGACTGATAGGATTCATGCTTGTTATGGTGAACAGAAAAGATGCCAAAATACATATTTATCTTTTTTTCAAGTAGGCTTCACGCCCAGTGTGGAGCCCAGCGCTGGGCCTAAACCCATGAGCCCAAGATCAAGACCCCAGCTGAGATCAAGAGTTGGATGCCCATCTGACTAAGCCACTCAGGTGCCCCCCCAAACTACATATTATATGATTATATTAGCATAAAATTTAAAAATACACTGAGCTTAATTATATTGTTTACAGATGCATTCCTAAATAGAAAAGCAAACAAATCATTCTTTGAAAGTCAACACAGTTGTCTATGAGGAAGAGAAAGAGCTGGAATGAAGGAGGACACATAGAAGATTCATGGGATGCTAAAGATTTGTGGGGTGCTGGCAAAATTTAATTTTTAACATTGATGATCGTTATATGGCTTTTCACTTTTTCATTGTCTTTGAATATAACATATTTTATGTATTTTTCTATGTTATGTTTTATCACATAATTTTAAAAATATAGAAGAAATAGGTGTGCAGAAGTTAGAGAGTGTAATGTTCTGTGCACTGTTGAATCTGAATGTTTCTGCATGGTACACCAACCCCCAGCTCTGACACTTTCCGTCTGGCATTGGCTGTGTTATTCAGTCTTTCTCAAACTTGTTTTTCTCCTCTGGAAAGGGAAACTGAAACTTTTTTTTTTTTTTTTTGCCTTCAAGGGTTTTTCCATGAGGATTGAATGGCACCTTATCTAAAACATAAATACTGTTGTTAATTTTTCAGCATAAAAGTCCTCTGATTTTCAAGCATTTGCCTCTTCTTTCTTTGTACCCTTTCCTATATAATGGTATTTGTTTTGCATTTTAATGAAATGTTACATGTTGAGATAGTTACATTCACATGCAGTTGTAAGAAATTCTGAAGAGAGATCTCACTGACCCTTTGTCTAGCTGCTCCTGGATACTTTTAAAACTATAGTCCATGATTACAACCATGATTTTGACACTGATAAAGTCAAGATGCAAAACAGGGATGTGACTTTTTAATCCCCCAATTGAGGGGGATTGAAAAACAGTCCCCTTTGAAACCAGTAGTTGAAAGGTAAGTGGGCTAGTGGGCTTTGGGAACGCTTTCACGCCTACCCTCACAAACCCTCTCTGACTTAGGTGGATAGACCCTTCTCTTGCCTGACTAGTGACGCGTGACACCATGCTGTGCTCTAATACACCTCAGCTCTAACCATCATAAATTTGTTTTATTAAAGAAGAGAAAGTATATAAGATCGTTAAAGCTATTTCTCTCTTAGAATTCCGCACTACCATTGCAGTGTGGCATTCCCGTATCCCTCCCTCAGGCACAACTCATTACTACACATTCAGGGAAAGGTGGCTTTCAAAATTATTTTTTTTCCTTTTGATATTTTCAGCTGCCCTTTTCCCTACTTCCGTGGTCTTCTCTACTCCAGTCTGTTGCATCTGTGACTCTAGATTTTGCCCCTGGTCAATACACAAAAATATCCATGGTTCTCCTGTGCATCATAAAATCTCCAACCCTTAGAGTGGCATTCAAGGTCTGAACCTCCTTTTGAAGGCTTATTTTCTATTAGACTTTCACCAGTTACAACAATAACAACAGAACACAGATCTGTTCTGGGTGTCTTTCCTATACCTTGCATTTTCTTGCTTCCAGGCATTGGTAAATGTCATTTCCCCACAAGGAACATCTTCCTGAGACATGGCCTTTTCACATTTTGCCTTTTATGGAAGACCTAGATGCTTTGTACAGAAGCCACAGCTGCTCTAAAAAGCTTTCAGGACTCAAGTTAGCCAGAGTGATTGCCCTTTGCAAGAAGCTCCTGTAGGTCTATACCATTTGTTGAGCATGAAGTTTTTGTGGTGCTTATCACTTTTATTTAACTCTTGAATTGTTTAACTAGATCTATGTTTAACCCTTTTTTCACTTCCATAAAGGCAGATATTATTTCTTATTCTTTCTGTCCTACAAAGTACCAAGCATGGTACCTTTCAGGAATTGACTTCTAGTAGATAATACATTCAGCTTTTTATTGTGCTCAACCTAATCGCTTATAGGGCCAGAACTTGTTTATCAGTTCTTAATTTGAGTGGAATTCCCAAATATTTTAGCAGAGAAAGTTAAGCTGGAAATGAATCAGAGGAGCAGTGGTAGTAGGGGGATGAGATTATGAAGTTCCAAGCCTGAATTAATACTAATTTGTACGACCTTGGGAAATAGCTTAGTCTAAGAGTCCATTTCCCTAACTCTGTAACAAGGCAAATAACATTCCTTATTTCTTGATGTTGTTGATGTTAATGGAAATAATCCATATCAAGCATATTGCCTATTGTCTGACTCAATGTGAGTGTTCAATACATTTTTTAATAATAAAGTGTTCTATAATTTCAAAAACACACAGCATTTTAAGAACTTTGCATTTTACTTTTTTTCAAGCCTATTCATACATGTCTTGTACTCTACTGAAAGAAGGAAAGTGCCTCCTTAGGCTTCACTTAAAATGTCCACTGGAAATTCATTAGTTTTTGTTATACACTTTGGGAATCTGAGGTCAATGAAAATTGTTGTCTTAATACATATTTTAGACTTCTTACTTAATAAATGTATGTTTTTGGAACTGAATTATATAATATTTCATTACTACTAATTTAATTTACATTAAAAAGTCTGCTAATGAAAAGTTATGACATCTGTCTGCATATCTTGGTAAGAAATGGATTGTTATTTTCAAATAGTTTCTCTTATTGTCCACCAATTTACCAGGAAGTTTGACCATATGTCCTTAATTTGGATTTATAGCTAATGGCCTTGCCCAAATCAGATCAAAGGAAATACCTGCACTTGTCTCAGGCTCCTTTTTGTGGCAAATGTAGGCATCAGCTCTAAACCATGGTGGTCTCCCACTTTGGCTAGACCTTGAGATCTGGTGACTAGCTGGTGAGACCTGGAGCCAAGGGCAGAAAACCCAGAGAGATCAACATTACGAGGCTATTCCACCCTCACGACATACTCACATTGACCCCAGCTTCCCAGTCCTGAGATAGGGAAACTCATCTTGCTAGTACTCAGCGAAGGTCTGATTGATCACTGATTGCATGTGGCATGTTCAGATATGTGTTTTGAAAAATGGCTCTCTGTCTGTAGTGTGAAGAATGAATTGTATGGAAACATGAATAATGCATCGAAACATGAGAGTGGCTATTATTCTCAGATATGAGATGATGGCAGAATGGACTCGGTGGCCATGAGTATGGTGATGGGTGAAGATCAATTGCGAATGTACAGTCTACATGACTCAGTGATTGAGTTGGTATGGTGGGGGAGGGAGAGGAGAATGTCCAATATGACTTAAAGGTTAGAGGTCACTTACCCAGTATACACTTGGATTCTACAATTTAGATCTATAATTGATCTTGTAGTTCTTCCTACAAGTGCTGTCAAATAGTGGTTGTCTACAGGATGCTGGGTTACTCTGTACATGTGTGCACATGTGTGCATGTGTGCGTTCTTACCTGCATGAAGACTGGACTTGAGTTTCACCCACCTTTCCATTCAGATGCATCCTCCATACTAAAAAGTCTCTGAGCAGCTGAATTAACTGTCACAATTCTCATTTAATTTTATTCTCGGCTCATTTGCCATGCACTCATCTTACTCTAAGCCCTTCTCTTAGCAACTGGCTATTATTTCTTTATCCATAGTTCCAGATGTCATGGTTATCTAGTTTCTTAGCATCGCTAGGTAGGGGTTGACTTGCTAGAGTCAGTTAGACAAACAAAGAAGAAACTTTTGAGACACTGTCACTGAGGGAGGAAGAACTCAAAAAGCAGACATGAGAATGGATAAAGTATAGCCACTGGGTGATATGAAGGGTAAAAGCTGGGTAAGTATCCTAGATCTCATTGGTCAATGAGGGTATTACTGAATTAGAGAATATAGTCTTTGATGTCCATAATGCACGGTTTGAGTCATCACAAGATGATTCAATTATATTCATTATAGTCTGTGTGGGAAGACAGGTGAGTACTGTGGAGTTCTTGCTGGAAAGATTCCCTTTACAAATGGTTAAGATTCTTAAAGTTTGTACTTAAGGAATGAGATTTAGTTATAACGAAAATTAACTTCTGTGAAATATATCATTTCCCAATGTGTCAGATAAATGAGATATTATGTACATAATCCTAGCGTTAAAGAAATCCTCTGTTCCCCAATTATGTAAGAAAACGGAAATATTGATTTGGGTACTTTCTATGTCATTGTTGAAAAGCAGGTCAAGTAGATAGCATTTTGAAGGTCTTAGAATTTCTTTAAGAGCTTCTCCAACATATTATTTGCACGTAAGATTTTTTTTTTTTTTTTTTGGTGAGGATTAAATGATTGCTTAGCAGAGTGCCCGGCACATAATTTCTTGTCATGATTATTACTGTGATTTTATCTGGTTTTCTTCTCTTAAATTTCCTGTGGCTATTTAGTTTACACTGTATATCTTCCATTTCTTATTTTTAATTCATATGTGCTTTTGTGTGTTGAGTATTAAATGGCATTAAGCCAAATACTTTCTATAAGTATTCTCAGAGTTATCAGAGATGGTCATACTAGAATAAAGGAGAAAATTGACAGCTGTACCTTTTTGGGGTAGCCAAAGGGCTACATGACAGTAAAATACTCTTACCCCAAAATTTGGAAATAGGGAAAGAGACCTACTCTTAAAAGATAAGCTATACAAAGTTATCTTCATCAAGGAAAGTAAGTCAAAGTAGTAGCTTTATTTAAAAAGCGTTAGCTCAAAAAATAAATAAAAAGTATCAGCTCGTTCAAATATAAACAGCTTTAATTCTAAAAGATGTACTGACCAAGATCTAACTAGTGAAACAGAAAATATGCTAGGAATATAAGACAAACTATATTTAATATAAGGGGTTGGTTATAAATATGTTGGAAGGATTGCAGAAACAAAAAAGGTGATTGTCAGAGCGCTGCTCACTTCCCTGGTCTTTGGCTTCTGAGTCGGCTTCAGCTGCTGGTAGCTGTTGGGTTTGCTGATTTGATGCTTCAACCATCAGGAGGTACTGCCCCAGCCGAAGCTAAAGGGCCACCTAAATTCCACTACTGAAGAAGCTGGAAATGCAGAAGAGGCATTTCTGCTGCTGAGACTGCTTGAGGCCACAGCTGCCTTTGTCCCTCTGCTGATCTCTCCACAGTCAGCAAAAGCCTCAGCTCTTAGAGCTACAAGTTGGACATTTTCTGTCTTCCTGTTTCTGCCCACCTTGCAGTGCCTCCTACTGGTGAAACCCAAGAGGAAGCCATCAAGCCAGAGGGCTGAGAATATAGAGGATGGACTTTTAAGCCCAGCATACAGAGTAGACCTGTGGCTGTGCGGGTGTGGGCAGATGAACTGGATGCATAGCAAGGTTATTCAGCATCCATGCATACTCTTCTTCCTTCCATTGCTTTCCATGACCAGCAATAATCACTGCACGTTTCCACCTAACATCCTACTGTGCTTTATACAATGAAGAGGCCCTCACCCTCTCATTGTATTCCATCTGGGTTCATTCCCCTTTGAGTTTAGACACAACTGACATAGATATCCTGCAACTTAAAAACTAAGATCAAATTAATACTCATTAACTTTCTTCATATAAAGCAGTAGGGAAAAGGAGGAGAGAAAACTAAGTTATTATATACAAATGTTTATGTAATATGAAATAAAACACGAGATAACACCTACAATTCTCATTTCCATAACTAGTTTAAAGCCACAGTTGATATTTATAACCTGTTCCCTTTGCCCTCAGCCAGTAGCTCATCTGCTCCAGAATCTTGACCTAGTAAGGTAACCCAAACCTTCATTACTAAAGGGTGTATGTGCTTAGTGTCAGTGGGCAGCAAGAAGCCAATTTCCCCTTCCACATAGTAACTTTTTTTTTTTTTTTTGCCTGTCGATTTAGTTGCATGAGGATCCCAAATTGCCGGGTAATATTGTGTTTCTAAGTTAGTGGTACCTTGTTTATAGCCCACAACATAAGTATTCCTCTTCGTGGCTGGAGAATGCAAAAATATTTTATGTAGTTTATTAAGTGTAATAGTAAGAGGAAACACTCTGACTACCTTCTCTGGATCCCCATTTCCACATTTCTCACTATAAAAAAGCCAGCATCAAATACTGACCCCTGGCTCAAATCAGGTGCATCCTGTATGAACCCCTAAATCCACAGGTGTTATCACCCAGCCTGGGCTGTAATGTGGGCTTCGGGAGGCCATTCTGGCAGTCTCTTAAGCTATGGGTTGATGAGATATATTATAAGATTAGCAACTTTTATGGTCGTAACTCACACACTACTTGTTTTGCTATAAACTGATTTTTAAATCCAAAGCAGTGTTGTAAAGGATATCCTGACAATGAGCGCAGCAATCTATGAATTTGCGGATGATAGTGCTGCCAAACATTGTGAACAGGTTCTAGAAGTGAGCAGTTTCCCCCCAGGAGAAAAGGACACTCAGGAAAAGGTCCTGACGTCTTTGGTCCCACCAGGAATGCTATCCCTAGTGCAAGAATGGGTGAAGGTTTGATCTTTCTTCAGGACATTAATGAGACAAAATTTGGAGTTCCCAGGCTGAGTCAGGCCTCTTGGAAGCCAGCTGAATTCCTTGACTTTGCTAGAATCTGCTTCAAGACTCATTCTTCCTCCAAATCTATCTCTGAGCTATTCTTTAATATCATCTTTTAACCAAGTCTCTTTTCATATTTCAGGTAGCGAGTTATCTCTTTTTCTCATAGCCTTACATTTTCCCTCTAGATTGGATGCTGATGTTTTTACTCTGCTGTGTGTTCATTAATGTATTCATTCAATCAATATATATTAAGTACCTACTATGTTTTAAGCATGGGTTAAGCTCTAGAAATACACAGGTAAGGAAGAGTCAAGATTGCCTTGGGGAATCCTATAGAGAGGCAATTAAACAGCCAGTGTGAAATTAATTTTACTTTGAAAGAAGTTCCATTTTAGGATGTAAACAAAGTTTTATTTCTCAGTGCTTGATCAGTTTGGGGATTCTGTAATTCCAGGGAACAAAGATTCCTAACTTCCTTTTAATGAAAATATTTTCATTGCATAATTCAAATGATCATATTCAACAACTATTTAATTTCTCATCCCTCTACTAGTTGGTTTCATGAAGACACATAACCTTCCTTCTGAAATAAATTTTAGTTGATCATTAAAACCAGTAAATCATAGTTTCTCTAACCTATTCATGAGTGTCTCCTGATTATACTTTGTGCAATTTGTGCAAGGTGTTTATGGTTAGGTTATGTAATATTGTGGTTGAGAACATGGGTTCTGGAGGCAGACCTCCTACGTTTGAATCCTGACTCTGGCACTGGCCAGCTATATGATTTTAAGCAAGTTACCTAATCTGTCTTGCCTGAATTTCCTCATCTATAAAATGATGATAATGATCCTGCCTCTATTCTGGTGGTGCTGCTAGGAGAGGGTTAAAAAGGAATTCACACACAACAGCTGCTTAGAACAGTGCCTGATGCTTCCTGAGTAATATATAATGCCCTAACAAATAGGGTCATTTGACTTCCAGGACACATCTACTAAGGATATCATTTTTGAATGTAATGCAAATTATAAATGTACTTACTTTATTCATGTTTTATCTGGAACACAAAAGATAGCTGTTCACATGGTCCCACTATGGGACTCTTGGGTTCTGTTTCTGTCTCAATACTAATTAGATTAACAGTTTGATATTTAAGGGTTAATGCCTATTTTATCCTTTGGAAAGGGACAGGGTTTAGACTGGGGAAAATACCAGATACTGTGATTCAGTAATTCCATGAAATTAGAAATCCTATCAAGAAGTGCTTGCTTTCTTAAGACATTCTTTGCTGTTGTCTGGTTGCTGTTTAGCTTTAGTTAAGCCTAAAAGTCCATTATTATCTTCCTAGGTGTTATCACAAGCTATGGACTATATCTGGATGGTATATTAATTCACAATTCCTCAGAACTCAGCTGTCATGCTTATGGATTTGCTCCTTGGAGCTTACATTCCTTCAGAGTCCAAGCATGCACGGCCAAAGGTTGTGCTCTGGGCCCACGCGTGAGTATGTGCATTTACATTCTGGGAATGTATCCGGTGTCGGATGACAGTGAATATCAAGGAAGAAGTAAGTGGTGGTGACTCACTCTGTGCACAGCTAGGCTTTCAAGCAAGATGGGAGATTTTCTTTTTATAAAATTTTATTTAAGACTTAGTAAGAGTTTATATTCAACATAAATTTCAGGACTGTGCATAGGTCTAGTGAAGGACAGAATCTATATTTCGCTGAAAAATTTCAAGGTAAGTTGGTTGGTTTAGCAGAAGTACATTCGATTTTGTTTAGTTTAGTTACGTATTTATTTAAAATGGATATTTTTCTTTCTAATAATGGGCTCAACAACTAAGTAAGTTTATGATTAAAAAGTGAAAACGATTGTTTTCAAGTCCATGATTGCCACAGTAGGGCAACACAGCTGCCCAACAAGTAGGTCAGTCAAATAGAAGTTTGAGCTTGTCTCATCTAATAGAATAAAACAGATTTATATCATCCGTGTGATATAGTTTCATAAGAACCCTATTTAAAGTTGCACGAGTATTAGCTTTTGATATCCACATTTCAGAAATCTGTGGTGTATATCTATATTTCATTAGCAGTTAAAAGATTGACAAATCATGCTTTTTATTTTTTGATATGATTTTTAAAACTCAATAGTGCATAATTGTCATAGACCAGCATGACATTCTTTAGTTTCAAAACATCAGGTTTTATTTTTTGTGCATTTTTCTTAATTAGATTTCGCTTCCTTTAAGGGAAATACTCATTACTTTTAGATATTTTTTGGCAATGTTTGCTAATGCTCTATCATTTTAATGCACTCTGTCTTCATTGAAAAGTGTATTATATAAATATTACCTTGGAAAACAGCTCTACAGTTTCATTTTTGCTTCCTTATTTTTGATCACACCTTCCATTTCGTTTCAGAGGTTGGTTGCTTTCCAAGCTGCTAACATCATCTATCGGTGGAGCTGAGCTGTAGTCTTTACTGCCATTAAGTATTTTATAGCTCAGACCCTCTGATGGTTACTTACTCTTAAAAGCAGGAATGGCAAGAAGCCAGCTTTTCCTCTCCATTCAAAAGAAAAAAGAGAAACACGAGAATACTTCACACGAGCTTGAAACCTAGACTCTTTCAAAAATATAAACTGCACATGGTTCTGGCTACTAAATTGGCTCCCACACTGTCTCTCGATGTTCTGGCAACTTGAAACAAGGGGGACACGATTATTGATCTGCGTCCTGTGCAGATAAGATAGTAGGTGATGTTAACCTTAAGAAATCAAATGCCACAGTGCCCGGCAAGGGAGAAAACAGAATTGGATTGTAAAAGCTGTTCTGCCATGGCCTTGTACATTCTAGACTCGGTCCTGACGTCAAACACAGTTATTTTCTCCCCTTGGTACTTTTCTTTATCCCGTGCTCAGTATGCAAACGCTTTTCCCAAGTCAATGATCCATCTCTAATCACTGGGATTGAACAACAATGTCTTTATTTAGAACAAGTCAACTCTATGCTGCCATGAAGTTAAAACCTATGGTCTTCAATTGATTTCTAAAATATTTTTGTACCAATTACAGTATGCCCTTAAGAGATTACATACCTGAATATTCTAAATCGCCCCGGATATCTATCACAGTCACAAATGATAGTCTAGATTCAGATACACACATCATTTAAGAGTATTCTTTATCTAAAGACAGTTTTACAACAAGTGTTTCATTGAAACAAAAAATTCATGTTTTCTGTTTTTAAAACTTTTGCTGGCAGAAATTGAAAAATAAATTTCTTGCGAAGTTGATTTTTTTGTTCACTTAACAACATTTTTTAATGATAATTCTTGGTTTTTGGAAAAAGAAGCCTGTTTATTTTACATCTCTTACACATTTCGTGTCATTCTTTTTCATGCATGCAGGGAAATACTATTCCATGTTTTCTTTGTGACAAATATGCTCTGTTCCTGAATGTAGTATGGTTCACCCTCAAAATTGGCAAGCTGAAATAATTAAAGGGATAAAATAGTAAAAAGGACAAATTTGATAAAATAGAGTATTATAAAAATGAAAATGCATACATACATTCCACATTTTTACCATTTCAATGTAATATTAGCTCAGTATGTTTTGTTTTTAGCCTGATCAAGTTTTTTACCTGTTATTTGTAATTTGGTAAAAATTACTGTGTACCTATCTGAAAAAAAGATTTTTTTGTGGTTTCTTCAGTTCTAATCCAATTACACAATGTATCTGGCTTTTAAAGAAATGCCAGTGTTAAAAACAATTTATAATGCCTTTGATTCTAATTTTAAGATGCTAATATGTATTGTCATATTTAATCCAGTAATTGAAGTTTTATGTGTTTGAAATAATGAAAAATTAACAGAAAAGGCAGCAGAGAATAACTATTTAAAAGCTATCCTTGCTTTCAATTATATTGTTGAATTATGTTAGAGAGAAACTCTTCACATTTTGTGTTACTATAATATGATGCTTTGAATTTGTCCATAGGATAATCACTTTGCTTTTGATTGTTTTTTCCACTTAGCTGATGTTAGATGGCACTGGTAGAGTCTAGGATTGGGAATTTTATGAATGTGTCTGGCCTTGGAACATTCATTGGATTCAGTTCTCTAGGGACCCTCCTAAGGATGAAATGTGAAACTATAGGTCACTGCCATGGGATATGGTTAAAAAGCTGCTTTGGTTTCTTGGTGGTGGCATGTTTATACACGTAAACACACCTGAACACACATATATATACATACTCATCTTTTCATATTTGTCTTTTACAAAGTAACAAATTTATTATATAAGACATCTAAATCTTCAGGGCAATATGCAATTGTCAAGAAAATCCTAAATGGGATATCTACCCTAAACCTGCTATTATTCCTCATGCCTCATTGGCAAACATACTTATTCTACTAAGCCTCAGATTTTTTAACTCTTACAAAAGGAAAATAATGCCCACTTTAAACAGGATTGATGCGAAATTTTCAGTGAAATATTTATGTAAAGATTTCTGGTACATGATAAGTGTTTTATTAATGATGAAATTTTATTAAAATGTTTATATGTTTTCATGGCACATTTATTGTCAATTTTTTTTCTGTGGGGGAGGGGGGGTTTCCAGCCTTCCAGAATGCCTTTTCCCTAAAATTCTTTTTAAGGCAAGGTAGATAAACAGAGGTAATTTTTTTTTGAAGACTGAGTTGAAACAAAATAATACAACTGCCAAATTTCATGTAGAGTAAGAACTGAGGTATTTATCCAGCTACTGAAGGAAATTTTTAAAATATATCACTTGGAGTTAACCAGATATTTGAGCATACTAATATAATTATCTGGAATTGCCCTTAATTCTTCAACTTTTTGAATCTCATTTTATTTGGTACACTTTAAAATCATTTTCTATGCAATAATTTGAATTATATACACAGATATAATGAAACCAATTGCATTGTTATGAAATATTAAAATGATGAATTGATATTTTTCCAGTCAAGTTTATCATTTTTGGTACATAGTTATTAGACTAAAAAAAATGAGTAGGAGTTATAGATCTAAAGAACCTCTTAGCCTTTCTCAGATGAAAATAAAACATGTCGTGACCTCATACTTATTAAAAATTAACACTCTGTCTTTTTCACATTTATTTTCATAATTGGGAAAGTGTATTCGCCCTAACAAATGAAGGTTTCATAATTGAGAATATTTGCCTGCCTCAGGATTTCGTGTTTGATCACCTTCTAGTGATGAGGCATGAGTCTTTGCTTTAAGAATAAGGTCAAAATTATCAACATATTCAATACATCTTAGAAGGTCAAACATTTACCAGGATGCTTAGGAGTTTGTGGTGATTAGTCAACAAATTTAAGCCAGTTATTAGAAGATGCTAAATATCCTGAGCCCCATTCTACTTTCTTGCCACTTTTATCATCCTCTGGTCACCTAGTCATTTTATGTATTTAGCCACTAAAATCTTCCTGGCCTCTGTGCAGTGAGGAATTACATTTTCTTTCAGGGTCCTTCTCTTTAATTCATCTTTTGCTCTTTTCTGCATAGCTTCATTGACACTCTATTAATGAAATTTTCAACTTTTTTTGTGATTATACCGTAGGGATGGAATCGTTCAGGTACATTTATTTCTCGATGCCAATCTGGCATGATACCGTCTTTAGGTACCTAGTAGCAACACAGCTGGGTCTGTGCGTGCGCGTGCGCGTGCGTGCGTGCGCGGTGCACGTGTGGGCGCACACGGGTGGGCACGTGCACGCACATGCGCATGCTCTCCGGCACGCCGGCAGGCAGCTGTAGATCCTTTCCCAAATCCCGGAAGCCTAATACTCCAGTCAGAAACCTGTGAAAACGGGTCTTGTGCATTTCCTTTTGTTTTGCAATCACATAAAAATTGATTTTTAAGCAGTCCTAGAAAGAGTCTGTGGCTGTGCACAGCCATAGGCACCATCACAGTGTGAGCTGATGCACGTACTCTGAAAACAGTCACAAACAACCGCCTCGGTCAGGAGCTCAAATTCTAAGCTTGAACAGCAGGAGGAAGAAAACATGAGGTATGCTTTGATCCTGCTGACAAAATGAAGTATTCATACAAGATGCTACTGTCAAAATAGTTTACTTCACAGCAAAAGAGATTCTTTGAAGAAATATGCTCAGAGTGAAGCACGCGCTTACTTTATTTGCAAACAAAAAATAAATCTTTTTACACTCACAGGTGGAAAATCGAACTCTAGAAGCTCCTCCTGAAGGAACAGTAAACGTGCTTGTCAAAACGGAGGGATCCCGGGAAGCCCTCGTGAAGTGGGACGCACCTCTTCACCCTAATGGACATTTAACATTTTCAGTCCTTTTCACTGGGATTTTCTATGCAGATCAAGGTAACTCGTTTATAATTTTTAAACTTTAGTAATGTCACGAAACAATTTATTTCCTTTTGAAATCTTTGAGCGACAGATTTTAATTTCTTTAATTTCTTTATTTTCTCCAAAAATAGCCTATAATGGGGCACCTGGGTGGCTCAGTGGGCTAAAGCCTCTGCTTTCGGCTCAGGTCATGATCTCAGGGTCCTGGGATCGAGCCCCACATCGGGCTCTCTGCTCAGCGGGGAGCCTGCTTCCCCCTCTCTCTCTGCCTCCTTGTGATCTCTCTCCCTGTGAAATAAGTAAATAAAATCTTAAAAAAAAAAAAAAAGCTAAATATAGCCTATATTGATGAGTTAGAGCAGCAGTTCTCATTGTGTGGTCCCCGGAGCAGTGGCAACCGCTTCATCTCCTACACTGTAGGATGGGGACATTCTCAATTCTCCCTGACCTGACCTGCCGATTCTGAAACCCTGGAGGTGGGGCCCCCGTGCTCTGTTTTCACAAACCCTTCAGGTGGTTTGGTGCATGGTTAAGTTTGAGAAAGACCAGTGTACTGTATATTCTATATTCTTTAATAAATGGTGAAAACCTAGCACATTATTCACACACAGAGTTGAGCTTTAATTCAGCAGTCTATCTTAAATAAATGATTTTTTGTGCCTGTTTTACCGTTTCTGAACTATGTTGGTTGTGTATTCCAGTATCATAACTGGACATAGATTGGACTGCAGTGTGTTCCTTGAAAGTACTATAAAAAAAACCATCTGATTTAATAGGTTAGGTGTGGTTAGATATGATGTATATTTGAATATGTATATTCATGTATATTGAAACAACCCCTTATCATAGAAAAATGTAGGTGTATATTTCACTAGAAACTAAAATTTTATTTCATTTTATTATTTTTTTAAATTTTATTTTATTAAGTGTTAATTTTTATACGATTCAGAAGTGGTCATACTATTTTTTAAAGGAGATATTATCAGCGTTTCTTTTTAAATTAGTAACAAATATGCAATAATGTGAATATAATCACCTATACTGTCAACAAAAGGATGTTCTCCAGGCTTTAAGATGTTTATTTCTTAACTATTTGCAGGACATAATAGTACCTGTAATAATACCCTGTTTTACCCTGTAAAATAGGCAAGGAAAGATGACAACAGACTTTTCTGAATTTGAAGACTTCTTATTTGCGTAGTGTGTTGGCAAGCAAACGCGCAGCGAGTTGAGTGAAAGTCAGAGTCTGAGCCTATTCCCTCAAAGATCGGTGTGCCCCTCTTTTATGCAATCAGGGCTTTGATGTATTCTGCTGTGAAGCACTTGTAAGATTATGAGGTGAAGGAGTGATGATCGATTTGAAAAAAAGAAGCAACATTTAGGCCGGACCCATGACAGCCCAGCTATTTTCGCCAAGGCAGCTGGGTGAATAATGCAAGAGCCATATTCCCCCTTGTGTTTAATCTTGCATTGTTTTTGCAGAGAAAATTTCTGCTTGCCTTCTAAGTCATGTCATCTTCGGTTGTCATCCCGTCTCTCAAACCATCAAAACGGTATTAAATGTTGCAAAGCTGCGCAGCAAGAGAACTTTCAAAAGTCAGAACCCATTTGCAGAGCAGCCCTTGTAGAAAATGTATTCTGTTCTCGGCAGAATTTTCCTTCAGTTCTTTCCACTGAGAAGTTTACTGATTTCTCCCAGTGGAATCTGCTGGAATTTATCGGTTCATGGTTGGCAGTCACAGATTAAGGTAAATGTCGATCCGTAATGACCCTCTACATGTTAGTATTGCAGTAAAGCTGGGCTTTTATGTCAAAGATATCGGAGAGGGAGCTATTACACATGACAGGGGTGATCAAGGGACTCCAGACCAAGGCAAGCATTATTAAATATTGACTAGTTCTGTGATTTATGTAGAGCTGGAGGAAAAAAGTGACTTTTTAACCATTATATATTCTTCAGCAACGAAAACCAGCCATTTATCTCCTGCTGGTAATAAAGAACAGAGTGCCTGCATATTTTAGTGGAGGGAAAACCTGGTCTTATAAATGAGATGAACTCCTTCATGATAACATTTCAGTTTGTTAATTGCCAAAAGCAAAACAGACAAATTGGAAGCAATTACAAGAATTAACTTAAGGAGTTTGGCGGTATGCATTCAACTCCAGGGTTGGCAGGGGGTGAGGTTGGAAGCAAAAGGATCATCTTGGGAGAGACCCCAGGAAATTCATTCCATTGGTTCACTGTCACTGGAACTGTGATGTCCAGTGTTAAGTAAAAGGTTTCAAATATTGTCTTGTCCTGACACCCATCAGCAGTCAGGTGACATTTACACGGAGGAGTGGAGGCAGGGAGGTGGTCCACATGGCTCTACAAGAAACGAATTAAACATTAATTCATCAAACTTACTTAAGATATCATCTGTTCACTAGATTTATACAAAGCTTATTGAATTGTCTAATGGCTAATTGGTTATTTCCTTGACATAATGAACAACTGTATATCATCTTTTTCTGTGATGGTTGCTAAAAAGGTGGTGGTTAGAATGAATGAGATAGGAAAATTCAGCTGTCGAGAAGCAAGCCTAGCTTCATAATAAACCTACATGTAGCCAGGTTACCGTTTTGTAGGGCAGGACGTTGAGCTGTCTCTGTAAGAAACTCGCGCAGGATTCTATTATACAAGTCAACTTAGATCCCAAACTACCAACTTCACAAAGTCAACATTAGATTTTGAAACAACAAAATAGGCTGCATATATCAACATGTGATTACTTAAAAAGTACTTACTTCTAACCAGGAATTACATTCTCATGAATTATTATTTAAGACATAGAAAAGCAATAAGCAGTTAAGAGTCCAAACTATTTTATATCTCGAAGGAAACCAAGGTGCTTTGTTTCCTCTATCCTTCTAGAAATATTTTATATATGTATAAACAAATACAATATCCTCACTTGAAAACATATATATAGTCTTCCTCCCCCTCATATAATCTTTTATACAAATTATACCAAATTATACACATTATTTTGCAATGTACTATTTTTTCCATGTAATAATTTTAGAGACCTTTTCACATCAGTACCTAAAGAATGTCCTCATTCTTCATACAACTTCATGGTATCAGTTGTATAGATTATATCCTGATTGATTTAACCAGTTCCTATAAAGGGCCATTTCAGTGGTTTCCAATCTTTTGCAATTTCAAAGAATGCCTTAATGAATAAAGATATCATTATGCCATTTCACATGTTTGCAGGTATATTAGAATGAAAAATTCCTTGAAATGATCTTTATGCTAAGGGAAATGTGCATTTGTAACTTTGTAAGATATCCTCAACTTTGACTCTATAGAGGCCATACAGTTTCTGCTCTCCTGGGAAACCAGTGAGAGAGTACCTGTATCTCTACACTCATATCATCGGAGCATGTTGCCAGTCTGATTATGTTAAAACTGGTATCTGATAGTATCTTTAGTATGCATTTCTCTTACTGAGCGTTAGTCTGAACTTATCTGCATGTTTCAAAACCTTTGATATTTCTTTTTTGATAAATTTTCTATTTGCATCATTTGCCCATTCCTTATTGAGATTTAGGAGCTCTTTAAATATAAACAAAATCTATTATATGAGCGGCAGTTTGTTCCTTTTGCATTGTATTTCTAGCACTTTAATGCTTTCTTTTTATATACATTTGTATTCAGTCTACTTGGAATTTATATAAATATAATATGTAATGTACAGATCAAAACTTTTCCCCCCAAAATAGCCCACTGTCTCAAAACCATTTATTAAATAATCCAAAGTCCCCTCTGGTTTGAGTTGCCATCTTTAAAAAGTCCTAAATTTCCACATTTATCTATAAATATATCTGTACAGGTCTGTACCTTATTTATGTTATTATAGTATTTTATTTTATTAACACTCTAGAATGTATTTGAATGTCTGGTAGGCCTAGTCTCCTTCATTTTTTTTATTTTAAAGAACTTTCCTACCTGTTTTCCTTATTTATTTTCTTTCAAGCAATATCGTTAAGTTGCTACTTCCCCCCAGAAGTCCTGATGCTTTTTTATAAAGATAAGATTGAATTTATAGGTTAACTTAGGTAGAATCAATATTTCTATGATGTTGGGCTTTTCTAATCAATAATATGTTTATACTTTCTATTCGTCTTCTGTGTCTCTCGCTGAAGCTTAAAGTTTTCTTCAGATAGGTCTTGTACATATTTCTTAAATTTATTTACTAATATTTTATCATATATAATTTTATATACTTATAAATTATTTTAAATTTTATATACTTATAAATTATATATAAATCATACACATATATGAATAAGTAATTTACAAGAGCTGCTTTTTAAAATGATACTTGGAGTTTACCCTGAGATACCTGTTTTCAGAAAGCCACACTTTCAAATATTTGTATCTGTTGGATGATCTTTCATCTAACTTACAACAAGCATATGTGCTGTTTTTGTTACTAGGATTTTTTATCATTTTCCCTAAAGCACAGAAATGTTACCAGGTGGAAAATGGTGACCTGATTAATTAGGCTATCAACTAGTTTTTAATAAATCAAATATGAAGTCTATAAAACGGCACCAAAGGTTGGACATAAAGGGTCTCTTCCCCAATAGATTTTGCCAAAAATAAAGAAGACAGGCAAACTAGTCAAATTGTTCTCAAGTGCATGAGGCAAGAGAAAAACCAGGTGTTGGTGTTACAAGTGGAATAGAGATAACTGGGGGAAAATTTTGGAAACATTTGGCCTTACCCTTTGCTTCCATGATGGATTAGAACAACTTGAGTTTGAGGACTTAATGAGAGAATGACAGAACAAGCACAAACAAATGTCAGTGGCAAAAATTAACAGATTGTCCAACCCACACGGGGATATATTAGAACGTATATTCTGCCTTTTCTTAATGTCGACCATAAAAGTGAGGATTAGCACTTAGTTCTTTGGGAGTCTGTCTGATTTGAAACATCCCATTCAATTATCAGGAACATAGGATGCAAATTAGACTATTCTAGGGTCTACAAGTGCCATTTACTGACCCAGTGACTCTCAAGAGTGCCTCATTCACCTTGCACAAGTGGACAGTGAACTCCCACGCATCAGTTTACAACATTTTCAGGATTTTTTTTTCTTTTCACATATATAAATTAACTAAAAATTTCATTTATAATTAACAGGTTATAAAATTTCCTTATGGAACATATTGAGTGTGGGATTCTTTTAAAATAAAAGAGGTGTGTAAATTGAGGAAGGAAAATGAAAATGAATGACAGCACCATAGTAGAAATATAGCTTATGTGACACTGTTTTTAAAATTATAATTTTTTTTGATCTAACTGGTAGGTGAAAATAATGTGTGATGAAAATTTATGTTTATAGAATTATTTTACAAAGTTTCAAAAAGATTTTCAACTACAAATATTGTAAAATTATCTAATGGTCCAGAAGGAAAAAACTGTATTATTAAGAGAAAAAGAAAATCTGAGATCCTGTGGAATACCTTCCCAGATGCCCACCTCTTTACTACTAAACTAGATTCTTTAGATTCGTTATACTGTTCCTATTCTTAATAGATAATATCATGTCCTGCTCTTTATCCTAAGCAGTTATTGCAGAGCCCTCTGTGAGTAGTTTAATTCTTCATTATCCTCCCTTTTGAATGAATCGGGAAGTGATCTTCCTTGCTTGATAACCTGACAGATTGTTTTGTGTCTGTTTCTAAGGCAAAGCACCAGGGTATGCTAATTGCTGAGTCCTTTGTGCACTGTTAACTCTCACCTGCCCTGAACACCTGAGTGGCAACTTAGTTTTTGTCTCTAGGTGCCTCCTTCTCCTAATCCTCTATTTTGTGTTGTGGCATGGAATAAAATTATTTGAGAAAGAGAGAACGTGGATTACTAGGAGAAAAAAGGGAGGGTCTTGAAAATGACCCTTCAGCATTAGCAAAGGGAAATATCATTTTAGTAATAATAAATAAATACGTACTGTTAAAATTGAGTCATTCTATTGATTCCTGAAAAATTTTTCTTCCACAGTGTAGAAACGTACAAGGAATAGGTTTTAGGAGATTTTTTTTCCCTCAGTGTGGATACTTTCAACCGGGAAGGAATTTAAAAAAAAAAAAAGAGTGGAAGAAAAGGATAGGGAAGGAATGGAAAAGGAAGGAAGGAAGGAAGGAAGGGAGGAAGGGAGGAGGAGGAAGGGGGAGGAGGTGGGAGGGAGGAAGAAATGGGGAAAGAGGCAAAGAAAGAAAGAAAGAGAAAGAAAGGGAAGAAGGAGAGCAAATAATGAAATTAGCATTACTCAGGTGCTTTTTTTTTTTTTTGCTTGAAAGAACAGATGGTCCTAAAAAAAAAAAAAAAAACAAAAACAAGTAGTTTTAAAGACTTTTTAAAAAGGGAAATGGAAATTTGGAAATAATACCACACCCACTCTCTCTCTCTCTCTCTCTCTCTCTCTCTCTCTCTCTCACACACACACACACACACACACACACACACACACACACACACACGGGTATTATCTCTGGGTGGTTTAATCTTCATTTTTCCTTTTTTTACTTACTCAACTTTTAAATTCTCTATAATACATAAATATTTTTGCAATAAATTTCTTAAAAAAGGAACTAATAAAAGCAGAGGATTCCAAAGCAAAGTCCTTTGGAGTGATCACAGCTGGTTATGCCAGGAAGGAAGAGATCAGAAGGTGAGTCAGAAGCCCTAAGGTAGAAGCCTGTAGGGGGATAAAAGGGCTTGATGTAAATTTCAGTGATTATGCAGAACTTTTTGGGTGATGTGTCAATTTTCCTGGCCATGTTTTGCCTGGGTTTCTTTCTCTGGTAGTTGTCACTGGTCATCTCACAAGCAAAAGTACTGAGGATATTGCAAAACAATAAGGAAATGAAATAGGCTTGGTCAGAGAAGCAAATGAGACTCTTTGTGACTGAGAACATAAAGGACTGAGGAGTGGAAGATAGTGGATTGTTGAAGTTAGAGGATAGAGAGCAGGGGCCTGAAGTTTTCCCTCCCTAGTAACTTCTGGCATTGAAGGTGGGGGGTAATTTAAAGACAGAATAGGATTTTTCTATGTGGAAAAACTAGAAATATAAATATGGTTGCCCCTCCCCATTCATTGCTCTCTAAGCATAAAGTTTTCTTCTTTTTATAAATGGGGTCAATATCTCAGTCCACTATCGGTGTCAAGTAGTTTGCTCCTTAGCATATATTCCCAGCTAGAAACGAAAGCAAGTAAAGAGAAACCAAACTTCTCAAGTGAACAAAGTACTGTTGGGTTTAAACCAGATGACTGCATATTTTTAACCACCTTAAAATACCAGCACCCAGAATAGGCTTACCTTCTCCAGGAGTTGCCGGTCACCAGAAATAGTGCTTTAGATTGTCAGTATATTCAAACACTATTACTCTCTAAAAAAAAAAAAAAAGAAAGAAGAAAAATCTGGAAAACCATGAAAATGCAGTCCATCTTTCAAGGTTACCTAGAGAAATTCAGAGACTTGCACACAGTCTGATTCTCTGAATGCCTTTCTTCCCAGAATAAAGTATGTTTTATAAAAATTACAAGGGGAGGAAAGATAGAGAAGCATTTGTTTTCTTGGGAAGGTAAGGAAAATAATTATACGTGGGAACCCCCAGACTTCCAAGGAGTCTGCAGGAAGGCTAATGCTGTTAGGAAAGGGACAGCTTTGTTTTATAGTCCCTGATGTCGGGTTTTTAGTGTGGAGGGAAATGTGCACTTTCCGAGCGGTGCTTGCAAGCAATGCAGTATCTCTGACACGCTGCCCTCTGGGAAAACCTGCCAGTGGGGGAATGGTTGCAATGATGCAGTACAGCTTGTAACTTGGAATCCCGTTGGAGAACTTTGTAGTTGCTTGTCAGTCAGTGGGAAGATAAAAGAGGCAGCTTCTTTTCAAGCAATTTGAATTCATTTCCCCTGTAATGAGTTAGAGGGTCAGGCAGCAGGAGTGAGCTCGCCTGAGATCTTATAAAGTGTATTTTGTGGGAGGAAGAGAACAGCGGTGGAGCAAGGGAAACATAATGTCTGCCTGGTCGCTGAATAAGCAGACTAATGCACCAGTGGTTGGTCCCCTTCTTTGCAGGACCGCTTACCTGCTTCCTCATATTTCCAGAAGGAAAGGTCAAGGGGAGTACAGCTCTAGCCCATTTTATTAAATAAATACGCAATACATGAAAATTGAAACTCAGTGAAAGTCTAAAGTACGTAAATACTCATGAAGCACAGACGTTGAAAGGCATTATACTATGGGTTTTTTCACATTAGATGATTATTGACCATACAATCTCTTTGAGAGACTCATAAGAAATTAAATGAGTGTCATGTTAGGGAGTTCTTTAGCTATCGACCATAGCTGGGGACCTCTCTCCCTGACCATTTTAAATGTTTTAAAATCAACACCAGATATATTAGGAATGACGGCTATGGAAAAAGCTGGTGCTCAAAGCAAGGATTAATGTGAAGACCAGTAAGAACACAGGGAAAACACAGAAAATTACTTTCTCTATTTCTTTGGGAAGCAAATTTCTCTTTTGCAGAAAAGAAATTCCTGTTAATATACTTTTGCATAAAGTTCCAACACATTTCTGGAGATGTAAATGCACACAAATTGAAACCCATGAGAAGTGAAAATGCATTTTACTCAGAGATAGAAAAAAATCATTGCTGTATTGTTGGTGAAAATATGAATGGGCCATAATAAGATGTATGTCATTTCAAACGTTTGGCTATAGAATATATACCCACTGAATATATTGACACTTCTGATTGTATATCATGTCATGGCCAATAAAGCTATAGAAATATGTAATTAGGAGATATTCTTCCACAAGAATGGAGTTAAGTATTAATTTATCAAAATTACTTAACTCATCTGCTCTCAACACTCACACAGCAGCTTATTGAATTTGTGTCTCATATCTAATTGGCTATTTTCCTGACATAATGAACAAGTGCAAACTCTATGCTGTTGTGTCTGTTGAACCGGTGATGTAATGATGAAATGCAAATCCCAGCCCTAGGCTGCACAGCGACAGGGAGTGGAGTCCACAGAGGCAGGAGAGAACGAGAGAACAAGAGAAGGCTGGTTCTCTGTTTTTGTTGCCGAAGCTTCTGTTTTAAATCCTGCCTGAGCATCTCTGCATAGGAGTCTCTCCATTCCACTACCTAATAAGAGGAGACTGTCATCAGCAGATCACCCCACAAAGTACTTTACTTTGGTTTGTGGAGGACTTTTGAGTGGATTTTGTTTTTGTTTTTGTTTTTTTTCAATCAAATGGGAGGCTTCAAAGCATGTACAAATGCTCAAACCATTTTTGAACTAATACCGTGACTGATTTCGGGGTTTCTGGTACACACAGTGAGGTTCACTGGAAGACTCCAGCCATGGAGCAGATTTATAATATTTTGAAGGGATATTGTATATCACTAAAACACCTGTCAGTTGTGGGGTTTTGTATGCTTTTTGTCATTGCAAGTGTTCAGTGTTTGTTGAATAAATCACATTATTAGAGTTGGTTTCAGATGTTTCTAACCTGAAAATGTAACCATTGTACCTAGTAACCTGGATATTGAATAAAGAGGCCCTTGATAGATAAGTGTCAGCTATCAATTAATATTAGGAGGAAATGGAAGAGTGGACTGTATAGAGAAACAGAAAAAAATCTGGCCCTCTTGGACCAGCCTCTGAGTCAGAGTCATATAGCTGAGCTCCTTCTGTGGGATGGGTCACAGGATGGACCTGTTCGGTGATGATTGGTTAGAGTATTACAAGAGTCACAAGCCTCATGTTTGGCTCCTTAGAAAGTATTCTTAGATGACTCTGAAATCATCATCCTGTATACTAAGAACAGCCCAGTGAGAACTAATATAGCCCAACTTTTTTATGTGGAGTTATTAGATCAATGAATTACTTCACTCAGTCCAATAAAACAGAATCTAAGAATGCTAGCAGACTATTTAAGAGAGCACAACTTTATAAAGTTCCCTGAGAATTTTCTTTCTTTATTTATAAATAAGTTTGCATGTAAATCTTACTTTTTTTTTGTAGTCATACTCCTTGGGGGAGATAGCAAAAGGACTTTTATATCTAAGAGCACATATCTGAAATCCTAGAATTAAATTTGCATGTTTGTTCACTCATTTGTTGATTTGTCCATGCCACAAACATGTATCTAGTTTTTATGGAGCAAGACAGAAATTATGAGAGGTACTAGGTTATAGTGTGAACTAAAGAGACAAGGTCTTGCACTGATAGGGGTTGTGGTTTACAACGTGAGAGAGAAATTCACAAATAATCATATAAAAGCATAAAATTGCAAACTTCAAAAAACATTAAAATAAAAGGATATGTCACTAAGCTTTTAAAAGAGGGAACTTAGTTTAAATTGGAGAATCGGGGAAGACCTTTTCAGCAGATGATATTTAGGGTAACATCTAAGCACTAACTCAGGAGAAGAATGCAGGAAAGAGGATTCCAGAGAAAATGGTATTTGTGAAGGATGCAGGGAAGGTAAAATTTTGGTGAGTTTGAGGAAATGAAAGGCAGCCAGTGTGACTGGACAGAGTGAATGAGGAAGAGAATGTCATAAGACTGGTAAAAGCTGAGCAGGAGCTACTTCTTGAGGTATCCTGTAGGATATTTTAAGCATTTTTGTATAGAAATGCAATAATTACAAAGGATTATCAATATTTTTTGAGTTCTTATATAGATAGGTATTAAACTTAATCACTATAGTCTTATTCTTCAATATTATTAAAGATAATATCTTATATAATATCTCTTCAATAATATTTTTGTCAAAATAATACTAATTATAAATGAGTTATATTTTCATTTGGTTGACATCCACTCTTTTTTCCTATGGGGATATACATATGTGTATATATTTGTGTATGCATATACATAATATATTTGAGATCTTGCCACACTTTATTTCCTACTTTACTCATTTAACCTTGTATCCATGAGTATTTCTCATATCACACAAAAAGCACCCAGAAAAAGCATTTTCAATAGGTACATAATATCACTGGTATGGATATACAAAAGTGTATTAGCCAATTCATTGTTATTGCATGCTTATTATTTTTACTATTAGTATATTTATTATTAACATATAATTCTACACATATCATTAGTATATATTGTTAAAAAGGAATTGTTAAATTAAAGGTTGGTAATATTTTTTAAGATTCTTGATAGGCGTTAGAAAAACACTTTCAGGAAAAATCATATTGGGGCACCTGGGTGGCTCAGTCAGTTAAGCATCTGCCTTAAGCTCAGATCATGACCTTAGAGTTCTGGGATCCAGCTCCACATCCAGCTCTCTGCTAAAAGGGGAGCCTGCTTCTGTCTCTGCCTCTGTTGCTCCCTGTGCTTGTGCTCTCTCTCTCTCAAATAAATAAAGTCTTTAAAAATCATATCAATTTACATGTCCCCTAGCAGTATACAAATATGTTTCTCTTTCTGTAATTATACTAATTTGATAAAAATGATGGGTTGCTTTAATTTGCATTTCTTTTATTCCTGTTGAAATCAGACATATTCCATATGCTTATTATTGTTTGTTTATATTCTTATTTGTTCACACACTTTACTCAGGAGATTTTAGAGGTTTTTAAATTCACTTTTAGGGGCGCCTGGGTGGCTCACTGGGTTAAAGCCTTTGCCTTCGGCTCAGGTCATGATCTCAGGGTCCTGGGATCAAGCCCCACATCGGGCTCTCTGCTCAGCAGAGAGCTGAGAACAAAGAACAAAGATTAAATTGTTCTTTGCTTCCCCCTCTCTCTCTGCCTACTTGTGATCTCTCTCTCTCTCTGTCTGTCAAATAAATAATTAAATAAAAATTAAATTCATTTTTATTGGTGGAAGCTTAAATATTATGAATAGTAATTATTAGTCATTAGAATGTCAGTTCGTCTTTTTGGTGTGTTGATGTGTTTTAGGGGTCCTGGGTGACTCAGTCATTTGGGCATCCATCTCTTGATTTCAGCTCAGGTCATGATCTCAGGGTTGTGGGATCAAGCCCCACATAGGGTTCTGCTCTCAATTTGGAGTCTGCTTGAGATTCTGTCCCTTGCCTTTTGCCCCCTCCCCCTGCTTATGCTCCTGCACTCGTTCTCTCTCTCTCTCTGAAATAAATGAAATTAAAGAAACAGGAAATAGTGTTTTATATTTTTGATAATGAAATCTCTGCTTATTTTTATAAAAATATTTTTTCTCTATCCAGTGTTAAAACATTATGTTGTTTAATTTTGTTAAATTTATCAGAGATTTAAATTCATAGGTATGATGATGCTAATTTCTAGGCTATTTATTCCTTTTGTTCATATCTCTGTTTCTCTTTGAGTCTTTACTATGACAATTTAATCTTTGTTCTTTCAATATTTTAAATATTCAGAAAATACCTTTGCATCTTATATAGTTCCCATCTTCTCCCTGCAGCTTATTACTCATTTTTGTTAAAAGGTCTTAGTTCTTACACATATATTTTTCCAAATGAACACTAAATTGAGTAGAAAAAATGCCACTGATATTTTTAATGAGCTCATCTTTTTATAAATTAATTCATGAGAAATTTACATCTCCTAATAGTTCTCATCCAGAAATGTGTTATAATTCCATTTATTTAGGTATTTTATATCTAACAATAAAATTCTGTCTTTTTTTTTTCTACCAAGACCCTATATTTCTTGTTAGGGTTATGTCCAGGTATTTTATGTGTTTTTTTTTTTTTTATTTACTTTTTTGTAATTGTGCTTGTTTATTTTTAGTGTAGTATTAAAAGAATCATGACTGGTATCACATCTGTGTTTTAAAATATGCCATTTTCACCAATACTTTTTGAAACATTTATAAATCTCTGAGTTCATTTTTTAAGCTCTATTAAGGCAGAAAATACAGAGGTCCTTACACTTATGGAAGATTCTGTGAGTCCAGCCCATTCAGTTATGTGAATTTAGATGAGTATAACACACTGACAGACAAGATGGATACTTTTACCGTGAATAAAGGAGTTTTTTTTAATTTGAGTTCCAATCACAAGTATAACCCATAGAGTATGGTTATTTCACATAAACCACAACCAAATTTTGACTAATTTTTTGTTTCTAGAAATTCATTGGAGAAAATTAAAATAAACTTATAAAGCAAATATAAAAGGCTTAACATATTTGTGTCCATTTGTACCAATTGAGAAAACCAGCAATTCCCTTTTTTGGAATTGTTTAATAGAAATAATTAGATAGGCACGTAAAAATATCTGTAAAGTCACATTCCCAGCAAAGTATATTTACATAACAAAACTTGAGAGGGGTGTTCCTAAATGTCCAGCTATGTGGATTAACCACATTGTGGTGAATGCATTTTAAAGTTTATGCAGATGTGCATTTATTAACGAATATGCAGTATTGCAGCTACAGAACAGTATTATAAAATTCTGGAAGTGTAAAATGTAATAATGTATTTATATATGTGTGTGTGTGTAAAAATATGAAAGGATACATACCAAAATGCACCAAAATATTAACAAGGTGACAATGATTATCTTGAAATTTTTGGTAAGTTTAGTTTTTCTCTTTGTAGTGTCTGATGTAGTCTTAAAATTTACAATTAACATAGACTTCTTTTATAATCAGACAAGGAATGAATGAAGGCAAGAGAAAAAAAAAAGAGGAGGGAGTTTGTAACATGTCATCTTATAGCAAAACTATTAGAAGATTTTAGAAGGCAACAGACCCTAAAACTCCAAATCTCAAGTGAACTTGGAAACAAAAGACTTCATTGAGTATGGGGAGTTAAACATATTGGGCCTTGACTTCTTTCAAAAGCCCAACCAATTGCAATTACTGTTTATTATCTTGCTTTTACTTGAATCCCTTAAAGTGATTCACTTTGCCTTTTCCCTAATAATTTATTCCTTTATGATAATCGAGTTTCTTAATATATTTTTTGATTTGTACTCTGTTTCCTGTCTAATGATTTACTCTGTATGGCAGACGTGCAAAAGTTACCATATTAGAAAAATTATTATGCTATAATAATTATGGTACCATCAAACTGAATTAAATTATGCTTCATTGTAAATAGTAAAATGTATTAATTTTTTTAAAAGCCTTTTTATGCCAGAGAGGATAAATAAAGTTACCTTTATATACTTTCATTAAACACCATGACAGTACAAGCCACATTGACAGAACTGATAACAAATCAACTCACTCCTTACAGCAATCCCTTCCACGTAGTTCTGAAATTAGCTTCCTCAGGACTATGAATTAAATGCAATGTATTTAACAGAGTCTGTGCATTCTGTGAATAAGAGTTTCACCTTCATTTTGTGTGAATATATATATGTAGGCAGATCTTGAAACAAAGTTCCCTTCCATCGATTTAAGATGAAAACGAACCTGCATTTTAAGTGTGCATTCTTGTTTTCCCCTTAGCATATCACAACAGGGCTGTCAAATAGACATACAAAGTGAACTACACATGTAATTTTGAATTTTTAATGCATTTAAAAAATAAAAAGGAACAGCTGAAATTAACTTAGTAGTGTATCTTATTTGAACGAATATACCCAAAATATTGTCATTTCAACAGATAATCAAAATCTTAAAGTTAATAACAAGATTTCATGTTCTTTTTCTCATACTAAGTTTATATGTATATTTTACACTTCAAGGACACTTCAATGCAAATGATAATCTTGATTAGAAATACTTGATCTATATTTAGTTTTCAAAATATTTTCAATTTAAAAAGTAGATTCCCATACCAACATAATTTTAAAATTTTCTAGAAACTAAATCACTTATCAGTTTTTAATTTAACTGAACTAATATTAAATAAAATTAAAAACTCAGTTCCCTGGACACACTAGCCATGTTTCCAATCCTCGATAGCCACAGAGGGATAGTAGCCATCACCTACAAGAGCTCAGGCTCAGGATATGTGCAAAAGATGTCATCATCTTTTGTGAAAGTGAAAAGTTAAGTCAGTGCCAGACCATAGGGAACATATTGTCTACTGGATTTCAGAGAGCGTGAGGTAACTGATGTTTTTCCTCATTAAATCAGCTGGTTGGCTGGTTAGCGGAATTGGTAATCAAACAGTTGCTCTGGGTCTGTACACGAATCATCTCATTTTTTTTTTTTAGGTCCTTTAATATTTTCTAAGGCAAATATTTGTATGTGCCTCAATCATGTTGAAAGCTATCCCCCCTGGATATTCCCGTTATCCTCAAGACAACTCTTGATTTAACCCTTCATTTCCTCAAAATGAAATTTTGAGGAAAATAGTGAGCATCTACATTAATGGAAGAAATTAAATGTAGCTACTGAGCTACCATGTTTTGTTCTTACTTCTCGACTGTCTTCTAAATCATGTAAATAAGTACAATAAACATTTATTGAGTGATTCCATAATGCTTAGGATCTCCAGGTCAGTCATTTGTGATGACACATAGAAGTTGGTGAAGGAAAGCTAAAAGTATATCGTATGTCAAATAATGCCTTCCATCAAGTTTAGAGCACCATTTCTTTCTTACATTACAACTTAGTGTAATGGCACTTGGCAGTATTGGCATTTCGGATATGACTTCTTTTGGCTAGCTCAGCATTCTTAAAAAATAAATAGTTTTTTCACTCTGTGATTGAAAGGGTTAAATAGTACCAATTCATTACCACTCACAAAAGGATTTATTTTGTTCTCATAAATCAGTTTTATTCCACATTTTTATTATTCCCTTGGGTGAGCTACTCCAATTGAAATCAATACAAGTGCAAGTGACACAATCAATCTAGATATTTGATTATGGATTGGAGATCCCCAGGTCGACTTTTTTAGCCAGTTTCTTTCTGATCATCTTCCCCAAAGAACTGACTATTCTTATTGGCACCTATGACTTATGAACATGTTTAAAAAGCAGATAATAATTTTCATTTGTATACTGATGATGGAGGTCTGCAGAATGAGCAGGGATTAAAAAAGGCCAAGACTTAAAATATGTAACTACAATGTTGCAAATAAGCTGTCCCAATTTTTCAGTATTTTTCTTAACATAAAGTTAACTTTAAAATAACTTTATTCTTTCTTTAAAAAATAAAAACTAATATAATTGGTGGCTATAAACTGCATTCTTAGGCCACATTAAGTAAGTGATTAACTACTTCTGATAGAGATGTTACCTGTTTTCACTCATTTATTTTAGAACCTAACCACACTAACTAGGTTAATAAGAAAACAGTTAAGGTGAATAAAATGCCTTTGAAGGGATTCAAGCTGGTTCTTTTCATTTCCATAATTATCCAGGCTGGAAAGCTATCATCGAGGGATTTAAAAGAGAAAAACAGTTCAACTTTAAATTAGAGAGCAAAATTGATTAAGTTGTTGCTCAAGAGGGCAACATTTATATATCAAACTCTCTTTGCTTTACAAACAAATTTATATCTTATGATCCTTTACATATTGAATGCTTATTTTGGGACTCATGGTACCACATTATAGTTCTCTTGCCTCTGACTCTAGCCACCTGTTCTTGGTTCTTAAGCCAAATTTTTGCAAAGGCACAATTACACCATTTTGTAACTCATTTTCTTATATTTAGAATAAGGCAATATTTGGTACACTTATCTGATTATTTCCTTAAAATAAATTCCAAGACAATATTAACACTACATTTACTACAACATTTGCTTCTTTCAGCAAATATGTTAGCTTCATTTAGCCTTTTAATTGTTTTCACTGAGATCTGTAGGAAAGAGGATGTTTTGTGTTTTTTTGCAAATTACCTCTGGAAGGCACATAAGTTTGAAAGTTTAAAAGAAGCCCTTTAGAAGCAGTTGAAACAGCAAATCCATCCTTCTTTCATCCAGAGACTTTAATTATTCTTCAGTTACTCTTGTTAAGCCTTCAGAACAGCAGCTCTCCCTTCAGTCAAAGCCATGCACTTGGATTTCCATTTACAAATTTCTTGGGTATGTGGAATTAGGGACTGTCTATAACAGATTTTCTTCTTGCTTCTTCTCTTTCCAGCAATTTGCATGTATAACTGCTGCATAATGAAAGATACTCACAGCATTGATGACAGAACAGTGCAGTGGCATAAGATAGGGCTCTGTCAATACAGTGTTCTTTCCACATACAGTGTTCCATTCTTTAAAAAGAGTTTACTCAAGAAAATCAATCTAGAAATTGGCAATGCCTCTCTTCGTAGTGGAAGGCAGCACATTTTTAAAGAGGTAGTTGCTTTAATTGTTCAGTGCAGAGGTGAAACTTTAAAGGGCCGGATAGTAAACATTTTGCACCTTGCAGGCAGTAGGGACTGTGCTGTAACTACTCAGTTGTGCAGTTGTATCATGACAATACCTAGAATATAAGTGTCTGTGTTCTAATGAAACTGTATTTATAAAAATAGGAAGCTGGCCAAATTTGACTTGTAGGCTATAGTTTGTGGATCCCTGGTTTTATTATAATTTATTTATAGATTTAAATATAATTTATACATTTTCCTTATGTATTTAACTCTTTCATGATGCTTTTGATTGGCAAAAATTATGTTTGCTAGCTTAAAATGTATGTAGTATAGAAAAATGACAGTGAATCCCACTCCGCATAAATAACCCATGTCAACAAATGCAGAACATCATTTCATACCTCTTTTAATTTATGAGTGGTTTCTTGGTAACAAACAATAGAAACAATTCTGGTTAATTAGGGCAAAAATGAATGATTACAAGAGAATTGAGCATTTAAAAAAGTTGTCCGGAAAGCTGGAGAGTCAGACTTGATGTGGAGACCACAAATAGCTTGGCCCAGACAAGCTTGGCCTCCAAACCGCCCTGCCTTGCCCTCATCCCCACCTCCTCCTCCCCTCAACCCCACCTCATCCTTGCCATCCACCCGCCCCACTCCCCCCACTCCCAGAGCAGAGCAGCACCACCACTCGGTGGTCCTGGACAATGCAGCTCTACTTCTGCATTCTCAACAATTCTAGAGACATCTAGAGGAATCCCTCATTAACTTGAGTTACTGTTTCATTCCATCAAGCTTTGTAGTACCCAGGTGGCAGCATCTGATTGGCAACCCTGTAGTTAGTGATCACATGACCTCCAGCTATCCTTTCATTAAAAAAAAAGAAATCCTAATTATATTTCTGATCATTTTCTTTGTATGTATCTATGATCTTCTCTTTCATTGTTATAATCTCTTGATTTTTTTTCTTATGTATTGATTATGATTATCTCAAGGCTTTCCATCATGCCATTGATTTAATTTTTATCTGTTTCTATTGTGTTCCTTATTTTTTCTAACTTTATTAAATATTTAATTTTTTTTCTAATTTTTAATTTGTTTTTCTGTCTTTGCAACATTCTTTTTCATTATATGGGGATTATGTATCATTTTTCTCTCCCACAACCATGTGGTTACTTTTTCTTTTTATGTTGGGGTCTATGCTATACCTATGCATGTTCAGTATGTTTGTTCTTCCCTTAAAATTTATGTTGCTTCTGCCTTGTGTGGGCAGCTCTTGTCCAGACTTTGCTCTTGTTTGAACATGGCCACTTCATTTTCTTTCTGGTGCTAGTTAGTCTTCCTTCAACCTAAGCTTTGAGAACTGGGTGTTGTGATTAATGTCCTTGTATGTAGCCTTTGGGTGGGGATGGGGGGAATGGGAGCAAATCCAAGGATATGGATATATGCATTGGGCTGAATTCTAAGAGATCTAGTTTCTCAGTCTCGTCTGAAATCCCATCAAATGTCTCATGTAGCAACCCTCACTCCATTTATTCATATTCATCTCCTACTCCTAGTAACATCAGCTTCTTCCCCCAACTCAACACAGTGGTAAGTAGAATGGCCACTCTTCCCGTTTCTACGGACTCTACTCAGTTCATTTCCCTTAAGATTGTAGATTAGTAAGAGTTCCAAGGATTTTCCTTGGTTTTTATTCCTTACTCTAGGAGCAGAATTAGGAACTATGTTATGCTCAGCATAAATGTACCATATCTTTCTTTTGTTGTGAGGTTTCAAAATTAATGTCATTAATCTGTTCCTTTTCCTGTATACATTTGCTCTAGGATTTTCAGCTGTTCTTGTTAATCACATTATTTTTGTTCTCCTAGTTTTCTTCCATTTTGGAAGGCATTTTGGAAAGGTAATTCTATCATACTAATTTATCCATTCTTTTCCAAAAAACATAAACTTCTGTAAGTTCACAATTTATTCCTAATTCTCTTCTCAGCAAGGTGATTCATTTCCACGGTTTGGAAACCCTATAGCACATGGACTCTAAAATAGCATAGGATTATCCCAACTTCTTGGTACTAACACTTGTGTAATCTGTTCCCCTAGCATGCTGTCAAAACCTGTGACTTGTCTATAACCAATAGACTATGGCAGAGAAGGTGGGATGTTAGTTCTGTGACAATATTATGTAAGATTGTAACCCATCTTGTTGGGAGGCAAGCTCCCTTGCTGGCTTTAATAAAGCAGGCAGCCATGTTGGGGAGACCAATGAGAAAGAAATGGGGGCAATTTCTAGGCAACAACCAGCTAGCAACTGAGGGCCAGTAACCTTCAGGAAACTGAGGCACTCAGCTCCAATAGCCTGAAAAGAACAGAATGCTGTCAAAATCTACCTGAGCTGGAAGTGATCCTTCCCCAGTAGAACCTTGAAAGGGACTTTGGTCCCAGCCAACACCTTGATTGCAACCTTTAGAGATCCTGAGCAGAAGACCCAGTTAAGCATGCTCAGAGCCCTGGCCCACAGAAAGTATGAGATAAGAAATATATGTTGTTTTGAGCTGCTTAGCTTGTGATAATGTCATCACCCAACAGTAGATAACTAGTACAGGAACAGTACTATGTGACTGCAGCACGTAAAGCAGGCAGAAGTCACAGTCACCACAGAACATGATATAATTCTCACCCAAAATGAATGTTCTCCTTTAATTATTTTTTTAATTTTTATTTTTTTTTAAAGATTTTATTTATTTGACAGCGAGAAACACAGCAAGAGAGGGAACACAAGCAGAGGGAATGGTAGCGGGAGAAGCAGGCTTCCCGCCAAGCAAGGAGCCCAATATGGGGCTCCATCCCAGGACCCTGGGATCATGACCTCAGCCGAAGGCAGACGCTTAACTACTGAGCCACCCAGGCGCCCCGAATGTTCTCCTTTAATGTAGAATCTGTCTCAAGCATATATAGCCAAGTAACTAAAAAGAAAATTATAAGCATTTTGTTAAGAATTGATGATAATTTGTTCAGTGATCAACAATGATTGCTGGGCTATACATTTGATCATGGTAGTACTAGAAGTTCAGTATGGTCCATGTGTTTAGTAAGGATCTACTAGAATTCCAAAAGACAACAGCAGCTTCAGTCAGTCAGTCATGTTCGTGTCCAAAATTTACTCTGGAAGCTGTAAATCACTTTCTATGGTAGCATATTTTCCCAAATAGCTCTTGACTGATTGAGATGATGGTGATAGTTTTTTCATTTGGAAAACTAACACTTTTTTCAAGTGGAGAAAATATAAATCGAAGTAGAAAAAAACTCCTGACTTTTCAGAGTATAACATAGTTGATGAAAATGGACTGTACTTCCCTAATTTACCACAATCATAACAAACGTCTTAATTTACTCTTATCTGCATGCGCACACACACACACACACACACACACACACACACACTCTGAGTTCTTTTCTGATATTAATAAAATGAGATCCATTTAGGAAAACCTGACAAAACAAAATTGATGAAAAGAAAGCATGCTCCAAAGGACTTTTTTAAATGATATTTTAAATATTTGGAAGAGTGATTATACAACATTAGTGATAGTCTTTCCCACACATTAAAAATAAAAACAAAAAGAACAAAATAAAACAAAACAGAAAACTCCTCAATATTTACAGAGCTCTTCTTTCTCCTGCATGAGCGAAGACTCAGGGCAGAGGTTTCTGAAGCATTTTTTGGTGAATTGATGAAATATTCTATGGATTTATTCCCTGAACTACAATTGTCATTCTAGCAGACTGACCACTCTAAAGAGGAATCAAAGAAGTACAGCTTTTACTAGATGACAACTAATTAAAAATCACATTAGAGTAATTACAATAATGGTAAGAAATATGATGCATTAATAGAGCACTGTCCTTTCCAGGGCGCTGAGTCACTCACAGATTACCCATTTCTTTCTCTTTCAAAATGTTCTGTGGAGAAGACAGCTACGTCAGTATACATCTATAAATATTTCCTATGTTGGCAACAATTTAAGGCCAGGAATAGGTCCCTTTAACCATATGTTAACATAAAAAGGAACAAATGCCCAGTGCCGTTCGTATCTCTGCCAAAATGGTATCTATGATCATAATGGAATTTGGAGGATGCACTTGCCTTTTGGGTAAAATAATTTGAAATAATAACTTCAGAAAGAATAAATAAAAGTAACTTAAATATTAATACATGCTATAGAGTGACCTAGAATTATTAGCTCACATTAAAGGCCTTATTCACCACTTTGCCCAGATCTGCGGTTCATCATTCCGTGTCTTTTGATTTGGGGATTGTCAGAGTTCTGTGATAATGAGATGGAGCTGAACAACACTAAAATTGAGACCTCAATATCAGGGAAATGTAGCATTTTCTTTTTACAGCAAGAAGTGGGAAAATTAGTTAACACCTTTCCTACCTTAAGGTGTAATTGGATTCAGAAAAAGGCTAACTCAAAGCAAGACCAGGTCTGACATGGAAAATCCTCACAAGGTAACAAGAATCAGTTTGGTTTGTTCGCTGTCATTTCTCATTATAATCTTTGTCATGAGAATGGATTCATGTTGTGCCATTTTCTGTTCTTGTTACAATCTTTGTCACATGAATAAGATATCAGGATGTTAATGCCTGGCATACCGTCTTCTGTGTGTGATGATACTGTACAAGACTGTGCTGACCTTTGCAATATTATGTATTCTGATTGGTGGTTCATTTCACCTCTTTCCCACAAGTTAATAAGGCTGTAAAAAGGAGAGAACTGAAATGGCCAGCCAGTCAAATTATAGAATATTGAAAAGGTCAAAGCAGTACAGCACAGAGGAAAAAAAAAATTATGGAATATATGGTGCATTAAAATTCTTGTGACAATGATTATAACAAGAATGGGAAAGGATACCCATTTATGTTATATCAATCTGGAGAACCCAGATTGATAGGGTTGATGATATTCCTGAGGATGATATTCCTGAGACAGTAATCATTTACGCATCCCTGGATCATATGTATCTATTTACACTGGTTTTTGCTTAAAAAAAATAATTGTATAGAAAATATCCTACTATTCAACAAATAACATTAAATGTAAGATTTTAGCCTTAAAAAATGGGCATGAATGCCATTAACATTTTTGTAAGATTTCATATCTGAAGCTAAGAAAATGTTCTTTACAAGTAAGATCTGTTGGGCATAGACTTATGTTGGCTGTTTCTCAATCTAACACTTTTTTCTTCAAAATAAAGTAGAAAAGTAGGACTGAATGAATTAACATCTTAGAAAATCCTTTAGGATGTAGAATGTCCTGAGGCAGCATCTAGGAGTTTATTTGAAAATTTTATGGATCTACACAAAACTACTTGTTGTTTTTTTGCTTGTGATGAATGATTTTGGACAATATACAAAGAATCTCTCCTTCCCCTGTATCTTCATGGTGAGATTGAAAGGGAGAGAGAAAAATACTTATCAGACATCCTGAAGTGATTGTTCTAAGGTGTACAAAATGTTTAATCATTTAAAAAATTTTTATTTATGCTTAAATATTTCTTATGGAATAATTTACTAGATTTTTTAGTTTGTAAGGATAGATCTGGTTGAAGAGTCCACTTACATTTTGAAGATGCATTATTTCACTAATAAACATTTTATAGCCCAAAGCCAGAGTCTAAAGGCATCATTAACAAGGATGTCAAAAGTGACCTAAGTATTTTGGGAAACAGACGAAATGAATTTTGATCGTTACCTTAGGACTAGCTTGAGCGTGGGTTAAATAACCCTAAAATGAGTTTTGCTGCATGCTTCAGAAGAATCACCAGTGATTCCTGGGCCCTGCCTTCGAACAGTCTCATTTGGTAGGTCTGGAGTGGCACTCAGCTCTGTGGATGTTGATGAAGTATCCCCAGGTAACTTTGATGTAGGTGGACCCTGGAACCCTAGTGTAGGTGACCCCACCTGCAAAGTGCTTAGTGTGACCCCCAGGTTAAAGCCCAGTGGTGCAGGCCACAGCCAAAGAGGTGGATGAGGGGAAATCTATTTCAAACTTAGTGCCTGGGGGCAGGGTGACATCGAGTTGTGGTTCCAGAATACAGGAGCTTAACTGGGCCTGCACTGTCCACTTTTACTTACAAATAGGGTCAGTGCTGAGGGAGACCGGACAGAAATGGTCACCTATGATAGGAAATGCTTATCATTTTAGCATTTTCTAGCTTGATTCTTGAGGCTGAACCAACGGGGCTGCATTTTCCAGACCACTGAAAACAAAGTTTATGCAGTGAAAAGCAGTAAAGCGAGACCCTCTCAAGAGTGGGGTGGGAGAGGAGGGGAAATCTGAGGACTTGCATTTTAAGAATTTTCCCCCAGAATCTCAGAACTCAAACTGGTCAAATTCAAAGGAAGAAAGAGAAGAATAAAGTGGAGACAGAGGCACAGTCTGTGGATCCAGTTTTGGTTTTGAATCTGGGGGTTTGTGAGCTTCACCCAGGGTTGAAGTCCTGTCAGTTGCTCTAGGCATATGAGTGGAGCTGCATGTGAGAGGGGTAAGGGAGCATTGGATCACTCAGCTGTGTGGTTCCTGGAGATACACAAGTTCTTTTTTGAGCTGAACAAAATGGTTATGTAATTGCATACTTCTCATAATTATTGAGTAATTATATACTTCTTATAATTACTGAGTAATCATTGTTCTGTAACTAGAACTTAATGTTACAACTAATTGTATAATTACCATGTATTAATGTTATCTGGGAAACTTAGAATAAAGTGGTATTTAATATATTTGCCCCTGCCATGCCATTTTCAAAGCTAGCAAAATTGTTTGTTTTACAGCTAGAAATTCGCTTCAGAAATAAACAAAATATAAGGAAAAAAATCCTCACCAATACTATAACCATAGATGTTAACTCCTTGTTCTTGCATTTGCACATGGCTGGAAATATATAAAATCGTATTCTCTTGGCTTAACTTTAGAACTTTTATTGTTATTTTGCAATCTTCAGTTTTTTGTAAGGTGTGTGCTGTTACACTACTTCAGAGGCAATTGGGTATCTACCTGGGTCTCACAGGAAAAGCTGACCTTTTTGAAATTTTACAACTGGGTATGTGACAACAGCAGCAATTGTTTCAGCTATAACTGAAAATGCTTCCAAGGAGTTAGACATTATGGGAACTTGAGGTCTTCAAATGCAGATAATGTAATTTTTCTTTGACAGTGCTTATGAAGGATTCATAGTAAATCTTAACCCGATTTCTTGAGTCTACAAATGACGTCTTGTACAAACTGAGCATATTGTTATCAGAACCTAGCAAAGCCTGCTCTTTGCATGCAGTTGGAGTCAATAATCTGTCTAATCAGGTTGACTAGTTACAAGGAACCTGTGAGAGCTAATAGAGTGTCATTTGGAAATGTCTTTTCAAGGCTACTTTTCAGGTTTCAGAACTTCTTTTGATATGTGCTTCACGTAGATATCTGTGGTGTCTATTTCCATTTTAGGAATTTAAAACAATTCTTAAGCATTGAACATATCTTTATTTAATTAAAACTGAATAGAAATTATTATCCCCACGTTTTAGCCCCTGAGTACCATCTCTTCCCTTGGGAATAGACCACTCAATTGTCCCAATTTCAAGTTCGGAGTAATAAATTCTTGCATGACACTAGGGATTTCTTCTTGTCATGGAAAACACTTAAATTATACCTGTGTATTTGCAGCAATAATTTCTTTTTCAGCTACATCATTCTTCCCAAAGCTATTATCTTTTAAAATTTTTTGTGTATTTTTAAAGTTTTTGTCTGCCTTACATTTCATGAAAATGCTTCTAATATAGATATGAGATCCTCTTTCATGTCATTTGATTCTTTATTAATTATAGAGTTTGACATATAACATGATGGGACAATGACCTAGGGGTGGCAGATGTGATTAATGTTGTTTTGTTCATTGAAAAAAATTAGAATTTTGATTCATATACATCGTTGGGCAGGAGAGAGGGAAAAGATAATAGAAGGGTAATTGCTACAGAGGAAGTAAAATACAGAGTGTAGAATTTGTAATCACTTGCTAGTTGTAAATGTTTGTTTGTAATGGATCGGTTGTACTATAGCAAAAATAGTCCTAGTTGCTGTAGATGAATACCTATTACATGGTGGGTAATGTAAAGAAATGATCTCGCTTAATCTTTACAGTAACATTGCAATCAAAGTATTATCATTCCTCGCTCTCAGATGAAAAACATGAGACTCAGACATGCTGAGTAACTTAGCAAAGAGCACACTCCTCAAGAATGATAAGGACAGGCTCAAATGCAGAACTTTCTGACAAAAGTTCAACTTTCTGACATGTACTTTTCTTTGCACCATATTTTGCTACAAAACTGTGTCTAAAATGTGGTATTTTTGGTAAGTATTACAACTATTCTGTTTATCATACAATGCAAGATTGTTATTGGTATGTGGCCATCTTTTAATTTTTTCACATTTATCCAATAAAGATTGTATCATTATCTGGAAATCTTGCAAATATGCTTTCCTCTTAAAGTCTGAAACCATGTGTGTTTTTTATTAATTTGCCTATGTTTGTAGAATGTGTGTGGGGGAGATTAAAGGGACATACAATAAAAGTGTTTTGGCAAAGAAAAAAAAGGTTATTTGAAGTAAATATTACTATTCTTAACGATGCCTGTGTTTTAGGAATGATAAGTAAATTTTACTAAATTTCAGCAATATTCTGAAAAATTCACCTCATGTAAACTTTTCAGGGAAATGTTGAATGTTAGACAAGGAAATAAATGTTAGGACAGGATTTTCCATTGTAACCTTTTCCTTGTTTTAAGCCTAATTTCTAACTCTTCTGAACCTTGAATGTAATTCATTTGTGTGGGAGAGGGAGATCAAACCCTGTTCCAAAGCAGCAGAATTTTCCTGTATCTCAGACCTGCTACTATTTGAGAATGGGTTTGCTCCAGTTTTGGAAGGATGGTGGTGGTGGAGCTCAGTGACAGTACATTGACGGTGATCCTTTTACACAGTCAGGCAGCCTCTGTGGTTTGGCATAGAGCTAAAACCAGATCTTCTGATTAAAGTGGGGCACAGACTGCTTTTCAGCATATTCTGGCCAGTTCCGATTTAAAGAGGTAATAGCAGGAAAGCAGTGAATCTACCTCTTGAGGAAAATGAGCAACAATTACCCCAACTGACAACATATGAAATATCTGCCATGTATAATTTGAATATACTATTTATATCCAGAACCATTCTAGATTGCAGGGGAAAAGTGTGATTTCCTCCAGTCTTCACATCATATAAAATCCAAGGATGGGGCCACCTGGGTGACTTAGGCAGTTAAGTGTCTGCCTTCTGCTTGGGTCATGATTCCAGGGTCTTGGGATCAAGCCCCGTGTCTGGATCTGCGCTCAGCAGGGACTCTGCTTGAGGACTCTCTTTTTCTCTCTCTCTCCCTCTGCCCCAAACCCCCACTCATGTGTTTTCTCTCTCTCAAATAAATAAATAAAATCTAAAAAACAACACCCAAGGATGGAAAAAAAAACAACCTCCAAACAATTGTAAATAATCCATCATGGGATCAATTAATATGTCCGTGTCTAAGTTTTCCTTACATGCATGATACCTGTGAACAGCTTCATACCATCTTAGAATAACAGTTCAGTTATTTTGATCATTCTGATGAATGAATGAACTCTTAAATATACACTAATTTTCATAATTTTCCTTTTTATCAGCAGACAATAACTACACTCTTCTGAATGGCACACAAGTCATGTACCATGGTGAAGAGACCAACGTTTGGGTACTCGTTGAGAGGCTGGTTCCTTTTACTAACTATACAGTGCAAGTGAATGTTTCAAATAGCCAGGGCAGCTTGATGAGTGATCCTGTAACACTGGCAATGCCACCAGGGGGTAAGTCTTTGAACAACATTGGCTACAGAGATTTATATAACTGCTCTACTACTAAGTCTCCACTGAGCGCTTCCTTATTGTAAAAATTAATTTTTTTCTAGAACTTAGAGGCTCAATTGTATTTCTGGTTGTTTGCGTTGTTTTTGTTTTGTTTGGTTGAGACCCTTTTATTGATTTTTTTTTGTTCTGTTGAGACTGCTTTCATCTTGCACTGTGTGTATGCAGAGGTATATATCATACATATGTATCTCTTGCTTTGCATGTTAAAAAGTCTGGGAAGTTTTTTATTTTTCTTTGAGACGTCATTTAGATCCCAAACTTGGATTTTTTAGTTTGAGCTTTGGTTCTTATTCCTGGTTTTTTGAGGAACCTTTTATATAATCTTTCCATTTGCCAAAGAAAGGGCAGTGTGCAGCCAAATTTTTTTCTATTTGTGCAGCAAATAGAAAGGGAAAGCAACTCACACCACGGGAAAAACACCTTTAACTTCCATGTCCTAATGATTAGAATTCAATAGTGTCACTTTTATATGTGAAATGTGATACAATCCAGATATTTTTATTTTAACTATCTGTATAAATGAGTTAATTTATTTAGAATTATTATTTTGATCTGCAGTCAACTCCACCCTTGTTTTAACTATTTGTATGACTAATTGCTAAGAAGAAAACTCCCTCTTTGATTGGTATGACAGCCCTTGAACAAGAAAGCGTGCCTCAAAATAATAAGAGTGTGATTCTCAACACTCTTAGTGTTGAGGAATGTCCATTTTCTGAAAATACAAAAGGCAAAGGACTCTAAAACACCCGATGGCTGTCAAATAGCTCAGTTTCAAAAACCAGTGTGCTCTGGACTAAGGGAGAATGTCACCATGTTGTTAAACAGCAGGACTGGATAAATACCTCTCCCATCACAAAGGGTTTAAGAGCAGCAAAAGCCTCATCATGAGAGGACAATGAAGAGTTAATTTGCAGTTTGTATAGAACGTTTCTTCTAAGGAAAGATTTAATAACCTGCTGTATCATTAAAACCACTCACTGTTATCTACCTTTCATGACATTATAAGACTTAATGAATAGGTGTTTACCAAAACACCTGAAACTCTAAATGGCAGAAGCCACATTTTCTAAGAATGCTTGGAAGAAACAGTTGGAGCTAAATGACTCGGTGTCACATTTCATAAACCAATAATAAGAAAAAAAGGGCATTGGATTAGATAGGGGCTTAAGAATTGAGACCAAAAAACCAAAACAAAACAAAGAAAAGAAACCTTAGGCATTTGTATCTTCATTTTTTAACCTAACCCAACATACTAGAAAGGATAGAACATTTGATAACTCTATACTTTAGTATATAATAACCTTTATTCACATTTAGAAATTAAACAGTAATTAATGCCTTAATGGAGATTTTTAAATTACATCGCAATACCTTCTTAACAGGATATGTGGGAATTTAATGAGTTATAGATTCCTTTTATGGCATTCATATTGATTTAAATGGTTTATAATTTACAGCAAGTTACATCACATTTATAAAATAGGACCAATTTAACTCATTGTTCATGTGCTTAGGAATGCCTAGTAATTTGGGATAAATATCTCTGGGTGCATGTATATATACAATTCAGTTAAACATAGCAAGCTTCTCCTGCTAACTCAGTATACAGTTTGTGCCTGTATCTCTCAGTGGTTAGAAGAGTTAATAAGTTAATAATATGCAAACAGGAAGAAAATAAAATTTTCTCTCTAGCAGTACAGTCGAACTGAAGTCAACTGCTGAGTTTACTTTTATCTCTACTCATGCTTATTCATGCCATTGTCATGCTCTTCTGCAGGCCCATACTTTCTGGGCATGATGCAATTATTCACTTTCTTAACTCAGAAAGCCAGAATTTGGGAGATGACCCTGCACCAAAAGAGGAAGCAAAATGTCTTCAAAGACAGACAGTGATTTGCTCAAGTTTATTGCAGCCATTAAGACATACTTTTTTTTTCATCATTAGATTGTTGTTGATTACAATTAGGAAACTTATAGCTTTGAAATTATCTTTTTTATGACCTTGTGGCAGTTTAAAGGTGACACCTCATTGATTAAATAGGTTTTAGTTCATGCTTCCTTTTACTTAATGATCTGAAAACATATTATCCTGATTTACACATAAAATCATGCTGAAAAGCATGTGGCATTCACTAGAATATGTGTGTTTAAGTAGAATTAAATTAGTACTGAGAGTTATTAAAGAAATCTTCCATGCCTTTGTCCAGTGAACTGTGCTTCGTACTGAAATGAATAATAAATGAACCGATGTACAGAAGTGAACTAACTTATGGGCAGAGAAGGTTCTATATGCTGTTTACTTTTACATTATATTTGAATTGTTACCATTTTTTGTCATTTCCTTGATTTCAATATTAAGTCTCTTTTTTGGTGATCTGGAATTCCTACTATCTCTCATTGCCAGATTATGCAAGATTTTTAATGATAATATCATTAGCTATGTTTTTTTCTCATTTTAGTTTAAAAATATAATAATAGAAGGTTTGGTCAAAATAGACATGCTATTTTTTTCTTGATCAAATGTTTGCTATTCAATGAGGCTTGGAAAACTGCCTTGACCTCCTAGATCTGACCAAGTCCTACTCATTTTTAAGGTTTCAACTTAGAGATAGGTCCTTCAGAAAGTTGTCTTTTACTGAGGCTAAGACAGGGTGCCAAGGTGTCCTCAAGTACAGTCATATTATAGTGAAATGGCCTGTCTGATGGGACTGTCACAATCACTGGTTATAAGACCCACCTCCCCCATAGCAGGGACTGTTTCATATTCACATTTTGATCTACAGTGCCTAGACCAAACATTGGTTTGTATTGTGGTGCAATTGTAGGTGCATTGTAGGTGCATAATGAATAATTGGTGAGTGAATGAATCACTCAGTCCAGATAGCTTAATTAACAGTTTTAAATTGTAAGCTTCTCATTGCTCAGGCCTGTTCATGCCTCATCTTCTGTCTGAGCAACCTGCTATTGTAACCAGTTACGGAGATTATAACCCCCTCTGCGCACTATTGTCCAACGTAGGGATGCTGTGGTCATGCCCATGTGACTAGGAGCCCAGATGGTAAGGAGGGCAGGGGATCAGAGGTAAGAAATACTTTCAAATTGCACCAACTCATCACTCTTTGTTTCTCTTTCTATGGTGATTACTGGGTAAGCATAGAACAGAATGGTTATAAAATGTCTTATTAGAATACCACTTTTCTCTTTATTTCTATTTTTCTGATGAGAAAGGATAGTGATGAATATGCAGTTTATACATCAGTAAAGCGGAAAAAAATTTAAAACCAGTCTAACAAGATCTAATCTCAAACCCTAGTCAATTCCATCACATCTCCCCTTTTCCTTGCTCTTGTGTTAAGAAAATTAATTTTGTTTAAAAAAATAAAGCTCTCAACTTCAACTAAACAAGCAAAAAAAGAATATGATTAAACAACTGATAAACACAAGTTAATTCGAAGATGGAAATTAAGGTAAGTGGGAACATGGAACCAAGAGCTCAGCACAAAAATGCACATTGGCAAATACGAATTGCACACACTTTTTATTTTAAAAATTTGTTTGAAATATTTTTTGGTCAACTGGAGGAGTCTAGGGGGTTATATTTCCTTCATTTCTGTAGCGTATCCCTAACCACTTCCATGTTCAGATTTTTGTATTTGTACAACTACTATATTATTTGGTTGTTTGTAATAACATAATGCTCATATTTAGCACTAGGATACTCATAGAAATGAAGAATATATTTAATCTGAGCTCCTGAATAGCATTATAGTGAAGGTTCAAGAGTTCTAGGAAAAAAAATTAAAAAAATAAAAATGGAATCCAAATGTTAATCCATAAATATGAAACTTTCCTGTGACCTTTACCCCTTCAAGGTCTGGAGTTACTAATGGGGTTAGGATTTCAACTCTTAATGGGGCTCGGTGCATTAGTGTTTTGTATGCATGGAATTCAGCATTCAGTTTAATAAGTGGTTGACATTGGTGATGTCCCTTAATTTGCTTAAATCTAATTGGCTCTTTTATCAGTCAAACCTGTATGGATTGGCAATTGATCAGAAAGGGTCAGCCATGACTCTGCATGTAGTTAAAGGATGGACCCCCCCCACTCCGTTAAAGTCACAGTTGCATGATAATAAGCAAAGGAAGAACAAATGAGCTTAGAGAAGGAAGGCAAAGAAGCTTAGAAGTTTTTCAGGATCTTCAAGTTCAGAACAAAGGCATTATAGAGTATATAAATTTTAAATACACTGCATTTTGCCTCCAGACTTAAACCTTTTTTTCCAGATGAACTGAAATCTTGTCTGAAACTGTCTTTGTTACATCAAAGACCTACTCAGAAAGCTAAAAGAGACAGAAGAAGCATAAAAGGGCATAGTTTAAAATGATTAGTGACAAATTCCATACTGACGAGCTAGAAACAGATTTTTTATGAAACTTTTATATTTTTCCAAAAGGAATAATTTTATTCTATTTATCTTTCTCTGAACTGCTTTATTGTAACAGTGAAAGGAACTCAGAGCCACCTGAGTTTGTGAACTTAATCTGGTTTTCTAGGATGGTAAATAATTTGTCATTTATACCTTCAAATTGATGAGAATTATTATAACCCACAGACTTCATGAAAATACTAAGCTTGAGGAACATGATTCTTTTCCAAAGCTGGGTTATTAGAAAATCAAAAACTGAGAAAGGCAAAATGGTTGTGAGTGGTTTGCTTTAGAATTTATTTGAATTTGTCTCTCCTTCCCTTGACCCCCATCCCCACCCCCTACCACCTAAAACATCAATGAAATAAAAAGAGTGCAGTCCATTTGGAATTAATAGTTAGGCACATTGAAAAAGCGTAGATTTCAGAATCCCACAAACCTAGATTTGAATCCACCTACTTCACTCACTGGCTTATGTGACTTTGAGCAACTCACTGATGTATTTGAGCCTCAGTTTGTTCATCCATAAAACTGGCTCAGTGGTAATTTCCACCTGATACAAGATTAAACAATACAATGTAATGTGCTTAGCACAGTGGCTATCTGGATAAATATTTGGTGCTTGCTACCTTCTTTGTTCTTCTTCACTGCTAAGACTCTTTTTGAGCATCTTGTGATATTGTGATTCAGAAGAAATACAAATACATGTGTGGTCCTTGGCCCCGTTTCTGGCAGAGAGCTCCTGAATCCCTTGGAATTTCCTAGGTGATGCGAGCTATAAAATTGTCTTTTGCTATGTTACTAAGGCGACTTTTGAATCTCACCTAAGGGTAGGAGTTGGTTTCCAGTGGTGTCAAGCAGGTGATCAGAGGATTGGAACTTTCAGTCCTACCCCCTGTTCTCTGGGAAGAGGGGAGGGACTGGAGGTTAGATCAGTCTCCAGTGGTCAGTTATTTAATCGATCATGTCTGGGTAATGAAGCCTCCATAAAAACCCATAAGGACACAGTTCAGAGAGTTTCCAGGTTGGTGAACACATGGATATTTGCGGAGAATGGCCAGTTTGAATGGGGCATGGAAGCTCTGAGCCCCTTCCCACATACTTTGCCCTATGCATCTTTTCTTTCTGGCTGTTCCTGGGTTATATCCTTTGTAATAAACAAGTAATCTAGTGAGTAAAAACTTTTGTAATAAACCAGTTATCTAGTGAATAAATGGGTTTCCTGAGTTCTGTAAACTGTTCTAGCAAATTAATCAAACCTAAAGAGGGGGTCATGGAAACCTTGGATTTATAGCTGTTTTGTCAGAGGCACAGGGACAACTTGTGGGGGGGGTGAAGGAGCAGTCTTCTGGGTCTTCAGCAGTCTGAACTGCTGAATCCAGCAGTCTTCTTCTGGATTATAATATTATCTCCAGGTAGATAGTGTCAGAACTGAGTTGAATTATAAGACATCCAGCTTGTATCTAGCACCATTGGAATTAGGTGTGCAGAAGCCTTTTACCTCTGAAAGCTGGACAATGAGGAAGGACAAGCGAAATTCAGAGTCTACGCTTTCTGGGGAGACCTACATTTTGTCCTCCTATATCCCAATCTCTTTCTACATTTACCCCTCAGAGCATTGACATAAATATTGACAGGCCAGTAGCCCTGCTAAGGGCTGGTTTTGATGTGTATTGGATGATGAAGTAAAGCAAGAAGGATGAAAAGTAATTTTTCCTTTTAAAATAGCTTAAATATCTCCCTCCATGACCTCTGGATCATAATGTGCAAATGATTTTTACATCAAGCTCTCATTGGTTATCTTGGGATTTCAGTGGGCTGAAAAGCAGCATATTTTTTCTTAATAGAATCTCTTCTGTATTCATACCAAGCCACTTATTAGATATAATGTTTATGATTATTTTTTATTTCCATTATATATATATTTTATTCATAAGTAAATATTTAGATAATTTTGTTAATGCTAGCCAAAAGAGAAGAGTTTGAAATTTTTGCTAAGTATTTTTCACCATTTCCCAATTTTCCTTAAATACGTTTTTTACAAAGTTGAATCTTGGAATTGAAAGTCTATTTCATTTTTCATTGAGTAGGAAAGCTTAGTATTCTTTCAGACAGTGCACTTTTGAATAACTAAATGAAATCTTTGCTTTTTGAAAAGTAACATAATGTTTGCCCAGTAATATTGTTAAAACAATAATATGTTAGCCACTGATTTTTCATAGATTGAAGTATGGAATTAATTTTTAGTTAAACATTAAAAGAGTCTGCCTTTGGCTCAGGTCATGATCCCAACGTTCTGGGATAAAGCCCTGCATCCTGCTCAGCAGGAAGCCTGCTTCTCCCTCTCCCACTCCTCCTGCTTGTGTTCCCTCTCTGCCTATCTCTCTCTCTCTGTCAAATAAATAAAATCTTAAAAAAAAAACTAGCAATTTAATACAACTATTCTTTATTATTCCTCATGATTGTACAAATTGTCCATTTTGGAAAATAAAGTGAAGTCTCCTGGAAAGTATACTGAAGCTGCAAAATTTTGCCTTTGAACTAGAATAGTTGAGTATCCAATTTGGTATTTTACAGAATAAAAGGAAGTTTAAAAAAATAATCTAGTGAATCAGTTAAGAGTAGGTAGGTAAAGAGAGTACCTATTGTATACCAGAAGGAAAAGCATAAAGGGGAGCTAAATGATAATGTGCCTGCCCTAGGGGCAGCCTACCCTAGTAAGAGGGAGGGGACAGGCTATCAAATTCTTCTCTGAGTTTATGTGTTACAATAGCTCTGCCTTTGAAAGAAAGGAGAAAGAAATCATTGATTATATTCCTTCAATTGAGTAGGAACTGAGTCTGAAATTTTTGGCATTACCTGCTCAGTGATTTTATTCTTATCCTTCATTTTTTAAAGGTAAGTACAGAATTTTCTCTCTTTTTTTTCTCCTCTCAATAGAAATCCCTAAGACCTTTTAGAAGGAATGGTGTGGGTAGTGCTATGGACCAACTGTAAGGAGATTGGTATCATTTTATGACAGAATCTCAGAGAATGAGAAGGAATTAGAAGCTCAAAAAGCAGGGAGAGAGAAAAAAAAATAAACAACTCTCAAAAAATAACTGCAAATGCAAACTCCATTTTGTCTCACACTTGCCTTATCTTATGCAGCCCTCATTTGCTGTAGCCCTGAGAACTATAATTTCTAGCATTTCTAAAATCTCTAGTACAATGCCAAGATGCCACCTTTTTGTGTTTTTATGAAATTAATACTACTAAAAATTGTAAAAGTTTACTTGCAGTGTACCAAAAAAATTCTAGCATGTGTTTGCTGGTTTTCATCTACTCTGGATCCACTTTATTTCTGAGATAAGTTTAAGTCGAAACTTCAACATGGGATATCTTAAAAATGAAAAGAATACAAAGGAATGGAAATGTTTAAAATAGACTGTAGGTTAGAAACCCAAATGAACAGTGGGCTAAGCTGGTATATTATCAGAGGGTCAAGGAAGGATGAGATTAACTGACTTTTCTAATATAAGAGCCACCACGTAGATACAAGATTAACTGACTTTTCTAATATAAGAGTCACCATGAAGATACAAGATTGTGAGGCATAGCCTTCTTTAAAACATTCTACCAAATAAACAGATGGTTTGTTTTACGTCCAGTGTATTAGAAAATTTACAATTTATATTGC
>CM053618.1:12250782-12322273 GCA_028646535.1 Procyon lotor
ACTTAGTCATGGTCTTCCCATCCTCCAGAACTATGAGAAATAAACTTTTGTTTATTATAATCTATCCAGTTCATGGTATTTTATTATAGCAGCCCAAACAGACTAAAATGTTTTCTAGGCCTCCTTTTTCTTGACCCATCCCACTTTACACATGGGACTATTATGAAGATTAAATGTGATAATTTTTATAAGGCATTTAGTTCAGTGCCTGGCATACTTAAAATTAACTTTACAATTTTAATATGTTTATCTTGAATATCAAGATGTTAGCATCTTTTATAAGGCCGTTAACCAAAGTCATTAAAGTTGTAGATTTGTTAAAAACTCAATATAGTAAAATTGAAATCTTTACCAAAACTTGGAACGTTGTTCAACTTTCATTCATCCAAAAAACATTTACTGAGCTCTTTCTAGTTGCCAGGAATAATCCTAGTTCCTGGGCTAGAGAGATTTCTGGAACAGATATAGTGCATTCCCTCATGAGACTGGAGGCTGTGGCTGCCATTTTGTTATTGCTTATAATTGCATTTACTCCATGTTCTGGAGGATACTTGGAAATCTCCAGGAAATACTGGAATGAATCAGGAGTACTCAGAACTTGATTTTACTTTACTGGGGAGAAGTGGGGAGGTAGTTGCTAATAAACTAATAATATGTGTTTATAAACAATGAAGTTAGACAACTATGTGAATATTGTTAGGGTTGAATGTTCTGTTTTGTTTTCTGTTTTTTTGTTTTTAAGATTTTGTTTATTTAAAAAAAAAAAAACAGATTTTGTTTATTTATTTGAGAAAGAGAAAGCACCAGTCCAGGAGGAGGGGCAGAGGAAGAGGGTGAAGCAGGCTCCCCGTGGAGCAGGGAGCCCAATGCTGGGCTTAGTCCCAGGACACTGGGATCATGACCAGGGCTGAAGGCAGACATTCAACCGACTGAGTCAGCCAGGCACCTCAATTGACTGTTAGTTTTAAGTACAAAGTTGTATCTTATTTATTTGATGAAGTATTGTAAGTAGTTATTTTTTAGAATTCAGAAAAATTAATTAATTTACTGCCATTCTCTTATTTTGTAAAACTGCAAATTTTTTCATTAAATATTTAGAATCCATTTTAAACTCAGTTCCTTAAGTATATATTCCCATAAAATGAAAACTTGGGGAAAAAGAATAACCTAAAAATAAATTTTTAATATAAAATAATTTAAAAAATTGAAGGTTCTTAAAATAATTTAAAAATTTGTTGATTGGTAACTCACATTTCATTTTTGGTTGTACCTTTCCTTTCATGCATCTCAGAAATGAATCTGGTATTGACGACAATAGCTAAACTCAGCCTATATTTTGTAGTATAATTTTCTGATCCTTTTGCTTCATTATTTTTTCTTGTTTTCTTGGGTGTGGTTTTTTTAAGTGTTTTAAAATTATTTTGGGAATTAAGCAGGTGAATAATCATAAAATCTATCTATGAGTACTTTTTCCCCTCTCTTTCTGGGACTCTAATGCCATGAACGTTTATTCTTTATCAACCTGCTTAAGAATGATCTATATGAGGTAAATCTAAAGAAAGCAAATAGCTGGAAATGTTAAGTAATTGGATTATTTTTTTTGCGTGTTCTGCACTCAACTTTTATGAAAAAAATAAAATCAAGGTATGTAAATAACATGATAAATCTATTTATTACTTTCAGAATCCTGTTCAGTCAATTCACCAGACATTACAGTAACCACCATCTTTCCTCCTCCCACAAAATGTCTTATAAAATTAAACTGTATAATGTCATTTCTCTGCTTTAAAAAATGATAGAAATCAAAGATTTTTTTGTCTTAATACAAATATCAGACTCCTTACCTGGCCTACAATCCTCTCCAATAGAGCACATGCCACCTTCTTTGAGTTCCTCAAACAGTTCTATGTCCATATCACCTTATAACTGCTGCTCCACGAATTCAGCAGAATCTTAGTCCTTCAGTGGGTCCCAGTTTAAATACCACTTCCTTAGAGAAACTTTACCCTTTCAGCCAGTGTCAAGTCAGCCTCCTCTGATAATCCCTTACAGCATACTCCTTCTAAGCACTTTGTGCATGTTGAACCTCAGACTGTTTTATATTTGTTCAATGCCAGACTTCCTCCATTTGACAATATTCTCATGCCCATAATGTTGGAGACCATGGCTATTGTATTTTCTGTTATGTACCCAGCACCCAGGAACATGTTGGCAAGGGAGGAACGAAGGAAGGGTAGATGAATTTTTTAGGAAATATGAAAATAGCAGTATATTTTTATGATAAATTTTTTAATCCTCCTGTACTTCCAATATTTATATCTTGGAAACTACATAGTTAACAGGAAATAAGATGGAGTTTAAAATCAAAATACAAACATTTGAGTCTCAGCCTGGCATTTCAAGCAATCATAAGGGACTGTAAAAGGAATGCAATACCCACACCATTTAATTCATGGTGTGAATATAGGATCAAATAAGAAAATATAGAAGCATTTAAATGTTAATTGTTATTTTTGTTGTTATGTTTTGAAATAAAAATTTAAGAGTTTTCTGAATTAGCCAAAATATATTTCATATTATTTTAATATATGCTAATAGATTTAGTATAGTTTTCTAAATTTTTGAAAATTTCTCTATCACCAGAGTATCTCAATAAGTGTACCTCTCCTTACATTTAAATTTTACTTCCATAAAACAAAACAAAATAAGCTTTACTTCCAGGCCACATGATTCCCAACCTAAACTTATTCCCTTCATATGAAGAAGGGTGTCGCTAAAAGCACAATCTCTGATGCCTTAAACTTATGAGTAAAAGCACAATCTCTGGATTTGAGCCAATCAGGGATATTTGAGATCTCTAAACCTGTATTTATCTATAAAATGGGGAATAATACTAACTACATTAGAAGGATATTTTGAGTATAAGATAATGTATGTGAAACAGTAATATCTAAGTTGGTGAATGTTAATTATAAATGAAAAATATTTTTTTAAATATTTATCTAGTCTTTTTGGCTAACGTGTAATGAGATCTTCAGTTTTATGGCTCATCTGACTGATAAAGTAAAAATCATTTACTAAGCTGATCAAAGTTAAGATGTCTGGGCAGTTTAAGCTCTTTAATGGACATCATCAGAACATGCATTTTCTTTCTTTTTTTTTTTTTAAAGATTTTATTTATTTTTACAGAGAGAGATCACAATTAGGTAGAGAGGCAGTCAGAGAGAGAAGGAAGCAGGCTCCCCACTGAGCCTGCCAGGCTAGATCCCAGGGCCCTGAGATCATGATCTGAGCTGAAGGCAGAGACTTTAACCCACTGAGCCACCCAGGTGCCCCAGAACATGAATTTTCTAAATGTAGAGTGTAGGATCAGATTTTGTTCTTCATCAATATGATTGTTACTGCAAATAATGTATTTAGAGAGATCTCACTGTGCAGATATCAAGGATGGGGAAGAAAACTACAAAGAGAGACAATTAAATCGTAATATATGTTCCTTGTCCTTAAGCTTTCAATAGACCATAAACATAGAAATTTCCCAGATATATTTATTTTCTATCATATATGCAGTCTTTGCTGTGGCGTGGGCTGTAGAGTCATCAATTGGACTGTTTTAATCACTAAATAGTTATAAACTAAGCTAGGTTTGCCTATGAGGCACTTGTGATGTTGACCTCAAATACTGTCCTATTTCCACAAAATAAAAATTTGTAACTATGATTCTTTGGTGATTAAAAAATCACCCAGAAAAAAAAAATCACCCAGCAACATGTGTCTTTTTCAGGACATTAAGTGACTCAGTAACCCTTGCTTAAAGGAGAGATTTTGGAATAAACCATGAGGGTATTCATGGTATGAGTAACAGACCTGGCAGAACCATGCGTCAGATATGGGGGAAAGTTCAAGATATAACAGTAGCAAATGCTTACATAGTGTTTATGGTGTATACCCTATTGTATTATGTAAATAATATATTAACTCAGTCCTCACAAAGCAGCCCTATGAAGTATGCACTATTTTTATCCTTATTTTATTGATAAGAAAACTGAGACAAAGAGAGGTTAAGGTACTTATTCAACAACAAAAAGCAGAGTTGGGATTTGAATCCAGATCTGATGGATCTTAACCAATGCACAGACTTCTGTTCTATGATTTAGCTAAAATAAACTCTAAATAAAAACATTTCAAGATATTGGTAATAAGCTATTTAAGTTAAACATTTTGTAAGTGCTAACTGAACTTAAATAAGAGAGTGTCAAATGTCTACAATATTCAGGACTATCTGATGCAATAAGCTTATTGAAGATTTAAAAAGTTTTAGTTGAGGAAAATACATGAACAGATATTTTAAAATCTAAGAAATACTAAATGGCCAATAAGCCTGTTTTTTAGTACTTTAATCTTAGTCAACTTTTTTACTTTAATTAATATTTATATATCTAGCCCCAAATACTCTCATGAACTCCAGACCCATATAGCCAACTGCCTTCTAAAAAAATAATGGACCCCGTTTGTAGGAATGCATATTGCTGCAGCCACTGTGGAAAACAATATGAAGGTGCCTTAAAAAATTAAAAATAGAAACACCATATGATCCAGTAATTCCACTACTGGGTATTTACCCAAAGAAAATGAGAATACTAATTTGAAAAACTCTATTCACCCTATGTTTATGGCAGCATTATTTACAATAGCAAAGATATGGAAGCAACCCAAGTGTCCATCCATAGATGAATAAAGAAAGAAGATGGATGGAGTATTATTTAACCATGAAAAAGAATGAGATCTTGTCATTTGCAACAACATAGATGCACCTAGGAGATATAATGCTAAGTGAAATAAGTTAGACAGAGAAAGACAAATGCCATTTCACTCCTAAGTGGAATTTAAGAAACAAACAAATGAATAAACAAACAAAGGGACAAACAACAGAGTTTTAAATACTGAGAACAAACTGGTGGTTGCTGGAGGAGGGATGGGTAGGAGGATGGGTCAAAGAGATAAAGGGGATTAAGAGGTACAAACTTCCAGTTATGAAATAAGTAAGTCCCAGTGAAAAGTACAGCATAAGGAATATAGCCAAAAAGACTCTAATAATATTGTTGATGACAGATGATCACTATACTAATCATGGTGAGCTCTGAGTTATGTATACAATCGTTGAATCATTGTGTTATATACCGTGAACTAATATAACGCTGTATGTTAATTATAATTATAATATAATCAATATATACAGGTATTTCAGAACCAATCAAATTCTTGGTCTATCAATATCAGCTTTGTTAAGTGACTATTCCATATCTGTGAAAATATCACCTGCAATTAGTTTGTAAACTTATGTTACAAAAAAATGCATACACTCAATGGTATAGAGGTTTTTTTTTAATGGTACAGAGTTTTCACCATTTATTGAAAGCAAACAAAGTTTACCAAATAATTTATTTAACATATTCAGCTTAATTATTTCGAATTTCAAAAAATTATGCCTATACTTGTATAGAAGAAAGATAGGAGAGATTGTCTATAATAGTGTAAGAATGACTGTCTCTGTAATTAAAAAATGTAATTATGAATAATTAATTTCTTCATTTGGTAATTTTTAAATTTTCTATCATGACCATATATTATTTTCGTAGTTAAAAAAATACATACATTAAAAAGGGTTGTGTTTAGCTCCATAGAAACTAAATTTTAGCATTTGTTTAATATTTCTTTGATAAGCGGTACTAAATTCGCAAAATTTCGTAAGTGCTCTAGTGGTTACATAAAAAATTAAAATAAGTTCTCTGCTTTCAAGTAATTTATATTACCATTACTTTGGTGTTACAGAGAAAAGCAATGGCTAGACCTAAATTTAAAATTCAAGTTGGTATTGAGAGATGAGTTACAGTCTTGGAACCAGCATATGTGTGAAGACATACGTTGCCACTTATTATCATGTACTTCAGACATGTTGCTTGACCTTTTTAACCTTAGTTTGCACATCTGTGAAATGGGGCATTGAGAGAAATAATTGATAATGTGAATGTATTATAAATTAGTACTTCAGATTAATTTGATATTGCTGTGTTGCTGTGTTAGTACTCTCAAGCAATTAATCTTTTATGTTAAAAGATTATTCATTTCCAAGGAACTGAGTCTTTATTTGTAAATGGATAATATGGTCTGGATCCTAACAATTATTGGGTCATAGGAGAGAAATATTTTTCTGCAGATCTTACCCTCTAACAATAACTCCATGTATACATCCATTCATTCATCCATACGTACCTTTTTATAGGACATGTTTTGTAAATGAAACACTGTGCTGGGCACTACAGTATCCCCTTAAATACTTTTTTTCTTTAATAACATTCCTCTTATATTCTGTGTATTTGTTGAGTAATGATTGATAATCAATCCATATGATCATTTTGAATCAACTATACAGCCTGAGTAATGTTGATGAACTCCAATATTAAGCAGATCAAAAATTCTTCATGAATTTTTAGCATCTTCCCTTGAGGAAAGGAAAGTCGTAGTTTCCCTGTGATCTAGTCTGATCAGAATGCACAAAGAGTGTTCAGCTTAAGTATAAGGCTTCATATTTTTGAAAATATATTATCAAACTGGAATGCATCCAAGTCAAGTACCAAGGCTAGATAATGGTTGAGGCACCCTGGAAGCTAGTTGGAGGAAGCAGAGGTGTTTAACCTTAAATGGAGAAATTTAGTGGAGAAGACAACCACTTGAAAATGCCTGAAGTTCTATCCCATGAGTAGTAGAGGCTTGGTCTCAGGATTTAGTACAACCAAGATAAGGACCTAACAAGTACGGAGTTAACATGACCAGCCGTATGCACCCACTGCCCATGATAGCCCCAATTTATACCTGCTGCAGCTGAATTAACCCGTTAATTTTTTAGAGTACCCTGTTTCACTCTCAGAGGTCCCGGGGTGGACACAAGATTATATTCACCACAAGTTTTATAGAGGTGATACAGTGTTTAATTCTATATCAGAAGGATCTTACCAACAATAAAAACTGTCCGATAATGTAATGAGGCACCTTACAAAGCAACTATTTTCCTCTCACTGGTAATGAACACACAGAGGCCTTAATGTCACCTCTCTGGGATGTTTCAGACAAGAATCCCTTATTTGGTGGTGGCTTTTTAGGTAAATGCACTCCAGATTTAAAATCCTCTTGTTTTATTTCTAATCTTTTATGGTCAAAGTTAAATTCCATGGCATATGTATTGATAACATTTAATTTTCTAAATATATTTTTCTTATCAACGTGAAGACCTCACCATTTTGTATTTCATTAAATTTCTGTGGCCTTTGACTAATTTCTGAGAACTTGCAAATTCATGCAAGTAATTCTGTGTCAGGTTCCTTGTGGATATTAAGGAGACAGAGGCCCTGCTGTGGTAAGTAAGACCAGGAAAGAACTGTTTAAGTATTTGATTTGGACGGAATGTAAACCCAATCTTTACTAAAACTAATCTATTTAATATTGCAAATGGTTTGGTTTTATATTTATTCAATAAATTTAATTTTTTAAAGGTTTATTTACTTATTTGAGAGAGAGAGAGAGGAGAACAAGCACACACACACGAGCAGAAAGAGAGGGAGAGAGAGAATCTCAAGCAGATCCATGCTAAGCAGGGAGCCAGATGTGAAGCTGTCTTACAACCTCGAGATCATGACCTGAGCTGAAATCTAGAGTCCGTCAGTAAACTGACTGAGCCACCCAGGCACCCCAGTAAATATATTTATTTTCTAGTATCATCCTATAACATGCTGCTTTGCGGTATAAGATTCAGAGCACTGTCTTTGAATTTAAAGTCCCAGTTCAAGTCCACTCTGCCAGTAACCACTTTTGTGATTTGAGATAAAAAATGTAACCTCTCTGAGCTTCAGATTGTAGACTACAAAGTGATAGCATTACAATTTTATAGTGTAATTCTTAGGATTAGAAATAATTATGTTAAAAAAAAAAAACCTGGCGCAGAGAATGTATTCAAAAGTTACATATTATGAGAGACTGTTTTACAAACAGTAGATTCATTTTAACCTACTTGCCACTATTTAATGCTGCTCTATTTGTACATCCTTGTGCTCAAGGTTGACTGTCCATTTGCTAGCACATCTGCATATTTCTCATAATTAATATCTTTTTTAATGACATATGGTTTAGTGACTGGAAATTGAGTCTTGCCTTCTGTTTTCAATTTGTTTATGACTCAACGACTCAATGTATGTGTCTGAACTTTAATTTTCCATTCTGGATACTAGAATTTAAAATCCTTGCTCATATGTAGCTATTTCAGAAAATGAGAGAAAATGTGTAATCCAAGGATTTTCAGTATGTGCCAGGCTATTCAGTGGTGCAGTCAGGATGCATGTATATAAAAGGCCTTGGTTTCTCTTGCATTATGTTAACAGGGATGCCAACAGTCTACCCTCTGAAGTGGGGGGCAGGTAGTTTGACAAGGCTGGAGTCAGATTCCAAGTGAAGCCAGGAAGAAACAGCACATGGGCTTGGAAGGAGCATGGGGAGAGTTGATGGTGTGGTAGACCCTGGAATCAGGCTGAGGACATAATTACATAACCCACAGGAACCATTTCACTTGTTCCCCATGGCAATGCCCCCTTCAAGGACTGTCCCTCTGAAAAACAAGATACAGTGTACTTTTGATGTGAGTTTCTGACTTCTGAATACCCAGACGTCCTTAATAACATATATATATATATAATACCATATATATATGCACATATACCTCTTTTATGCTGTGTACACATTCTGTGTTATAGTTATTTGAGTCATGTCTTATCTTTCTACAAAATATAAAATAGATGGTCTAAACCCCTGTCTCCCTCTATTCTGTCCTTTCCCTTCCCCGAGCAAAGAATCTTGTGCAGAATGGTATTCAATCTATCTTATTACACATTTGAATTTAATACAAACTATTGTAGACTTCTTCAATATCTTAATGCAGTATTTTATTAATTTTTTATAAAGATTTACTTATTCATTAGAGAGAGAGCAGGCGTATGCAAGCCAGGGGAGGGGCAGAAGGAAAGGGAGAGAGAGAGAGAGAGAATCTCCAGCAGACTCCCCGCTGAGCGTGGAGTTGGACTAGATCTCACAACCCTGAGATCACGATCTGAGCCAAAATCAAGAGCCACTTATTCAACCGACTGAGCTATCCAAGGCACACACATACTCACAAAAGCACACTGCAGTAGTAACAAGTTGGTGGGCTGTCCTGAGAAATGGGTGCATATGAAGAGTGCATTGAATTCATTTTCTCCCCCAGAGTTTCCTCTTTTGACCACTACAGCCTCGATAGTCACCAGTCACACGGAAAAAAGAAAAAAAACCTCTGCTTTTGCTCTCCTCAGGGATCTATAACTTTGTAAGAAGCAAAAGTTTAGGGCATTCTGTTTGTTTTGGGTATTTTTTTTTTTTTTTTAGATAGAGAAGAATCCACAAGTCCACATCATTTAAAAGCTGAATAAAATCATACATTTAAAAGATTATAGCATCTAGACTATTCCAATCTGCAGTTTAATTTATGGCTTAATGTATTGTATTCATTTTGCCTTCCAAAAAAGGTTAAATTTGAAATTTTATTAAAAACTCCCTTCCTTTGAATTTATAGATTGGGGTAGCTGTTTTATCCACTTGCCGTGTAGAATTAGTATTTACTGGACAAGATGTGTTGATTCAGGAGGTTGTCTGTGGAGTGCTTGCCCCGTGAGGGTCATATTAAACTCGAGAGAAGCTTTTGAGCAACATAGGATCTTGGAGACAATATATCAAGCTGATAGATACACAGCTCTTCTGTTAAGAAACCAGGGGTGAAATTATGGCTGGCTCCCAGTTATTGCTTTGGTGCTAAGGAGCCTCTAAAGAATAGGTCTAGGATAAAAGGGGTTAACCAGAGGGGAAAGAAAGGTTTCCAGAATTCAGTGTTACTAGAAGCATGGAAAATGAATAGTTACATGTAAATAATTTAAGATGATCACTCTGTTTGGAAATATTTTGCAATTTTATATAATCAGAATGTGACCAGTTTAATGGGACACATTTTTTGTTGTTATCACTCAGAAGAGAACCCAAGACACTGTGTTATTATCATGGAGCCTACTTTGAGGCACACCTCCATTCTATCCTAATAGCGTGATCATGCAGTTTTAAACATGTGAATGGATTTTTGTGTATGTATTTAAAAACTCCAAATTTTTCATGTTGATGACTTATCAGAACTGATTTTTTTTCTAAATTTGGACTGTTGATGACATGATATTCCTTGACACAGAAAAATTAGACAAGAAAATAGTCAAATGAGGGGGATGATTTTATATGTTCTACATCATACACAATTTTGTAGTTTACTTTTTACCCATGCCTTTTTGATATATGTCCATTTATTATGAATCAATTAAAAAACATGGAGCATATAAGAAATAATGATTGTTAAAACTGTATGTGTTCACAGATAAATGATCAGTTAGCAAGTCTGTAGCAGAGGATTATGGGATAAGTGGCCCGGGACAGAAATCCTGCTGCATCCAGGCATGCCACACTCCTTTTAACTGAGAGAGCAATTTCATACTGTTTCATGTCTCTCTCTCTTTTTTTTTTTTTTTTTAAGATTTTATTTATTTGACAGAGAGAAACACAGTGAGAGAGGGAACACAAGCAGAGGGAATGGTAGCGGAAGAAGCAGGCTTCCTGCCAAGCAGGGAGCCCGATGCGGAGCTCGATCCCAGGACCCTGGGATCATGACCTGAGCTGAAGGCAGATGCTTAACAATGGAGCCGCCCAGGCGCCCCCATTTCATGTCTCTTAAAGCATCTGGTTCACCCTCACACTTCAGAACTGAGCTGATGCCTTTGCTTTTATATTACTCACTGAGAAAATGGACACTGTCAGAAATAGTTTGTTTTTCCATCCTGAAATCAAGCTCTCTGTATCAGCAGTCTCTGCATTCACTTCTGCACAATGCGTATACCCTCCCTCCTCTGGTCCTCGGCCCTCGTGCCCCGTGGGCTTGCTTCTCGGCCTCCTACACAGGGATCAGCTCTGGCAGTTCTTCTTCCTTCTACTCCACTATCCTTTCCCCACATCTCTTCTGGATCTTTGCAATAGGTATGCATACACTATAACATCTCCCAGTTTTTAGAACACCTTCCTTTAATACCCGAAGCTTCTCTAAATGCTGCCCCATTTTCTAGAACGAAATCCTTCAAAGGAGTTGCCTGCACTCACTATCCCCTCATCTCCAGTTACACTGCTGTGCCCGCCACGGCCCTGCATCTATTCTTGGCACCATCGCCAGACACCTCCACTGGGCCGAATGCAAAATATAATTCTCTTTCCTTAAACTCTCAGCATGTTTGACAGTTGATCAGTCCTTCTTTTTGATATGCTTTCTTTACTTGACTTCCAGGCCGTACCTTCTATAGGATTTTGTCCTCTCTCACTGACCACTCCTTTATGCCTCCTTTGTTGTAGAAGATTCCTCCTGACCTCAAAATACTGGTGGACCTCATGGTTCAACAAACAGATGTCTTCTGCACTCCTTCCATCTATACTCACCCCCTGGGTTATTTCCTTAAGTTTAGCCATTAAATACCACACACACCTTCATCCACAACTCCTATCTCGACTCATACTTGCAGCCTCTTCCTGGATGTCCCTCCTAGAGATGTGTGTATATCTCTTTAGTTTAACATGGACAAAACAGAATTCCTGATTTCCCCTATAACTAATCACTCCCCTCAGCATTCCTCAGCTCAGCAGTGGCACCACCATTCACCTGGGAGGTGAGGTTCAACACACTGACATCATCTTTAACTTCCTTATTTTCTCTTAGCAAAATACCCTCCACACTCACTTGAAAAGCAGAATATATCATCACCTTTGCTGCTGTCACTCGAATCCATAACATAATCCATGTTATCCTTTACCTGGATTGCTACAATAGGTGATTTCCCTATGTCTACCCTTGCCCCCACTCCTCCATTAGCATGAGTTGCCTTTATAGGTTCCATATTGCACCATGTCCTTTATTCAAACCTGATAATGGCCCCCAAATCCATTTCAAATGGAATCCAGAGCCCTTTGTATATTTTCAAGGCCTAGAACTAGAAAGGATCTCAAGGGATCTAGACCCTGCCTGTCCCTCCAACCTCCTTCCTTTCCCTCTCCATGGCCTATGTCAGCCACATTGTCCTCTCCACTGTTCTTGAACACAACCAGTGTGTCTCCTTCTCACTGCCCTTGCATTTCCTGCCTCCCTGGCTGGATTGCTCTTCCTCCAGACACTCTCATGACCACCTCTCTCATGTCACTTAGGCCTCTGCTTACATGTCACCTAATGACATGGTCTTCCCATGGCTTTCCTGCTCAGTCTGAATTGTTATGTAATAGTAAAATTGCACTCCTTGTCACTTTCTCCTCCCTTACCCTGGCTTGTTTTCCTCCTGAGCTTAGCTATCTGTTAGGATCTTATGTACCTCTTGGCTTACTGTTTGCTCCCTCTCTTTACATCTAAGTTCCACAGGGTCAGAGGTCATGCCTGTTTGACTAGATGCTGTTATCCCCACACAAAGAATACTACTTTGCACAGAGTAGAGGCTCAATAAATGTTTACTGAATAAATTAGTGGATTATTGTTGAACTCAAAACCCTTACAACAGATTGATGAAAGCTGTAATGTAATTTGTCCATTCTCATCACTGCCCATTCATTAGCTTCATAGTTCACAGGCAGGTTCTCCTGCAGGTAAAGTATGGAAAATGCATACACTACATAAGGCTATGTATGAAAAGAAGTTGAAAATGAACCCTGATAGTTGTTTTCATTATTTTGAATCCTCCACTAATGACCTCCAGTATTCTTTGCCATTAGAAATGTATATTATAATAATCAGAGTGTTCCTAAAAACTGACATTATAGGGGTGCCTGGGTGACTCAGTGGGTTAAAGCCTCTGCCTTCCACTCAGGTCATGATCTCAGGGTCCTGTGCTCTCTGCTCAGTGGGGAGCCTGCTTTTCCCTCTCTCTGCCTGCCTCTCTGCCTACTTGTGATCTCTCTCTCTCTCTCTGTCAAATAAATAAATAAAATCTTTAAAAAAAACCCTGACATTATAGTAGCACTTAAATTATGCTAAGGAAAGTTTGGATCAGTCTAATATAATAGTAATAATAGCAACAACTAATAATTACCAAGACCCAAAATAAGGTGCTTTATTTACTTTATCTTTGATCCTCACAACAATTCTCAAAGAAAACTATCCCCATTCTAAAGATAAGAAACATTAGGCTCATAGCCATTAGGTGATTAACCTAAATTCACAGAGTTTTGCTTAATTTCTTTTGAGTTTCAGGCTAGCTTTGGAACAAATTTTGCTATGATAGGTTCATTCAAGTTATACCTGATGGAAAAATTAATAACCGGAGTCATCTTGTCATTTTTTTAAGTAGAATAGGCTTTAGTTTCACTCATTCCTGTTAGACCTTATCGAACTATTCAGATAGATTTTTATCAAGTATCAGGTAGACTGAATTCAGGAAAAATTGGCCAGAGATTCAACTAGACTAGAAAAAGCAACATATATGCTTCAACACGCAACATATTTGAATAAGGGCAATTGACTGTATAAGTCACATGAGGAATGAACTTTAGTTTTTCTATTATCATAGGGGAGAATTAAGTCTTGAATGTGTTCTTTTCAGCCAATCATATATATTTATCATTGTAGAAAATACAATTGTTATAAATCATCCTCAAGAAAAATTTCATGTGTTCATGAATAGCAGTGTGATTAAGTGACAATGGGTGATATAGATGGGAGAAATGAAAGATCTGGACTCCTTCACTGTTTGATTGCTTGATTGCTTAGCAAAGAGTTAAAATAAAAAGGTACTTTAATATTTGCTTCACTAAGTTCCTTCCATATTTTCAATTAGATAAACAGAAGTACAGGTGGGAATGTGCTGCATAGTCATTTGTCTTGCTGTTTGGGGGCTGGCTTTTAAGATTGAAATACTAATGTAATTGTGTTGAAATGAACAATAAGGAAGTACAGTAGTTTAGGAATGAAAATGTTAAATTAAATGGACCATGTTTAACATTGTTGTTGATCCTGAGGAACAGTTTTTCCAGTATATGGAGCATTTCGATTCCATCCAGCATATGTTCTCCACAGTTTTCTCTGCTCTAATTCATCTGTGTTTTTCGACAGCTCCAGATGGCGTGCTGCCTCCGAGGCTTTCATCTGCCACTCCAACCAGTCTTCAGGTTGTCTGGTCTACACCAGCTCGCAACAATGCTCCCGGCTCTCCCAGATACCAACTCCAGATGAGGCCTGGCCACTCCACCCATGGATTTCTAGAGTGAGCATCCTACTTTGTCCATCCTCTTCACTGTCACCTGGATTATGCAACGTGGACATAACTTACTCTGTCTTAATCTTTGAGTAGGTCAGTTCTCATTGGCAACAAGCGAAGTCCACCTTTTAAAAATATAAATAAACAAAAGACAAGCAACACTCTAGGGGATAATTATTTGGTTTGCAAAAATATCTATTTTTCATTTATATACCATTAATATAAGATTTCTTCCCCCTTAACTTTCCATGAGTGTATGTATTGCATAAAGCAAGCATACACCTGAACTGAAAAAAGAAAATACCTACTGAACTGTAGATACAAAATTATAACACTTAGTCTACAAATTTCATGTGGCAATCAGTCTCAGTAGTAGACTAGAATTTTCTCAGTACTACTAGAGTTTGCATCTCGTATAAATGCAATAAGACAAACCGTCAGCCAAATGGCTCCTTATTTTATGAGAGATGTCATATGACAACAGAAAATCACAGTATTTAACTGCATGTTGACATTCTCTGAAAATTCTTTGCAACAAAATTTTATTTGTTTTTTTTTTTAATTTCTTTGAATATCTAAAGCTTCCTAATGAACATTTCTTTCCTATGTAGGTTATTTTCCAATCCTTCTGCATCGTTAAGCTATGAAGTGAGAGACCTCCAACCGTATACAGAATATGAGTTTCAGTTGGTTGCCTCCAATGGATTTGGCAGTGCACATAGTTCCTGGATTCTCTTCGTGACCACAGAGGACAGTAAGTGGTCTGAATGATACACCGCCAAATCTTGTCTGCGTTAGGGACTATTAAATGTCTTGGGTTTTTCCAAAACAGAGAAATAAGCATCCACTATTTTCTTGACAGTCAGTGACAATAATCTCTTCTAGGGCAATTGTAGTCAGACTCTCCAGAAAGAAGAAAAATGTAGGCTTGGGGATCTTGGAGGGTGAGGACTTCAGAAGAAAAATTACTACAGGAAGAAGTCATTCACAAAAAATTACAACATGGTCCCATTCTATCCTTGAGGGTACATCTAGGTACCCTGGAAGAGGGAAGTTACCATCTTCCACTCACTGTATTCTGCTCTGAAGGAATTCTGGCATGCAGAAGAACATGAAACAGGGATCTCACTTCATGAAGATTCTTAGTATGTCCTTAAATGTTTTCCTGGAAACAGAGTCCATTATACTTTGAGTCATACCTGAAAGACAGACTTCATAATAGATAAGTATAATCTGATAACAATGATTCTACACTATTACAAAGAGTATATTGGGATTAACTTAATCAAGAGACTTCTGGTTTTTCATGAAAGAGTTATATTTGCATATATATGTTTTTACTAGGTTATATATAGAAAGTAAATACATGGCTATAGTACTTAGTATTATACAAATTGCTTCTATAAAAGCATATATGTGGAAATGTAATTTTTTTTTAAAAGTTTGAAATTAAATCAAGTTCCATGGCATGAATGAGGACACTGTTTCTTTGAACAATGAGGTTTTTAGGGTTAATCTTGTCAAGTCTTTTAATCAGAGGCTCCTTAGAAGATGTGGCTCAGTTGGCCAATTGCCATTCTGGCTCTATATCCAATGAGGACCTGAGTGACTTTCAGAAGGGTAGATATTAATCAAAAGACATGATATTTGAGACAATATCAACTGTATATTAAATAGATTCTTTTATTTCTCTGATACCCTTAATTATATTATTTTAGTGAGGATAAGACATTGAATGAGATAGAATCTGAACTATTTACCCTCCTTAAAGCTATCTTTATTTTTTACAAAGGCCTTTATGAACAATAATATATAATACTTCATCCATTTCTCCCAATTTGTAATTATTCCCTGGGAGCAAGTTAGGTACCTTACAAGGGCACATCCAGTCCTTTTGGTCTCTTGGGTACCATTTAGTAAATTGTCAGTGCAATAAACGACACTTAAGACCCAGAAAGCATTAATGCACTACTCAAGGCACCTATACCCCTTTTAGGGAGAACATCACACACACTCTGGGGAATCTGACAACATAGTCACCAACTGTATACAGATTTACGAACTAGAGAACTCACCCTCAAAGTAGGTTTTTAAAGAAACATTTAAAAAAAAAAAACAACTGAAAATTGACTTTTAATTCTCCCTCATGGATATAGCATGCTTGAAGGCACTCAATAAAGGTTAACTAAAAATAATTATTCGACCTGCTGTAGAGGTGGTGGTTCCTTAGAATGCCATGTTGAAAGAGGAGGGAAATGGACCCTTTTTTTGGCCCCCACAATTTCTATTCCCATAGAAACTTGGGTTTCCTCAGTGGTGATTTTTCCTGACTAGAGGCCTTGATCTTCTACTTACAGGTAGGAAGTTATGATATAAATTAAGTATAAAACATTGCACAGTACCAATTGCCATAGCATTCTTTGTTGAGCAAATTTCTCCTGCCTTATCTTACCACAAAGCAAGTCTTGCAGACTCTAAGCGATTAGAATTTTCATGCACATAGACATTGCCTTCTTTGTGATTTGTAGGGCCTGACTTTGAAATGAATAGTATTAACCCTTTATCTTGTTTAAGAATTGGTAACACATGACTGTATAGCTGGTATTAACCCAAGAAACTCAGCCATCATTTTTATTTAAATCCTTTCCCTGAAACCAATGACTTCGTTCTGCTTCAGCTTCATGTGCACACTGCAAAGTCATATACATTATGAAAGAGCCAAAGGCTATCCATTTGCCCCTCTAGGTTAAGTCACCAGTGCCTGCCTACCCCTGACACATAATGGCAGTGCACTCTATATTTTGGGTGTCAGTGGAGATGGATGCCATCCCTGAAAGGATGTGCAATTGAGTTGACAAAGAGTGAGTGATTGGCATTGGGCATGAGCAGTTTCTTCTGTCAGGGCTTCAAAGCATTGCTTACGAAACCACCCATGATGACAGCTCCAGGCCAGAATCATACTTCATACTTGATCCTGACCATCACCGCCCATTTGCCCAAGTGCAATTTCTAATGTAAAAATTCTACATATCATCTTACAGAATAAAACAGAGAAGTCACCTCATGCCCACATTTAAATTTCATACCATCAATAGGCACCTTTCTGCATCAGCCAAAGCCTCTCAAAACTTCCTGGTGCCATAAAAGGTCACCGAGAGCAATATTTTTAGTGTGATATAGCAAGACTGTGATTTTCGTCAAACTTGTGACATGGCTGAAACCAGAAAGAGATACCTAAGCAGGAAATGAACTGTACACAGAAAAACAAATGCTTTGAGTGCAAAGAGAAGTTCTCATGGACAGAGAAAAGGGTTGTGAAGAATATTAATAGATTTTTTTCAAATAATTTGTCATTTATATCAGAGTGCCACCAACATCCAGTTCCATGCATTTTTAAAAATCTAGTGTGCTGATGCCAAATAATAATAATGCACATTTCCTATGAATATTTTAAATCCTGTTAAACGTGTGTTAATAAAAGATGTTTGTTCCAGCCAACTTGGTCAGTGTAGTGTTCGACTATTTGCAACCAGATAAATACAAACAACTCGTGGTTCTTGTTTTGCGTGTGTGTGGAGGGAGGGGGAGTTGTTTTTGTTTTTTGTTTTTTTGCATGATGCTGGTAGTCCAAGCCCCTGGCATAGCTGCATTTCGCAAAAATACATTAGGATTGTGTTAGACTTGGATGCATATGATTGACAACATGAAGACACTTGCCAAAGCAATGACATTTCTGGTTATTTTTTAACCTGAAATAACAACCACTCCTGTTTACATTACTGTCCCCTTTCTCTTGCGTACTCACAATTGCTCCCTATGCAATGTATGCGTACAGAAATGTTAGTTGGCTGGAATGATAAGTTTCCTCTAACTTCAGCTTGCGGACCTGTGCTTTGCCAACTAAAATCCTGACCTGTGGAAAATACAAGAAAACCCACTATTCTTTAAAAATGTGGGTTCCCTAGACCATCAAAAGTCAGATAAGCTGTTTTTCCTCAAAGTTTGTCAGGTAATAAGATTGAAATATAGAAAATCTTTATTTCACTCATTTTACCAGCAAACATTTGTGGTATATACAGGCAATTAGATGAACCTAATGAAAATGAGACTGTTTTCTAAAATGACTTCTCTCCTTCCAAAACAAACAAAAATTCAAATTGATTCTAGAGTAGGCCACTGAGTTATCATACATTTTTAAAAGACTTTAAAAATTTAATCATTTTATTAAATTTGAAGTTAAAGACTCCACATTTATATTTTAAACACTAATCTAAGAGACATTATTAAATAAAATTTGTGGAATTTGAGTAGTTTTTCTGTAGATGTACCTGGGCAGCTTTTCATGAGCTCATCCTTTTGCTAATGGACTGATTGTGAGTTTTGCCTGGAGTATGCTAGAACATAGAGCTATGTATCCTATCACTTATACAGTGGAATTTTAAGTATTCTTTACATACTTTATGTATTCATTATATTGGACCTTGTTATTTTCCCACACTAATAATTGTATCGTGAACAAGGGATAAAGCAATGAAGATACTACTCTAGGATCTGGATCCTGCTTTACTTTTTCTGTCAGCATTTTTGAGTATCCTCTCCCCGAGGCCCTCATTCATCTCTGAGATTCTTACAGCAGGTTACAGAGGAACAGAGGTTCTTCTGAAGTGAGACAGAGAGACAGTGTGATGTTAATTGTTACCTGTATCTAACAGAACACATTTCTTCTTTGTTTCTTGTCTGGCAAAATCTGCTCACTCATCAAGCCTCTGCTCAAATGTCACCTCCTCTGTAAAGCCTTCCCTCCTCACTGCTACCGGAGAATTTTGATTTGTATTGTACTTCATCAATAGCTGCTTCTGCACTGTAACTTCTCAGGACCTAAGTCTCTGTGTCATTTATCTTTGTACTGTGGTCTCCCCTTATCTGCCATTTTGCTTTCTTTTATTATGAGTTATGGCTGTTAATCTCTTACTGTGCCTAATTTATAAACTATCATAGGTATGTAGGTATAACAAAAACATAGTATGCATAGAGTTCAGTACTATCTGCAGTTTCAGGCATCCACTGGGGGTCTTGGAATGTATCCCCTGCAGATATGGGGGGATGACTGTATATTTGGTGCCCAGTGGAGGATCTGATATAGAACATTCTTTGTTGAGCAAATTTCTCCTGCCTTATCTTACCATGAAGCAAGTCTTGCAGACTCTAAGTGGTTAGAATTTTTCCAGTGAATTCAAAATCAAGGTGGCAAATATATGGATGTGTCATTACATATACCAATATATTACATGCTAATTGTTAATGTAGTCTTTTGATATTTGCTACTGATATGTTAGCAGAAGAGGGATGGATTCTATCTTCTCTTTAATTGCCCAGAAATTGTGAGTTGAAGTATTGATTAAGAAGACTTTTATATAAACAAACCCATGAAAACTCAACCAAAACTCAAACCTTATCTGGGTACCTTCCTTGTCCCAGGGACTGTAAGAGACATCAAAATCATAAGGATGACGTAGACACTGTTCTTTCCTTGAGGCACTCATTATCTAGCAAGAGGGACGTAGCGTGAAACCGTAGTTAGAGGACAGAGAACTGAAGCTTCTGTGAGAGCAAGCCCAGAGGCCAAGCATTTCCCTCAACATGGGATGTCAGGAAAGCCTTCTGGGAGAAACCAGGAGAAGGACTAGGGAATGATTTATATTTGGAGTTCACTTTAATATCACATTTCAAATTTATTTCCTCACAGTTGGTCCAGAAGAAGGCAGAAGAAGCAATTGTTGGGTTGTCCACTGACACAGGAGACCTGGGGGGTGGCTTGCAGGTTGTTCCCCCAGTGTTTTCAGCCTCAGTCTGAGATAAGGCAGGTGAGGATGAAAGGCAGATGTGAGAAGGAAATCCCAAAAGCATTCCTCATTCCCTCCCTTGTTCAGAGGCAGCCCGCTGGCTGTCCCTTTGATTCAACATTGACTGTCTTGACTGGGATAATGAATGTTCTAATTAGAGAGGCATCTCCTAGCCCAAAATCATGTCTATTTCAAAATGAGGCAGGGAGGAATATATAGGAAGAGAGTTCCAGAAGGAAAACACTTCTTCTTATTCTTGAAACCTATACTCTGAGTCTTATGACAGGGAGAAGAAGTAAAACTGTGTTATGAAATTGGATTAATTGATCAAGATCATTTTAGAGCAGGATTTTCTAGATCATTTAATAAATATATCTTCTGTGCTCTTAGAAGTATTTAAGTTTTGAAATTAATATCACATGGCCAACATCTTTTTATTAGCGTGTTTTAGAATTTGAAGTCTCAATCTGTACCTTCAAAAATGTCCTCTGTGAGAGGAAAATAGGAACATTTTAAAATTAGAGTGGAGCATATTTACATCAGTAGATTTTATTTTATTTAATGAAGAAATATGAACTATTGGTTTCAGTAGTGCTGCACATTTTGCTCCATTCTAAAGAGGCTTCCTAATTGTTTTAAATATTAGCTTCTGAATGCTGACTTATTTATCTTTTCAAACAGTGATTATAGGTATCTTGTTTTATCTGTAACAGAAGATCCATGATGAAAAGTAAATTATTTCATCTGCTAATGTAGAGAGCAAAATGGCTCTGTATGCATGTCACTATATACTTTGTTTTCTGGTGCATGGATCCCACCCCCCCCCCAAAATTCTTGTATTTCCAGGATTAATAAAAGCAAATATTTATTATAATTTTTACATTCTTATTTTTATATCCTAAGATCCAAAGCTAAAAGCAACTAACAGAAACTCCTTTGAAAGGATGGATTGATTAATGAAATGTTCTACCCATCTGGCCTCAATTTCCCTCCTGTGCTCTTGGTTCTCTTTTGGCCATGTAAGGCATACTGTTCTTCCAAATCTGGAACTTCCAGTTCTTTCAGGACATTTTCTCTGTTTTCATGAATTCTTACATCGACACTTTTAATTTTCTGTCCCAAACTTTCGAGGAAGAATCCATAGCCATTCACCGTGCAATTTGCCCCAATTCTAGAAGTCCAGGCGTTCTTCCTAAACTGTATTCCGTTCTCTCCTGGGAGAAATGGAAAAAAAGAGTTTCCCAGTATTGGTTCTCCTGCTTGCAGACTACCAAATAGTATCCTTTCAATTTCAACACGCTTCTAGTCCATAAAACCTCCGTTTATTCAATGACAATATGATGCCTGCGTTACACGGCCCATTTCCTATTTTAACAGTTGTCAAGAATCTGCACGTTCATTTTTGTGCAAAACAAGGGTATCCTTTTTTAATATTTGTTTTGGGATACAACTATCGTACCCTCTTCATCATCACAAGATTAATATTTCTTTACCTTTATTTTATTGGTCCCATTTCATCAAAGTCTTTTGTCATGAGCTGTCAAAAATCCTTTTTGGGGTGAAGTTGAGGTATAAATACTACATTGATAAACGAATTTATGATTAAAGAGAAGATGGGGTGCCTGGGTGGCTCAGTGGTTTAAAGCCTCTGCCTTGGGTTCAGGTCATGATCTCAGGGTCCTGGGATGGAGCCCCGCCTCAGGCTCTCTGCTCAGTGGGGAGCCTGCTTCCCCCTCTCTCTCTGCCTGCCTCTTTGCCTACTTGTGTGATCTCTCTCTCTCTCTCTGTCAAATAAATAAAATAAAATTAAAAAAATAAAAATAAAATAAAGAGAAGATAGAATCCATCCCTCTTCTGCTAACATATCAGTAGCAAATATCGAAAGACTAAATTAACAATTAGCATGTAATATATTGGTATATGTAATTGCACATCCATATATTTGCCACCTTGATTTTGAATTCACTGGCAAATTTAGGGGATATTCATGTGTGGAGTTAATATTACTGAACAGAGCTTTTAAACTGAGTTTTTAATTAGAATGGTAAAAAGTTGCGTTAGGGCAATAGTGAGAACATAACAGGAAAACTGAGCAATCGTGGGTAACTCTAATAGCAAACAAGTGTAGAAGTCCTGAGCAAACTACTAGAAGTTATATCTGCACTCAAGGTGGGAGTCATTCGAACTGTTTATTCCCGCACACACCCACATACACATGTGCGCGCTTGTGCACACATACTCTTCCCGAGACGCACACCTGACTATGAAAATAAAGAAGCAGACCCCTCCACTAACAATTGTGCTACTCTGTTTCAGGCCGGGGCTGAACTTTTGAAGCTGATGAGCAAAATAGTTTCCCATAAAAGATAATTTCATTTGCCAAAATGAAACTACTTTCTGTTATTAATGCTGTAATGAAATGGCCTGAAATATGAACCAGTGATCGGAACAGGAAGGATGCTCCTGTTCCCAGCTCAAGGAGGGAGTTCTCTAAACAGTTACACCCACGGAGAGGGCTGTACAGTTGTATTTTCATCACTGGCCAGTTGAGCTGTGTGGCTGTCATACTTCCCAGTCTCCCCTCCAGTGACAGCCGCATTGACAACATGTTATACTCCACATTGATTTTACAGTTAAGGAGCTGATTGTGATATATAGGGATTTTAAGAATTCAGCTGAGAGGCTGACTTTTGCCTTTTATCATTCCATTAAAATTTTATAACCATCTTTTTCATGTCATTTCATCCATGAATTCTTACTTTAGAAAGTGATAGCTACCGCTGTGAGCATAACTTTTCTCATGTTCAGAGCTTTTTATTGTATTAGCAAACTACCCCAATTATAGTTATTACTCATGTTTTACATAATTGTGGTGACCCTTTCCACCATGCAGGAGCACGCCAGTTGATTTGTATATAGAATTAGATGATTCGGCTTATCATTTTAAAGCACTAAATTGAAAGAGTGCCAGTGGTCAGGTTTTAACCCTTCCCTGGCCAAAGGAGCTAAATTAGCTCCTTTCAGCTTCCTCTCCTGAATCACACAAGTTTAAGGACACTTCTTGCAACAAGAACAGGGAGCCCACTTGGCCAGAGCAGGAAGCTAATAAAATGTATGCTGGCTTTTAAGGGGAAAAAAAAAAACCCATGAAATTGAAATTGAACATTTTGTCTTTCCCAAGATAAGAGATCATCTTTAAGGAAAGCCTGTGTTCTGGGAGAGTTTGAAGTGCCAGTTCATCTCATGACTGTAGATGTTTCACCTATAAAACGACCATCAGATCCAGGAGAAATAAAAGGCTTATTCCTGTCCTGAGAAGAAACAAACTGTATCATTGTCGTTTCTTTTCCCTGAAGAAGCTCACAGTTTGAGAGTGCACAAATGAGGAATTAATTAATAAATAACTAAGCAAGACCCTGCTAGAAATCCTCGTAGAAACTCTCCTGATTCTTTTTTTTTTTTTTTAAGATTTTATTTATTTGACAGAGAGAGAGAGAGATCACAAGTAAGCAGAGAGGCAGGCAGAGAGAGGGGGGGAAGCAGGCTCCCTCCTGAGCAGAGAGCCTGATACGGGGCTCAATCCCACAACCCTGAGATCAAGACCTGAACTGAAAGCAGAAGCTTTAACCCACGGAGCCACCCAGGCGCCCCAACTCTCCTGATTCTTAAATGTAGGTTATTCTTTTTTGGGGAGGGGAGTGGTGAGATAGGGTAAGGCAATAAAGACTAGAATCCCCTTCGTTGATTTTATGGACCCCAATGTCAGAGGATCTGGTTTTCTAAAATGACATTGGCATCTTATAAGATTCATACTTGCTTTTCTTTGGGAAATAGCAAAATCTGGATGACAACTGTAAATAATTTAGCAAGGATCTGTATCCCTATTTTGATAGAATAATTGTGACCACTACTGTCTACCAGAGAACAAAAGTAAAAAATGTCCCAGTTTTTAAGAAGAAAGTCACAGGTTTTAAGAAAGCTTTAAAATGAAAGCTAACAACAGACTAACATGGAAAATGCGAACCTTATCAAAATCACTGTACTTTTAGGATTTTTCTCCTTCAAATCAGATGCATTACCAAATTGTCAGAAATGGCTTGATTTCAGGGTGAGCGCACTATAACATCTTTCCTCTCAAAAAGTAATTAAGATTCTACCATCAGTCCAGTTGGTGACAAATGTGGATCGTGTTTTGTGAAAGTGGGCTCATATCCGTGCCCATATAACCCAGCTATTATTGTAGTCACTGGCTTTAAGAAGCAGAGGTTGCATTTAAAATTTAAATCTGCGGTGTAACGCTGAATCACATACACACACTCACATAATCAACGCTATTTTAAACAATTACTAAATCCAAGTATATCTTCTTTAAAGATTTTCAATAAAATCTAATGTTCACAGAAAAATCTCATAAATGTCAAAATTGCTGTGGGCAGAAAAGGGGGATATAGTATTTTCTTGATCTGTTGTAGCAATTTATAGATTTCAGGCCGTGGTTTATAAGAATGCTAAATGTTCTGGAATTACAGCTGTTACTGATCAGTGATTGAGCCAGATTTGTGTTATTGCACCATGTTCTTGCTTGTACCTAGAGAGCAGTAAAGCCTCCATATAATAAAAAGCACCTGCATTTTAAATGAAATTTCAATTGAAAAACTTAACAGCCCTTCAAATTGCAGAATTTAACGCAGCCCAGTAAAGCTTAAATAACACTTTGCCTCCGCAGGCTGAGGGGTTTGCATTCAAGGTGACTTGATTGTGTCGCATGGTGAAATTATTTACAATTAAGGAATTTCTCTGGAGGGCTGCAGAATATTTGCTGTTCCACAACACCTAAGCAGGCATATGGTGGGCCTTTTTCAGTATTCATGGAGCCTCCTGAACCTTTATGATAATTGAATCAGTTAGAGTGCTGAGTGGAGCAAGCATAAAACCTGTTAACCTAAAGGTCAGATCTGTGCATTGTTTATTTATCAGTAGGTGAAAGAGCTAAATCGGCAGCTTCTGTCACAGTCACAGTAAAAAATCACCTATAATATTAACAGGGAGTAGATAAATTGCAAAACATGGATTAGAATGATAAACAGAACTAGGTGTAATATGGAATATATAATGAGAGATGCTGAAGGATTTTACTGGGCTGTAAAATATTCAGGTTTGTTATGATAGTGTTATTGATTATAATTAGTTACTGGGGCTCTAGAAAAATGTGGTATAGCTGGAACTTTGGTTACAACAGCCCTCTGGTATATTTCCCTTTTAATATCTTTAGTGCAGAAAAGTCTGCCTCCTGTGTTTAATCATTAGCTTAAGAAAGACAAATGATTTTGATGAAGTTATCTTAGAAAGGAAAAATGACATTTGAGCTCCATAATATTCAACAAGTACTTCCCACACATTTATGAACAAAGCAGTCACGGTCCTTGTCTTTATGACATCTATTTATTTTCTAATTGGCCTTTGCCAAGTGTTCAATTTCATACCTTTATAGAAGAGTTATCATTTATTTTAGTTGTATTTTGAAGAGATTGGAGAATTTTACAAGAGATCACTTTTTGCATTTATTCCACTTTATAGAGCCTGGACCTATGGACCCTCCAATTCTTCTGGACGTGAAGTCAAGAATGATGTTGGTCACCTGGCAGAATCCTTTAAAGTGCAATGGGGTAATTACCCATTATAACATTTACCAACATGGCCACCTCTCCTTGAAAACTTCTGGAAATGTCACTAATTGCACAGTGGTCGATTTGCACCCATATACTGCATATACGTTCTGGGTAGAAGCCTGTACTTCGAAAGGGTGTTCCCTCTCTCCGGAGTCCCAGACTGTTTGGACACTCCCCGATGCACCAGAAGAGATCCCAAGTCCAGAGTTGTTCTCTGATACCCCAACATCTGTGATTATATCTTGGCATCCCCCCAAGCGCCCCAATGGCTTGGTGGAGAACTTCACAATTGACAGAAGAGTCCAAGGGGAGGAAGAAGTTACTACCCTGGTGACTCTCCCAAGCAATCATTCCATGAGGTTTATTGACAAGACTTCTGCTCTTAGCCCATGGACAAAATATGAATACAGGGTAGTAATGAGCACTCTCAATGGAGGTACAAATAGCAGTGCTTGGGTAGAAGTGACCACGAAACCCTCACGACCCGCTGGAGTACAGCCACCTGTGGTGCTTGTGCTAGGACCCGATACAGCCGAGGTAAGACACTGAGTGTTCTTTCTCCTTTACAGACTTAGAAATTTACCCTGGATTGACTCCGTGTTGAACAGAGCCATCTACTGACAAAATGCACACATTTGTTGTTTTAGGCATTCACTGGAGAAACTGGGTTTTGGCCTTTGGCCCAAACTATCTTGAATTTGATGTCAGTTTTTCATTTCTCCCTGTATCCCCTTAATTATATTGTTGAGATGCTTCCATTTGCCTCACACACCTGAAATACTTTGAATGCCACAATGGGATGCTTAGCTTAACCACCACGTCAGATTTAAATAGATCGGAAAATGAGAAGAGATGGGAAAATGCAGATGAATGGATTAGCATACTAACAAAAGTTCCAATTACCAATATTCTGATTTTTTTTTTAATGATCAAAGAATCAAAATGATGGGGAAAGAAATAAAAATAGCATATTACTGGGCTATCTAGAAGTGTTCAATTATTCACTTCATTCTACTGGGAATGAACTCTAGAGGACAGGATAACTACCATTGTTTTGGCTTGCATACAAACTTCATTCAAGGGAAATTAGTGTAACCAAACAGGAGGGAGTTTTGTAGCTTAGAAGCCTCTTTTGTGTAAATACACACATGCTTCCATGGATTCAGTCTTGTACTACTGCCAAAAGTATTGGTACAGTAGCTTGCTCACCAGAGCACAAAACAAAGGATATTTGCATAACAGCAAAGTTCATCTGTTGAAATTGTTACTTGGATCTATGTTGTGTGTTCTCTCTCCCCCACAAAAGCAAACACTAGGTGTTGCTAAACAGTGTAAATTGTTGAAGAAATTTAATTTGACCTACAAACTAAGAGCTATTTTTAAAAGCCTTTTTTAGTTTCAATGGCAGACTTGTCAAAGCAACACACCTTTTTGATAGAAATATCAAGAGTGTATCAAAATCTGTTGATCACCCAGTAAAAGGAAATTAATTTGAAGTACATGACATACAATGTTTATTACACAGATTGGGCAATCTTAAGAATCACTCTTCATTCAAAAGAAAAAACAAACCAAACAAAATCCCAAACAAACTAGAGTCATTAATCATTCTAGAATTAACTTTTTTTTTTAATCCTGGGGGAATTTTGCAAAACTTCAGTAGCAATACCAATCGATGCAATGTGACTTAAGCACTGTCCCTTCTCAAAGGCACAGGTACATACGTACTGGAAATTTTTCTGGATTCTCTTGACAAAAATTTAGTAACTAGTCAGATCTGAAAAAAGAACAGATATTTTCAGAAGAATAATGTCTCCATGCACAATTCTACTTGATTCAGCATATGTAATGATCAAAAGTAGGCCAAAACAAGTGGCCTAGCTTTTTCTTCTTCTGCTGCTTTTTTATTCCCACTTTTGATTTTGTAGCCTCATCCTGGGATGAAACAATGTACATGGCTTGTCGGTTTGCTCGAGTAAAGTTTAGATTAGCTCGGCTAGAGAGCTCAGTGTCCCGGGCTCTCACCTACCAGGTCAGGAATCTCAAATCTCTAAGAAGGTACCTGAAATATATGGCCATTGTACATTAACAAAAGTTTTTTTTTTTAATCATACCTTTAATTAATTCTCATTTTCTTTATATCTAGAAAATAAAAAGTTATTAATGAAGAGACTCTTCAGGAATATTCAACTGAATCTAGTTTAGGCTGATACATATTTAAATATTAAAATGACACATTCGTGCTTCAGTGTAATTGGCTCACATTATGTTCAGTAAGATCTTAAGACTGCCAAAGTACATCTTCCAGTGACATGGCTTATCTGGTACACAAAGGCATATGACTGCAGTAGAGTGATTTCTCTTTGTAAAATATGAGATCTAAAAGTTAAAATTGCATATACATGAAATATTAATGACAAGTATTATCATTAATGCACCGGTTAAGAAATTGATTCAACATTTACCACAGAGTCATTCTGAATTTAAGGATGAAGGAAATCGTCAATAATATTAACAGCAACAACAATAATAACTTCAGTTCTGCTAACATTTATTGAGCAGTGACATACCTTCATGAGTGCCTCTTTAAGCACTGAGGATACACCAGAGACCAAAACAGAATCCTTACTTTCATGGAGCTTCCATTTTAGACAGAAATACACAAATAAATATATGATATGCCCAGAAGTGACAAGGACTTGGGAGAAAAAAAAAATCAGCTTAAGAGGAATAAAGAACATTAGTTAATAGGATGGGGGAGAACAGGAATGGACTAGTATATCTCCCTAGTTCTTTCAGTATCGGGCCATATGTTCTATTCACTGCTACCCCATCCTGCCCATAAGAAGTCATGATCTAACCTGGAATGCAGGGGAAACTCCATGTACTTCCTTACGCCAAATACAAAACAAAATAATATGACAATAAGTGTAAAAAGGTGATGTGACTTGGCATACATTTGAGCTTTGAGAAGGGAAAATTGTAGAGTCATATTCTTATTATAAGATCCAAGTCATATATCAGAGTCAATTCTTAATATTATTTTTGATCATTTGATTATAAAGAAAATGAATAATATATGATATTAAAGAGGTTATCTGAGAAAGTGAAAACCATGCAGGTTTATTTGATATTTAATCACTTAAGAAAATTCATTGCATTTCCTAAGTTGGCAAAGGGCTCTACCAAAACTTGAAAAAGATAGTTTGGTAAAACCATAGAATAATTTCATATATGAATATAGATCCAGAACTTTTCAATAAAATGATAGCAAATTGAATGAAGGAGTACATTAAAAGAATGACATGCTAGGAGACATTGATTTGACTTCAAAAATGTAAGGATGGTTCAACATCAAGACATCAGCATACTTCCCAAGTCAACTGATGAACAGAGAAAGCGCACTTATTTATTTATTTATTTACTTACTTACTTACTTATTTATTCCTCACCATAGCACATACCCTCCCAGTGTCCATCACTCAGCCACCCCATCCCTCACACTCCCCTCCCCTCCATCAACCCTCAGTTTGTTTCCTGAGATTAAGAATCTCCTATGGTTTGTCTCCCTCTCTGGTTTTATCTTGTTTCAATTTTCCCTCCCTTCCCCTATGATCCTCTGTCTTGTTTCTCAAATTCCTTATATCAGTGAGATCATATGATAATTGTCTTTCTCTGATTGACCTATTTTGCTTAGCATAATAACCTCTAGTTTCATCCACATCATTGCAAATGGCAAAATTTTGGGTTTCATGATGGTCTTGAGTACAATTGAGGACTTAAAGAAAATAAAACATACAAATAGTTATGTCGTATAACGGTGATGCTGCAAAAAACTTTGATGGTGATGACTTGAGTGCAGCCCCACCTTTCACAGCTGAAGCAGAATGAAAGGCAACAGGCCTGTAGTTCTCAATCTTTATGTGTCAGAGCTTTTGCTCAGCTCAGACTGCTAAAGACACCCACTGTGGCCATGGACCACAAGAAGTGGTAGTGTCCACTGGATTCTGTCCACGTATTGTGTTGCTAGGGTGTGTACTCTTAGTGTTGCTCATTTACAAGTCTGATAATAACCCAGAGTGAAAAGAGTTGAGTCTTAATCACCATTATCACTTGTTCATGAAGGTGGACCTGTCTTTGATGTCATTAAATCAAATGATAATATATATTATTTACATATATGTGTAACATCTTTTTTTTTAAGATTTTATTTATTTATTTGACAGAGACAGACACAGCAAGAGAGGGAACACAAGCAGGGGGAGTAGGAGAGGGAGAAGCAGGCTTCCTGCCAAGCAGGGCCCTGATGAGGGGCTCGATCCCAGGACCCTGGGATCATGACCTGAGCCGAAGGCAGATGCGTAACCAACTGAGCCACCCAAGCACCCCTATATATGTGTGTAATATCTTATGAAGAAAATAAAATAACAATGATGACTACTATTTACCAAATTCATGTTAAGTTCTAGGAATTGCTCTCACTCAAGGCTTAATCCAGCTCTATCAGAGAGATACTATTACTATCCCTATTTCATAGTCAAGAATACTGGGAATTGAAAATATAAGTAACCTACCTAAGATTATATATAGAGAAGAACTGGGATTCACCCCAAAGCAATATGGTGGTTCTAAGAGTGCACGCTGTTCTCAACTTCTTTACACTGCATCAGATGGAGACTATGCTGTCTTCCTGGATGGAAGGACTTAATTCCACAATAAGTCAGTCCTTCCAGGATTGACATATACACCTAACATCATTCAAATCAAAATGCAAATAATATTTTTTTCAAACTAGATGAAATGATTTTAAGTTATATAAAGAAGGCTAAGGGGGCGCCTGGATGGCTCAGTGGGTTAAAGCCTTTGCCTCTGACTTAGGTCATGGTCTCAGGGTCCTGGGATCGAGCCCCTCATCAGGCTCTCTGCTCAGAGGGGAGCCTGCTTCCCCTCTCTCTCTGCCTGCCTCTCTGCCTACTTGTGATCTCTCTCTCTGTCAAATAAATAAATAAAATCTTTAGAAAAGGAAGGAAGGAAGGAAGGAAGGAAGGAAGGAAGGAAGGAAGGAAGGAAGGAAGGAAGGAAGAAAGAAAAAAAAAGAAAGAAGGAAGACTAAGTCATCAAACTAGTCCAGAAAATTGTGAAAGAAAAAAAAAAAACTGAGGCGACATCTTCTTCAGTATTTCAACTTACCACAAAGCCACTGAATCACAACATGGTATGGTGTTGGCATAACAATAGACAAATGATCACTTGAGCAGACTAGAGGTTAGATACAGGTACAATTATACATGGGAACTTGACTTATTGTAGAAGCAACATTTTATTTAATTGCGAAATAATGGTTTGCTTTAAAAATGGTACTGGCCCGACAGTCCATGTGTAAGAAAAAAAAGATCTATTATATCATAACTAAATTCCAATAAATTAAAATTTTAATGTTAAAAAATAGAAAGAACTTTATATAATTTAAAAATTAGTGAACTCTTTCTAAAGAAAAACAAAACAAAAACCAGAAACTCAGAAGACTTAAAAGGAAAGCTGGGGCACCTGGTTGGCTCACTCAATTAAGGATCTGCCTTCAGCTCAGATCATGATCCTGAGGTCCTGGGATAGAGCCCTGTGTTGGTTGGGCTCCCTGCTCAGTGGGAATCCTGCTCCTCTCTCTCACTCTTCCCCTGCCCACCCTGCTTGCACTCTCTCTCAAATAAATAAATTAAATCTTTAAAATTAAAAAAAAAAAGATAAAAAAACATAGTTATATTTAGCTAGAAAATAATTTGATTGTTTCTTGCTGGCCATAAGACTCCCTCAAAAAAGAAAAAAAAAAGTTAAACTCTAAGAGACAGATTGGGAAAATACATCTGTAACACACATTATAGAAAAATAGATTATTTCCCCATAATATACAAAGAACCTCTAATAATTTAAGATAAAAAGGTAATTCAATAGAAAATAATGTGTAAAATATGGATAATTTAAAGAGGAGGATATGCAAAGGGTTAATAATATTTGGAAATATTTATACCTTGCCAAAACCAAGAGAATGCAAACTAATTAGAGAAATATTAACTAAGTAATAATTAGGAAATAATTAGAGAAATAATAAGATAATAAGCAAAAACTAAAAGGAGTGGTAATTTTAATAGTTTGTGAGCACATCATGGAAACTTTCATTGTCTATGATAAAGTGAATTACCTCAACCTTTTAGAAAGTAATCCCTCAATAATGATTAAAATTAAACATAATGTACCTTCTGGCATAGCAATTCTTTGTGATCTATCCAATAAAAAATAAATACAATGATATGTATGCATACATTTTCAAATATTGTTTTTAGCAGTAAAGAAATGTCAATAGGGTAAAAACTGAATAATTTGTTTTCAGTCATGAAAGGAATATTATGTAACAGAAAAAAAAATGTCTATCCTCTGTTGTTAAGTGTAAAAATTAAGTTGCAGATTAGCAGGTGTAGAATAAACATTTTTTGTAAAAAAAAATTTTAAAAAGAGAAAGCTTATATATGTCTGGGTATATTTGCTTTGCTTATATGAGCATACCAGAAAGCATGGGAGAATATATCCCAAAATATTGCCTGTTCCTTTTAAGAGGGTAGCTGGCAGTAAAGAGGGATGGGAAGAAGGTAGAGGTGAAAGGCCATAATCAACTTTTTATTTATTTGTTTGTTTATTTATACACACACACACACACACACACATACTCTTTCTCTAGTTTCAAGATGCAAATCTAATATCTGAAATGAAAAACTAATGTTAACAATTTTAAAAGAAAAGGATGACATTTTGAAAGAGAAAATTTAATTTTATTTCAACAAATATTTATTGTACACTTTATTCCGTGTGAGAAGCTTTGCCAGGGAGTCTGTTATTAAGACGAATTGCTGTATGGAGTCAAGTATTCCATACTGTTGGTCCTTGTATATTCATGTGTTGCATTGATTAAGTAGTCTTAGAGTTATGCAATCACATGTAGACATGAAGGCATCCAAAAAAATAATAACTGAAAAGAAAAATGGAAATCTAAACTAAATTAAGAACCATTCAACTAAAAAATAATTATGGTAAGCAGGGCACCTCTGAAATAAGCATTTTATTTCTAGCCAGTAACTATAATTCTATGTAAAATATTTCAATGTAAAATTACTGTTTTAGAGAACATACCTCTTGCTTATTCAAGTCAGGGACAGACTCTTTGGTCTGAGTTTTCTGGGATTCAGCAATATTTCATAATCTTTCCTGTAGACCATGTATATATAAAAAACCATGGGAAGTTAAACTGAAAGTTTTAATCTCATACATTTTGGCCATACTATAGTAAATATGGTCTTAAGCCTAGGAAAGAATAAAATATAATATTTAGCTAGCTGGCTTCTTAAAAATCTTGGACACATTTAATTTTAATAATGGCTCCAGGATATTTTCAGGAAGGTAATCCAATTAGATGCCACTTCTGTTAGCTTACTGACTATAAGGACAGTGGCCTTCTCCATGTAAAAGTCCTTCAAAAAATTTCTGTAGAAGTAGATTCATGTCTTCCAATTCAATACTGTGAAAAAGTTTTCTTTCTAACTTTTTAAATGAGAAAAATAGCTAATTTCTAGATGTAAACATTTATAGTAGAGAAAATTGGATTTTTTTCCCCAAAGATCTTCACATGACTGTCTCCAGTGTCATTACATCAAATCTCTTAATCTCTTCTGGATATCTTATCCAAGTTTTATCTCTTTCTTTTTAAAGATTTTATTTAATTTGAGAGAGAGCATGAGCACGAGTAGGGTGAGGGGGAGAGAGAGAGGGAGATGCAGACTCCCTGCTGAGCAAGGAGCCCCGCATAGGGCTTGCTCCCAAGACTCTGAGATCATGACCTGAGCTGAAGGCAGATGCTTAACCGACTGAGCCACCGAAGCACCCCTCAAGTTTTATGTTATGAATGCGTTTTCTCAACCTCAATACCAAATTCCAAATCAATTTACTATTAGCTCAACTGCACAGACTGTCTCCTAAGTTTTAATTCTTTCAAGTGCTGCCAAACCTTGACCTAAACTAAGAATGTTCTGGCTCGAGAGGCAAAGAAGTGGTATTCCACATATCAGTCGGGTTGAATTTAGCTGTCATAACCCTTCTATTTTTCATTTACATGACAAGTATCAAGAAGCCCTGAGTTTGACCTTGACTCTTTTTTTGTGTCCACTGAGAATTGAACTTCCAAAACAAATAGAATCTTATATCTATTCTACAACCTTTGCTCTTTAGGTTTCTTTGACCTTCTCTACATCCAGACACATCCACTGTGTTCATAAGGAACACATTTAAAGCTTCTTTTCACCCTAGCACAGTGTGAGCCACTCCAAGTTTTTAAAATTAGCAATTTCAAGTCATGTAGTAAAATCTGAATAGATATTGGGTCATTGCTAATTAGGACAGCCAGTCATCAAGCAAGTAGATAAATGACATGTGCTGGGAGCCCATTTTGTTGCCACTTAGTAAGAATGCCCTCTGAAAATCTCAGGTGATATTCCTTCTGGAGGAAACTGTTTTCCTTTTGATTTAAGATAGAAAATATTGGTCAGTCCTTCTCTATCCTAATTTTTCTGTTACTTTTTTCTGACTTTGATTTTGTATAGAGTTACAAATGTGGATATAGATATATATTACTCTGGAAATCTGTCTTTTAAAATTTCAAAATAGGGGCGCCTGGGTGGCTCAGTCAATTAAGCGACTGCCTTCGGCTCAGGTCATGATCCCGGAGTCCTGGGATCAAGCCCGCATTGGGCTCCCTGCTCAGCCGGAAGCCTGCTTCTCCCTCTCCCACTCCCCCTGCTCATGTTCCCTCTCTTGCTATCTCTCTCTCTCTCTGTAAAATAAATAATAAATAAAATCTTTAAATTTTCAAAATAACTGTATGCTAAGGAACAAAACATAGTCTAATCAGCTGTGAGTAGTTACTTACTGAACTCCATCTCTGTGTGCATGACATTAAATGGGTATACAATTTAGGCCCTGCCATAAAAAAAGCTTACAATCTATTTAGGAGATAAAATATATACTCCAATATTTACAGAATACTGCAAGACAATAATAAGAGAGGAACCAGAATAGTATGTAAAAAAGTGATTTTTTTAATGGCCTGTATACATTTTTCTAGGGTTCTTTTACCCCCAAAGCATGAGTGTGTTACCACTACAGCCTTACAAAATTTAGCCAAAAAAAAAAAGGAATATTAAACATTGTAATATTCTATTACAAAACATTTCTTTTTTTTGGTGCACAGGTCCATGTGTTTATTAAATAGGATCATTCTTTGCTTGCCTTTTTAGAGGCTTATCTCTGAGAAGAGAAGTTCTTACTGCTTTGCTTTCTACATTATGCACATGTGAGATTCAGGAACTCAATTGTACATCCTCAGAAAATGCAAAGAATGATTCCTCCACCCTCACCATCCAAAAATAAATAAATAAAAGAACAGTGACATATTTAGAGTACATACTAATAAAGCAAAGCTGGGAGTTCTGATGTTTCACTTAATTGAGTTATAAACAAGAAAACTGTCAAATCTTGCCACTGCCCCATTGATGCCTGTGGATGTGTGAATTTCCTCCATGTGTGTGCTCTGTGTCCTTTAGAACACCCACAGTGGAGATGAATCACTAAGGTGTGTATTAGTCTGACAGTCCTAGAAAGTATCACGATGAAAAGCCAAACCCAGGAAACGGCATTTCATTTAGTTCCTGGTGTACTGCTAATTGATCCCAAACCCTTCATTACTGTCTAGTGCAAAAGGCTAAGTCGAAAGGAGGCATTTAGAAAGTAGCTTAAGTGAAAACAAGGCATGGCAAAATTCTAGGTCTTGTGAACTTCACTTGCTCTGTTCCTGTGTTGTTACACTGATTCTAAATTTATCTTTTATTTCAGGTCACTTGGAAACCCCCACTCATGCAGAATGGAGACATTCTTAGCTATGAGATCCGCATGCCTGATCCTCATATCACTATAACCAATGTGACTCCCTCAGTGTTAAGTCGAGTAATTACTCATCTGATTCCTTTCACTAATTACTCTGTCACCATTGTAGCTTGCTCAGGAGGTAATGGGTACCTAGGAGGGTGCACAGAGAGTTTACCTACCCACGTTACCACCCACCCCACCCTACCTCAGGGTATTAACCCATTGTTGGTGATTCCACTAAGTGAATCATATATTGGGATTTCATGGCAGCCACCATCCAGACCAAATGGACCCAATTTGAGGTAAGAGAAAGTGACTGTGCTTTTGGATTCTGCTATGGTGTTATCTTCAGGAAGGAAGGAAAGAAGGAAGGGAGGCTTTTACTCACGTATGAATGTAGAACTAATTCCTAATTGGATACCCCCACTCATAACTTGAATACAACTGCATATTGTGTATCTTGACTTATATGGAGCCATAAAAGTTCATAGAGATAAAAATATAATTTTGTGAAGCTCTAAAACCCCTTGAAACAACAATCACTGTTCTCTAACAATTCCTGATATAATCCTTCTCTTGATTTTCAGAATATGTTTTTATTATATGTTAGGCAAACTTGATGCATGTTCTAAATGATACATTTACACAAAAATGCCTCAAAATCCTGGAGCTAACACAATAATTCTCTGGCAGGGTATTATTATCTGGAAACTTGTAAAGAATGTGGTCAGGGACATAGATAAGATGAAAGAAATGTGTGTGAGTCTGAAATAGCTTTTTAACAACCTCAACTTGACACTTAGCCAAGAGTAGCCAGTTGATAATATTATCGTTATTTATAAAACATTGATGGGTTGACATCTTAGAAAACCATTAACTTTATAAGCATTTTGTATTTCCACTTTGTGTGAAACTGGTGATAATGTTTTGGCAAATCTGAAATAAAAGAAATCTAAAATGTTATCATTCTTACTGATAATAGTAAAATGTGAATGTAGCTGATTACTTCAAAATAATTGAATACCTGAAACTTGGGCCGGAAGACAGTGATTATCTGGAAAAAAACTTCGTGATTGTAAATTAAGATGTTTTCTTTTCATTTATGTGCACACACCAGACACTCATACCATGAAACAACCTGAGTTTTGGTAATAACATTAGTCGAGATAATCCCGATGTTTCTGCTTGTCTTTTGCTTTAGATATGAGCTTCTGAGACGTAAAATCCAGCAACCACTTGCATCAAATCCCCCAGAAGATTTAAATCTGTGGCACAATATTTATTCAGGAACTCAGTGGTTTTATGAAGATAAGGGTCTTAGCAGGTGAGATTACAAAAACTATAAAAACAAATGCTGGCATTTAGTCTTGGGCATGTTGACTAGTTCAGAGTATCTTTGTGTCTTCATTGTGTGCACATGTTATCAGTTGTGCAATAAAACATGTTCGGTGATTATCTGTGGCATTAATCATCGAACTGCAACAGTCAGCATGTTTCATGTTTGCCATCTTAACTGTATGCTTGCAATAAGCCTTTTGAATTCGAACTTGTACATGTTTGAGCTCTAGCAAGACATGAAAACTTAATAGAGGAGTTTAGAAAAACTGAACATCTATAAAACGAGGGAGGAATGAGGGAATGACTGGGCACTTACCAAATGCTTACTACTTCTGGAAAATAATTGTTGCAAGTCATTGATTCAGCCCACAGAAAATTAGTTAGCACACTTGGGAGCTAGAAGAATTCAATCTAGGGTTTAAAGGAACTGGGAGACAGGCAAACAGGGGATGTCAGCGAAGAGCACTGTGTGAGAGAGCCCGCTGACCTGGCTGGGTTTCATCTGGCACTGGAGAACCGGTTTGGGACCTTACGTAAGTCACGTAACTTCTCCAGGCTTACATTTGGCCATTAGCAACATGAAGAGGTTGGATGGGATGGGATGATTGCTGAGCGCAGGCAATGTAATCAAGTTGCCAGAAACCAGAACAGAACAGAATCCACAAATGCTATTTTGTGAATGCTTTTCAGACATGTGTTTCAATAACTTTTCTATCAGCCTTATTATTTTCCTGGACCCACTGCTAACTCGCTCTACTCTGAACCCTGTTTACAGCTCTGGCCTTGCTTCCCTCTCTTCCTCACTGAGACTTGTCCCAGCCTCATTCACCCCCTTCCAGGGCCTGTGATGTGCCACACGTCCTCACTCAGCGTCTCCCTATCCCTGCCCTCCCCCTTTGTCTGACTACATTATCCATCACATGTTGGCCTGAAAGTTTCCTAGTGGGCTTCCCGGCCCACTCTTCCTGGTATGACTCCACTGCCCCTCTGTGTATTCTTATAACACCCTCACATATCACGAGTGTCAGTTCTGTACTGGCCTGGGGACTCGTCTGGACACTCCATTATGTTGTCAGATCCACCCTGAGGACTTTGCCTTCATGACTCTGCACCCTCAGTCCCTAGAGGACCCTCATGGGCCCTGGAATAGTTGTTAAATGAAAGAATATGTTAACTCAGGAAAGGGTGGGTCATTTGACATCTCTGGGTCTTAGAGGTGTTAATTGTAGTGTTGTTCTCTTTTCGGAATTTTAAGGGAAATCCCTAACCATCTTAAAGGATTGTGATGGGAAAACCTTATAGATGTTGTAAGGTTCTTGAGGGTGGGGGAGGCAGCACAAATCTGATGAAGCAACAGATTGAAACACAGGAAATTGCCATTTTTGTAAGTCAACCTAAATTATCATGGTCACTAGACTATTCTGCACTATTTTTAATTATTTACTTCATCCAACATCATTCTATAATTATCACTTCAGTTGAAGAAATTCGTGTATTCAGCAATTTCTTCTTGCTGAAAGGCACTAGGATAAGACAAAAATGAATTCAAGCATAACCCTTGACCTCAGAATCCTCACAGTCTAGTGGAGGAAAGCACACCACACCCACGGCTATATGCGTACTAATTGCTTTTCTTTTTTTTTTAAGATTTTATTTATTTGAGAAAGAGAGAGCGTGGGGGCGGAGGGTGGAGCGGGGCTCGATCCAGATCCAGATTACAACCTGAGCCGAAGGCAGATGCTTAACTACCTGAGCCACACAGGCGCCCCCGTATTAATTGCTGTCATCCCAGTTCACTACTTAGTCACCAACACTGCCCAGGGAAATCTTATAGAAAAGTAGCTTTCTATGATCTGTGAACTCCAAATGCTTTAAATATACCATTTTCTAAAATAAACCGACCTTGACTATTTAACATTACTGAGTTAGATGTTTAGCCATGAAGTGTTTGAAAAAGAGAATAAACCTCAGAAAGTGAATGTTTCTTTGTAGAAGAAATGAAAAGTTATAAAAGAGAGCTAAAGCCAGACATTTATTATTGAATTTTTAGTGATACCTCTAAGAATTTTTAATGAGAAGTCCAAATCTAAGATTTAAGAAAAGAGATAGAGTTAAATCCCCACAAATCAAGTTGAAATGTAAGGTGACAATAACATATGGATGACAGCTACTTCTAAAAGGGAGGTATACATCTAACAAAATATGCTGCGTGTTGTGTTGACTAGCCTCATAATGCTAAATGTCAAAGGATTATTTTTTCCTGCTAGGACTAGCAAAAAAAAAAAAAAATTCTTTTTAGTCAAATAACTGCTATGACCCATGCAAGCAGCTTGTGGTAAAAAAATATATATATATACATGAATTTCTTTTTAATATTAAAAATAAACAGTATAAGTCTTCATATGATGAGAACATTTTTTCTAGCCCTCTACCCTTTGTAAGTCCAAAAAAAAAGGCTAGGGGCCCCTTCAGCCCGAGAGGGTTCTCTCACAACTCTGAGAGAAAACTGGAAATTAGTCTACTGGTGGGCACTGTGTGTTGTGACCATTTTTCTGTTAAGAAGTGATCTTTCTTGGTAGAGGCTGCCATTACCCACCTTGACTGCTAGCAGCCAGGGCTCATCACCCCTGCTGGTAAGCCAGGGAGGGGTCTCTCAGATTGCAGAGGGGAGGACCCCAGCTCTCAGCTCACTTTGTTACACACCTGTCTTGAAGCTCTTTAATGACCTTACCCTTTGGCTTTTGTCTTCTTGACTTATTTGTTTGGTTGGCTATTTTTTTGGAGTGGGGAGGAGTAATTGAATTCTGAAGCCTTTAAGAGAACAAGCAATTTCCTATTCTCCTCAGACTCCATCATTCCTTCTTTCTTTCTTTCTTATCTTACATATACATAAATAAGTGGAACACTGAAGTGTCTCTCCCCATCTTGACCTGATATCACCACAGCTATATCTAGAATCTGTTTTTAAAATGGCACTTCTCTTGATATAAAAAGTAAAATTAAGATTCACTGGGCATCCCTTTATGAATGTATCTGTGAGTATAAATATAAATTGAAGTCAATTTCCTTGGTCAAATGATCTATTTTGGTTAGCTGTATGTTTATGATAGATAGAAAACACACCAATTTAATCTAAATTGTTATTATATTCTGAAGTTCAAATCATTCTAGTAGTTATTTTTCCCATTTTATCTCCATGTACAGAATAGAATATTGAGCTAATTATCTAGATAATTTAGTTTAAACAAAAATAGTTTTGTCCTTACGACTGTCTTAGGTAAGGGCTGATTTTATCTGAACTACACAGTTAAGTTGCCTCATTACTGAATTTTTGCTCTGAGTAGACATGAACTCAGTGTAGCTGTAAGCTTATATGATTTGTCAGTATCTAACTTTTCTTCCTTAATAATTCTGTGCAAAATAGCCAAGTTATGGTTGTTGGGGGAACCATAACTTTGAGTTCCCTGACATTTTCATCACTCGGAAAACCTGGTGAACATGCTGTTATCATCTGATGCTGAGGTGAGCCAGGCAAGGTTTATTGGGGGGCAGCGACCTCCTCATTGCAAGCATCAGCCCACCCTTATGATTTCCTGTGCCTTGTTTTCTGAGTGATCAGATAAAACCACCAAGAACACAGTGTTGGCATGCTCTCCTTTTTGCTGTGGATTTGATGCAGGAGGAGCAAGTTATAAAAATATAGGTTATTTTTTCTATTTTCAGGAAAATGTTGACTTGTAGATAATAGTAACTTAGCTGCAATTAAATTTATAAAGGGAAGTGTGTTCTAACTCCTGTTCGTTTTCTGAATGTACTTCTTTACAATGACAGTCTGAAAGGAGACTTCCATGTGACTCCTCAAGGATCCATTAATTGTCTTATCTTGAATGTATTCAGGGTGCCTGGGTGGCGCAGTCAGTTAATTGTCCGACTCTTTATTTCAGCGTGGGTCATGGACTCAGGATCCTGGGCTTGAGTCCCACATCTGGCTCCATGCTCAGTGGGGAGTCTGCTTGAGGATTCTCTCTCTCCCTGTGCCCCTCCCACCCAAAATAAGTAATTTTTTTTTTAAGATTTTATTTATTTGACAGAGACATAGAGCCAGAGAGCTCAAGCGGAGGGAACGGCAGAGGGAGAAGGACAAGCAGGCTCCCTGCTGAGCAGAGAGCCCGGAGTGGGACTCGATCCCAGGACCCCGGGATCATAACCTGAGCTGAAGGCAGATGTTTAACCATCTGAGCCACCCAGGTGCCCCATAAATAAATCTTTTAAATAAATAAATGAAAGTATTCAAAATTAAATAATTCATATTATTTTCAAAAAATAGTTGAACTTGAGTGTTTTAAAATTAAATTCTTTAGCTAAATATATCATAAAATCTAAGTTTAAATTATATTGGCATAGATTCTAATGTTTTTAAGCCTTCCAAAATGAAATGTTTCAAGCCCTAAAAGAGGATGTAGTTTCTGGGGGTTAATATTCAAAAGAATATTCCTTTCATTTCCTTCCTTTGCAATAAGATCAAATGTACACAGATAACATGTCCTGCTTTGCTAATATGGAAAGACTGGGCCAGTTCCAGGAGACCTGTTCCTATAGCATAAGTATATTTAAGTTGTAGCTGTTAAGTAAAGAAGTTAATTTTGTACACAGAGGGTGAGTAGAAGGAAGGCGCTTCTCCTATGACCACTAATGTGAAGTAGAACCTCTTGTTTTCTTCATTAACGTCAAAACGTGAATAAAAGTCAGGACTCAGAGTGAAAGCCAACTTCTGTGCACATTGTGGTGCCATCTCCTAGGAAGGGACTTATTCAAAATGAGCAAATATGTGTCTATTTCACATTTAAATTAAAGTGGTAGAGTCACTGTGTATTTCTCCATTGAGTTTTTTTATCACTCTAAATTTACCTCAAGCTATCCTTTTGCAAGTGCCATCATATGAAACTTTACCTCATGAAAAATGAGCCTCCAAATGTGAATGAATACATTTTTGTTGTAGGAGATTTTTTCCGTTTTATTCAAAACAAAACAAAAAAACAAAACAAAACAAAACAAACCCACCCAAACTAGTTTCTTTGCATTTCTTTCTGATGTGATGACATAGTAGGACAAAGACAGAAATTACAGCAAAATTATTTTAGGTATGGCATTCTGATAGCGTGATTATAGATGGCCACAATAATATGAGAGCAGCAGCTTGCCCTTGCAATCTAGAAAGTATCATGTTATGAAAACTTTCAAGGGTGATAAGCAAATATCAAAAGAAAAAAATCTCCAGTAGCATATTTAGAAACAGTAAATAAGTGGTATAGAGAACAGGCAGGCACTGTCAAAGAAATATACAAACAACTGCAGATTTAAGCAGTAGGAACAGTGTTGCATTTTTGTTTGCTTATTTGTTCATTCCCACAAAGGATTTGGGGATGGAAGGAAGAGTATGCTATCTGAGGTTTCTCAAATCCTCCCGTGTGTGATGCCGTACTCCAGCACGAGCTGGGCTGTGGCAGATACGAAGAAGAGTTAGTGGAAGAACAAGTGAATAGCCTGCATTTTCAGAAGCATGATTTATATTGGTGACAATATTGACACATGAATTCTGTTAGGACATCAATAAAGTTGACACATTTTTAATTCTGATGAAAATAACCTGAGGCATTCTGTGGCTGCACTGAAGAATTTTATTGGTTACAAAAACACATCAGACCCTTTCAAGATTCAAGCCTTCACATATTTTCCCCTGGAATAATGCTTCCCACTAGACAAATGTCTTCACTGCACAAAATGCCACTTGTCATCAATACTTAGCCCAAATATTACCTCCTCTGTGAAGACTTCCTGACCGGATGAGGTTCAACTAGATGCTCTATCTGAAGCATGTTGGGAGAAAAAGGGATAAATGAACCCATTTTTTGGAGTTCTCATTTAAAAACATATTTCTGTCAATATGTATGTTCTCCAGAACAGATATCATGTTCATTATGTTATATCTAGAATGTTGTTAATATTCAACAAATATTCTTGAATGAATGAACAAATCAATGAATGAATAAATGAAATGATGTAGCAATATGAGAGACAGTATAAAGTACCATGTATAAAAGAAACATCTTGCTAAGTTTCAGTAAGGCTTGTTTCTTTATTGGATAGGTAGATTTTTGTGACACTAAATCACATATGACCTGAAAGTTATGAGACTGAATGCTTTAGTAACTATGAAATATCCATCCATTCATTTATGAATTTTGCTACTCTGTAAATAAACAGATTACTGGATCATATAAACTTCAACATCTAAACGGAACCTAATTTTCTAATTCACTTGAGGAAGAACAACTGTACTTTGAAATGAGTACATTTCCATAAATAAGTTCTTAGTATAAATTATCTTTTACAAGGAAATATACCTTAGTCATTTCTATAACACAACAAAGTTTTCCATTTTCTGTGTATTGGTGAAGGGAGACCTTGAGGATGGTCTCAGACAAATTAGTAATTTAGAGAATAGCTATTATAATAACCCAGCCTTCCTAAATTGACCTCAAATAGTTAAGTTTTACTGGCTACAGAATAGACCCTATATGAAGTGTTCATTCACTTTGCAGATTTCAAAAGCCGTTTCCTACAGTTTGAAATGGTACATTTTTCAAGACATCTCTACAGACCACAATTAGTATTTTGAGAAGTTGGTTTGATATAAGTAAGTTTTGCATGAGTATATGATGTCAGTGAGTCTAGCATTTTTCTTTTTCTTTTTTTAAAGATTTTATTTATTTATTTGACAGAGAGAGAGATCATAAGTAGGCAGAGAGGCAGGCAGAGAGAGGGGGGGAAGCAGGCTCCCTGCTGAGCAGAGAGCCTGATGCGGGGCTCCATCCCTGGACCCTGAGATCATGACCCTCATGAGCCAAAGGCAGAGGCTTTAACCCACTGAGCCACTCAGGCGCCCTCTGGCATTTTTCTTTTAAAAGTATCCTTTTATTATATGTAAATGGAATGTCACATTTGATGTCAATAATAAACATCTCAGTCCATCTAAAAACCAGCATACCTTGAATGGATAGAAAAAAAAACACTTTAAGCACACTAATACATATATTCATTTTTCACATGAAGTGGCAAAACATAAGCTATCACATATAGTCATAAGTATATACACTGACAAACATAAAGATTTGGTTTTGGATGCAATGAAAATGATGTACTTTAGTATTTCATTTAAGAGAATTCAAGATTTTGAATCTTTAAAAATTTAACTTAACCATTTGAAAGTTAAAGAAAATGCAAAATACAGATGCATGACATTAAGTCAAATGCCTGTCGATTTCTCAATTAAATAAAATAATGAATAATGGGAAGAATTTAAGATTAGAAATGAGACTAGAGGCTTGCTTAGTCAAACTAGTATAACCTTAGGCGAAGCCACTTAACTTCTCAGGATCTCAGTTTTCTTATCTGTAAAATGTAGCAGGTGTTTTATTAGTTGAAGTGGAAAAACTCTACAGCCATGTCTCGCTCAAAAATTTTAATATTACTTTGGAAATGGGCACTCCAATTACCTATATGACCTCAATTTCTTCTATACAGGTATAAATTGTATATTTCAGCACAGGTAAATTATGCAATAGCCTAAAGGCCCTACAGAAGTTGTTTACAATGTATCATTTAGTCAGTGATGTTGTTAATTCCAGCTGCAGAAAAGAACCACACAAATGGTATCACTTTAAAGCCATAAAGATTACTAAATGTCTAATAGCATAGATATGTGAAAGAAAAATTCGACTATTGTAGGAGAGAAGATTAGGCATCCAGACTTTAGCTAAATTTGTGTTAAGCCATTTCATGAAATAAAGCACAATTAAAAGTATTTCACCCAGGGAGAAAGTTAATGAAGCCAAGGTCACTGGTTCAATTCCCAAGTGAGCCATTAGCTTTTGTTTCATTCCATTGTCACACACTTGCTACCCTCTTATCCCCAACTCCCCATCCTTCAAATTCATACTGATGGTTACAGAGGAAATTTGGTGAGACTATTTGGATATGTAAGCAAAAATCTATCCCCAGTGCTAGAAAAATAACTCAAAGGTCAAGCCCCAGTGGTATGACATCATCCAAGTACTGACGGATCAGATTATCCTTATGATGATTATTACTATATTACTGCCATCATTATTATGGTGGGAGCATTGCATCATGGTTAAAAGAGCAAGCTCTAGAATTGTGCTGTCTGGATTTGAATCTCTCCTGTCCCACTTACCAGCTTGACAACTTGGACAAGTGACTTAACTCTGAGCCTTATTTTCCTCATTTTCCAAAATAGTTGTTCTAATAGCACCTTATAGGGTAATTGTGAGGAATGAGTGAGTTAATCCATGTGGAAAATCCCCGAAACATATTAATGACTAAGTAAACGCTATTATTATCTTTCTGTTGTCTTGCTCATGTTGACTATTTGGCACTTGCTGAAAAACATTTGTAGTAGTTTCCTCTAGCTGCTAGAAACAAGCTGGGTGACATAAAACAATAGAATTTTTTTCTCTTACACATCTGGAGGCTAAAAATCCAAATTCAAGGTGTTGTCAGGGTCACACTCCCTTCAGTCTCTGGAGAAAAATTGTTTCTTGCCTGTTCCAACTTCTGATGATCCCAGTTGTTCCTTGGCTTGTGACGGTATAACTTCAATTTCTGCCCCCACCTTCATATGGCCATCTTCTTCCTGTGTGTGTCTGCCTCTGTATCAGAATTTTCCTGTTTGTTTTTATAAAGACATCACTCCATTGCATTTAGGGCTTTCCTGAACCTTGTATGACCTCAACTTGACCACATCTGCAAAATCCCCAAATAAGTTCACATTCACAGGTACCAGGGGCTGGAACTTAAACATATCAGTTAGGTTGGGGGGGAGGTACAGAATTCAACCCATTACAGCATACAAAGCAGAAAAAAAGAAAATAAGGCACAAGAAGAAAAAGTAAAGCAAACAAATGCTAGAAAATCTGATGCTAGTACTTATTTGGGGGAAATAGGTAAATAGCCTCAAAGAAATCACTGTCCTTACCTATCACTACAACAGAGCAACACCTTACATGTGGCTGAGGCATGTATACCAAAGGTATCCAAAATACCTTTGGACCATGAGTGAGAAACAAGATGACTTCAACAAGCAGTAGGAGCAGACTTCAACATAGGTGGTGGCAAAATGCTGTGAGAATCGTGGCAGAATTATTTGGCATAATCCTGCAAATGGCATCCTCCCTTTGGCAAGCATAAGTTGTCACTTACTGAGACACGTTCCATGGGCCTTGCATTGGATGCAGGCTGTCTTGGATGGCATCATAAACCCAAAGAAGGGGACGATGATCTAAGGCCAGCATATGCCCTGAGTACTGGATGTCCCCGGGGATAGTGATGTGTTGTGCAACATATTTAAGCAAATTTCATGGTCTAAGCAATTGTCCACGCAAAGCCTGACTGTCTATAAATGGCAATTTCCTATCTGGGCAGTTTTGAACCAAATGAAGAGAGCATGATAGTCTTCTGCCTGAAAGAGCCAAAAAAGACTTAAAAAAATATATGGCTTTACTTTATCATTGATTTAATACATGACTTGGAAAGTCCTCATCATCTCACATCACCATGTCCAGTTTTCTCCTTCTGCAAAGCAATATTCAGTTTCCACTGTACTGACTCAAGTAAATATGTTCACATGATGGCAAAATGCAGCTCGCTGTAGCAGAATTCTCGGTGGGAGAATGTTGTACCCTTTGGTCACAGTTACGATTTAATTTAGGGGTTTATCTGTCTTCCAATGAGATTATAGGAAGGAAGGATAGGTGTAGGAAGAAAATGGTGATGAGGGATTCTGATATTTGAAAATGGATGAGTTTCCCAAAAGAAGAGCATAAAACTGTCTGGATCAAATTCAGATAGAATGCTGGCAGGTTGCCAGGTTTGTAATTGCATCTTGAATTGAGCTGTAATCCTCACCACTTCCGAAAACAATAAAAGTGAGAAAACGATAAACCGCATTTGTTTTAAATAGCAGGTATTTGCTTTAGCATACTAATAAAATATTTTCCCTGACACTTTGGTGAAAGCTCCAGAGCTACAAAGATAGTGGTATGTTTTTTTGTGGAGGTAGGGAAAAGAAACTAATTCTCTCCTGTAGGGGGAAACAGAAAATGGTGCATTTTGGAGAGATTAAAAAGGGAAAATCCTGTGTTTTTGTAAGGGAAAAGAAATATGTGTGTTTCGTTTTCCATAAAAGAGAAATTTATAATGACTTTTTGAAAAACGACCTTTCAGGTTTACAACGTATGAGTATAAGGTGTTTGTGCACAACAGCGTGGGTTTTACACCGAGCCAAGGAGCTACGGTGACAACATTAGCGGGCCTTCCAGAAAGGGGCGCCAACCTCACTGCAACGGTCCTTAACCACACGGCCATAGATGTGACATGGGCTAAACCAAGTAAGTCAGCTCCGCATGTCTTTAGTTCCCCTTAGCTTATTGTACCAAAATGAATTTAAACTGGACACATTAAAAAATAAAAACAAGAAGCTGAGACGCTTGTGCTACTCTTCAGAGCCAGACTCTCCCTGCTTTGACATCCTTCCTGGGCCTTCTCACCTTCTTCTCTTCTTTTTGGTTGGGAAAGTAGTTTCTGTCACACCAACCAGTTGTGATAGAAATGTCCACATATTAATTTGCTAGAATGCAATACTGTGTACTTTTCCACAGACAGCTCTGACCCCCATCTTGTAACTCAGCACTTATTAGCAAGAATCATTGACAGGACTGAAGTCATATGAGGGATTTTTCAGAGGGAATCATCTTCAGCGCTGGTTTTAGACAGAATTCCAACTTGGCACAGGAAAATGGAACCTGGACATCAATATTGGGCTTGCTTCAATAATGCAGCGCTCGCCCTGACCCCATTCAGAACAAACCTCTATGGGCAGTTAGAAGAGCTCAGAGATGGATCTAATCTGCTCCTGCAACTTTACAAACACAAAAACTGAAATTTCAGATCTTGTTGGTCCAATGAGTAGCATTTAACAGCAGAACTGTTAATTTGTAGTGATCCATTATCACCATTAGGAAACAACACTGAATTTATCATGGAAATATGTGTTGTTGCCCTTCTTACGAGTACCACTTGAGATCTGGCAAATAGTTGCATCAAAACTTGCTAGAGTATTACCAAATATTGAGAAACATAGAATTCAGAAGTCCCCAAGTGAAATGTTTGTCTTACGAAAGAAAACATTACCTGCAAGGGTGATCATCTATGGTTACATCCTACCTAGATGTCTAAGTGCTCTTTGCTGGGGATGGCTGGAGAATAGTGACTGTGTGATTTTCCTCCAGCCTTTGAGTTTTGTTACAACCTAAGATCTGAGTGAATTTGCCTCCACGTTATATTTTATCAGTTGTGAATTAAAACCAGGATTAGGTGACATTAACGGTAAATTAAAATCTGTACTGGCTCTGTTGATCTATGTTGCCACCAAATAACCCATTTTTACAGAAGACTATCACCCTAGGATTTTTATAAGGTTGCAGGTTTCTAATAATCTGTGTCACCTCTATTGGGATCTCTTAAGCCATTTAAATGGAAGAACAGAAGTTAATTGACTCTTATGATTACCCTCTGAGACACCTCTAGGAAAAATACAAAATTTTTATCTGGAGATGGATTTTTATGTATAATATATTTTCACTCATCTCCCTCTTCCTCTCTACCCTCACCATCTGACTCATCTTAAAAGCCTGCTCATAAAGGTGGATGTCCTCCCCCTCATCTGACATTTGAATACTGCTGTTAAGATCCAGCTGCTGAATTTTGCCAGTATAGGTCCTTTACATTATAATTGCATGCCTGAAGTAAGCATGCTTATAAAAACTGACAAACTTAATAGATCTGCAGCAGCTCGCTGAAGTTTCATTACCTTGGTAATCTGAACCTCTGACCTTCGGGATGTAGGTAATGCAATCTGCTGTTATTTCCATTCATACCTTAGAAATATTTCAGATAACTGTTTGTGAGCACAAAGGTTAACTCTCAGAAGAGGGTCAGCTCTCCGAAAGCTTCATGCGTTATCATTTTCTTCCTTCGTGCAACCTGCTAGCCTAAGTAAATTAACTAGTCACTCCTCTGTGATAGGGCCACCTATTTTTTGCCATTTTAATTTAAGTTGTTTCTTTGATTTCCAGGATATGTTTGGCACATTGTTGAATATGCTAAAAGGCACAAAACTGTAGGATGAAAGTCAATTGGATACATTTATAAATATTTACTTATTAAAGATTGCCTTTCAAAAAATCATAAAAATGTATTAAAAAACAAAAAACAAAAAACATTTTCTGTCTTAACTATGACCTCCCCAAGGATATACCCTTTTGATAGCTGCATATTTCTGGTAAATTTTTACTAACCACATATTAACAGGAATGTTATTGAACATTTTAGAAGCACCCATTTTAAATGTTTGCATCGCATTTGGTGTAATTTGGTGTGGTCTCATGTGAGGTAAAAGCATCCCCACCTTCCTTCAGTTCATTTTTAGGGTTCATATAGCAAACTGGAAGCACGCAGATCATATTTACTTCCCCATCCCCCCTACACTGTTTTGCCTATAGTATTTTTCTTAAATAATATTTTTCCAACATTTAACAATTAGAAGATTTCACATAAAGGTGATGATTTGGGGACTGATTTGAAAAACCAAATGATTAGGTGAAATTTTTTCACACTTGAATTCTCCTATGGGTGATTCCATCTATTCTCACTGTTTCAAATTCTCTTAACTAGAGATATTACAAAATTCTATGAAGCCTTATGAAGGCATGATTTTAAAAAATAAACTTTGGAATCAGGGAAACTTGAGTTTGGATCCCAGTTCTAGTATTTTTTTAGCATTATGACTAAAGCAAGCCACTTAACCTTACTGAATCCTAGTTTCCTCATCTAACATCTGGGGATAATAATAATACCTCCTTTAAAATGTTGTGATAGGGATGAAATGAGATAATATATGCTTAGAACTTAGTAATCATTTAATATCTGTATAAAGTATTACTTTGTCTCTAAAATGTTGACAGTGTTTTCAACAGCAATTTTAGAAAAGAAAAAAATTGAGAAAGCATTTCTAATAAAAATTTGGTCATGGCATTCAGATAAAAGCATTTCTACAGTGAGTTAAAGATAGACAAAAAGTAGATGTCACTTTATAGTAACCTAACTTGACTAAAAGGTAGAACCACTAACCATTGCATAGTATCATATATCATAGGATAGGTAGCATATCATAGTATCTTACCCCCTTCCACTTGAAGGTGGTGTTCCCCATGCCCATCACCCTAGAGGCTACACTTACCATTCTTGGAGTTAGTCGTGGCCTTGTGCTTATGTTTGTGCCAATAAAATGTGAAAAGAAATGATTTATGTTTTTTGGTGTCATAGTCACCAAACTTTAGGTATGTTCCTTTCTGTTCTCTCTTCATACTTTCCCTGGACTGGCATGTAGACATGGCAGTTTTCTCAGTTTCAACTCTGCAGGCATAGAGGACACCCTAAGAGAGCCAAACCACATAAGAGAGAGAACCTGGGCTGTTGAAATGGAACACCATCTGATTCACTCACTTTGGGGCTATTATGTGAGATGTAAATTATATCTTTTTTATTTAAGTCACCTTATATCAGGGCTTCTTGGTTACAACAGCTCAGTTAACTCTCTCAGTCCCTGTTGGCCCTATCAGTTCACTTAAGGAGAAGTTATCTATCCTGTTTCCATTGCTAAATATGGAATGATGAATAATTAACATATCTTAGATACACTTTCCTTAAATATAATTTTCTCTGGCAGACTATTGATAGGAGTTGGAACACAATGAAAGACTAAAGTAGCTGGGGGATTTTCTAAATGCAGTTATTTATTTCCTGACTGATGCATGAATTAGATAGAAGGTATGAGAAATCTTTTTGGGAAAGATAAGGAGGCTGGCTTGGATCACTGTCCTAGAGGACCTTCCCACTTCTTTATGTGAGCAATTTTACTCTCTTGCAGAGTAAAGAATTTTCTAAGGAACTAAGTAGTTTGACTTAAAATTTTTGTTGTTGTTGTTAAACTCTACCCTCCACGTAGGACTGGAATTCACAATGCAGAGATCAAGAGTCTCGTGCTCTTCTGACTGAGCCAGCCAGGGGCGCCTCACAAGTAGTTTTAGTTCCTCATGTTTTCCAAGAAGTATTTAGTTAATGACACAGAGCTCTGCACGATGAACTTGGGAAACTGAACACTGATTTGAGACTCTCTGAGCAAGACACACTTCTATTATGAAATAACTTTAATGAGATCTTTTAAGTTTTTGCATTTGAACAAAATTACCTCCTTCCAATGAGCCTGCTAATGAGAGATGTGGCTAAAGAAGTCAATCCTAGACAAATTTGGACACCTATTGAATGTAGTGGTTTTCTGTAATTGCTCTATATCAGGCCACAGACATTTTTAAAAAGCCAGATAGTAAATACTTCAGGCTTTGCATGCTATATATAGTCTGTGTGGCAACTGCTCAACTTTGCTGTTGTAGCACAAACACAGCATAGATGACACCTACACAAGCATGGCTGTGTTCCAGGAACAGTTTATTATGGACACTGAGAAAAAATTTTCATATAATTTTCACATGTCACAAAATACTATTCTTTTGATCTTTTCCCCCCAGCCATTTTAAAAATGTAAAAACCATGCTTAGTTTGCAGATTATATATAACCAGGTGGCAGGTCACATTTGGCCTAGAGGCCAGATTTTGCCCATGGACCATCATTGGCTGACCCTAATGTAGATGCTAAAAATCTAGAGGATGTAATTGATATTAGTAGTAATCTCTAGGGGTGCCTGTATGGCTCACTTGGTTGAGTATCTGCCTTTGATTCAGGTCATGACCCCAGAGTCCTAGGATAGAACCCTGCATTGGGCTCCTTGCTCAGCAGGGAGACTGCTTCTCCCTCTGCCTGCTGCTCCCCCTGCTTGTGTGTGTTCTCTCTCTCTCTCTCTCTCTCTCTCTCTCTCTCTCTCTCTCAAATAAGTAAATAAATAAAATCTTTAATAGTAATCTCTAAAAATAATCCAACAGCATGTAAGGAGCATTACATAAGTGCTTTAGCAAGAGGACTTTCAGCTAGCTTACCTAACAACTGCTTTAAATTATTTGGGAATCTATTACAAAGGAGAGGAGACTGTTGTATATTTGAGAACTGTTGCAGCTAAGATCACATTTCTGACCAACATATAGAGATTACCACCCAAAATGGCATGTAATAGCAAAAATTATGTCCCAAGTTTATAACCTTCTTCTTCAACTCACTGACTTTGGCCTGATTGATATGCTACAGTTAGAGCAACACCTGTACTCAAATAAATTTATGTGATCAACAAAATAAAATATGGGTTACACATCATAGGATTAGAATATCTGAACAAAGTTAACCTCATAGAAATCCTCATTTTTTCTTGTTGTTTCAAACACAAGCTAGCGTGTGCAACTCCAAATCATGTAACTCTAGCTCAGATGTTCACACTTTAATGTCGAAGTCCACCTGGTTGCCAGAAAAATACTTCAAATTCAAGAAGTCTCAAGTGGAACAAGTCTCTATCCCATAATTATTCTTGTGTTTTCTATTTTATGTAATGGAATTCATCCAGAAACCAAAACCATAAATCCGAGATTTATGTAACTCCTCCTTACCCCTTCTAAACTCTCTGGGGTGGCTTAAGGACCTTGGCTTCTTCCATCTAGTAGATCCACCATTCCCTTAGGCCTTGAAGTCCTCCAGGTGGGAAAACTAAAGACAATCGGAGACAGTCAATTCCTCTAAAAATAAGCACAAACTGGTCACATAACCTTATCCAGATGCAAGAAGCCCAGAAAATATATTCTGGCTATTTGACAAAAAGAGAAAAGACACGGGTGTTGGTGAATGCTAACTTTATCTTCTGTAGTGATTTCTAAAGTTAAATGCTATTTGTCCTGTTAATGCTATTGGTGGTTAGTGCTATCTTTCTCTTTTTTTTCATGACTTCCTATTTTATGTATGACATAGAATTCAGTGTACTGTTACTTTCCTTAATCTTCTTACCTGCCATTTTCAATGTTTGCTTATAAATTATTATATAATTATTTTTATATAATTATTTTCTCTAAATAGTTTTAATTTTTATTATCAATTATAAAACTTTCCCAATCTTGAATTCTGGATCTTGATTCACCCTTTTTATCCTCTGGATAAGATTACTGGGAAAATTTTACCATTAAAGTTAAATAAGTTAAATAATTACTCTTTTATATATATGTACATATATACATATACACACACATATATATACATTTTTGTCCTAAATAAGAAAGTCTTTTTGTTGTATTTGCCCATAAATAATTACTTAGATATGTATGAAATTCTTGTATCAAAATGTTTTCCTTCAAAATCTGAAGAAATTGTACCATTGTCTCCCAGCATTTGATGTTCTGGATGAGAAGTCTGAAACTTGCCTGACTTTTTTTCCTTTGTAGATGATCTTTTAATGTTTAGCTTACCTTTGAAATGTTAGAATGTTCCATGATATTTCTGTGTTTGGATATATTGTCATTATTTTGATCAAAACTGTATTAATTCAATTTATGGACATAAACCTTTATGTTAGGTCAGGTTTCTTGGGGTATTTTATGTTCATGATTATTTATTCCACTTATTTTTCAGGTTGATTAGATATTTTTATTCTCTGTCCTCAATATCTATAATTCTGACTTTCATTGATTTCTTCTTAGTCATTTTCCTCTTTATTCTTTCCTACTGTGTACTTTTAATCTGCTTTTTTCTACTTTCTTTTTTCTACTTTTTACTTTTCCAGGCAGATTTGAATTCTGCCATTGCTTTTTATGTTTCCTTGCTGTCTTATTTAAGCAAGATCACTTAACATCTTTGTCTTCATATCTGTCTTTTCATAATTATAGATACGTTTCATAGAGGCTTCTTTTTCATAAAGGCATGTCCCCCCTTTGTTATTTTTAAGAACACAATGCAAATGTTTTCTAAAACTTCCATCTCATTCTCATAAAAGTAATACATACACACACCTTTTGAAGAACCTTTTGAATGTTCTAGACAATGTTTTCCCTCTCTCATGCTACGAAGAAGTCTTGTGACTTAATGTTTTCCTCTTTTAAAAAAGGAAACTATATTCAGGCTCAGCTTTTACCAATATGCAGGGAAGGTGAAATTTACTTGGCTCCTCGTTCTAGCTATTTCAATTCCAACAGCATTCCTCTCTCAGAAGTAGACTCAAGGTCAGCAGCCTTTAATTTTGTGCTGGTCTATTGAATTAAGGATGTATCTCCTGTTTCTTAGACAGTTCAGTGACTTGGGAAGAACCCACTGAAGTTTAAAAACTTGTTTGAACAATGAAAAAGCATACTCTTGTGCATGCACTGCTCCCAGAACTTCTCCTAAGATGACTAAGATATGAAGATATAATGTGTTTCTTCTATTTTTCTGTGTTTTGTACTCTGTACTAAATGAATGAGTGAAAAGAAATGTTGAAGCAGATGTTGGTAAGAGGCAAAGTAATGCAGAAATTTGGCATTTATTGCCCAGAGATGTTTCTGGTTATAGAAGACTCTATATCATGGAGTAAGACATAACCAATGGAACACAATTGCCATCTTTTTCTGTGTTTTGAGGGACAGTAGATTTTGTTCTATTTCCAGTGGGTTGACATATGGTCCATGGCTTAGAATGGGCATCTAATGGAATTTTATGGAGAGTCAACACAAAATCTTTGTTCATCTTGACCTTACAGTGCTGGTCACAATATTTTCAATGTATATACATAGGTACATTGATTGAAACTTTATGGGAGAGAGATTAGGGACATTAAATAACACAGGTAAAGCCCATTTATAGTTGCCAGTAAAGTTTGAAAGCACTTCATCAAATTTTATCTTTAGGGCTTGTATCTCTAACCAGAATCCTCACTTAACAAACTAAAATACAACATAAACTTCAAATCTAGCACACTTTCCATTATTCCTCAGCTGCCATAAATTAATGAGAAATACTATTGTAAGCCAGTAAAAAATAATTCAATGAAAGAATAAACTTTTGCACTCACAGCACCCATGGCTTTGCTATACTTGACTAACATCATCTGGGAAAATATTGATGGATATAAATAACCAGTCCCTGCCAATGCAAAATAATGACCCCATTATTGAAGGTACTTACATGTTGTGACACCAGAGAAAAGAAAATATTAATCTCCAGAGTCTTCCAAGTTTGTTACTAAAGATCTCTCACCATGAACTCTTTCAACTATACTGGCATACCAAACCTTTTGACTGTTGCTAGAGATAAAATCAAAGCAGTACTGTGCTCAGCATTCAGTTTTTATGCAAGACCCCCAAGATCTTAATGAAAGGGGATCCTTGATGAAAATCATATGTCCTTTAAAGCCATATTCCTTTGAGTCGCCATATGATATGATCTCACATATCAGAGATACTGTACTTTAATGACCATAAAGAGAAAGGACGTCTTTTCTTCTGTCTTTGGACTAGTGCTACTGAACTGTTTTGATGCATACTTTTACATACAACTTCTGGAAGTTTGTAAACCAGCATCCTACACCACAATCCTAGCATGAACCAAGGTAATAGTTTCTGCTTAAGTTCTTCAAAAATTATACTAATGTATGTAGAGTAGTACACTATATAGTATACTATTTCCTACCTAAGAAAATGTGGCTATTTTATGGCTTCTTTTAATTTTTAATTTTTTTTGTATTTTTAGTTAATCTATGGACTTTTTTAAATTTAAATTTAATTAGCCAACATATAGTACATCATTAGTTTTTGATATAGTGTTCAATGATTCATTAGTTGTGTATAACACCCAGTGCACATCAGATCACATACCCTCCTTAATGCCCCACCTCCCTCCCTTCTGCAACCCTGTTTCCCAGAGTCAAGAATCTCTCATGGTTTTTCTCCCTCTCTAATTTCTCATTCAGTTTTCCCTCCCGTTGTCTATGGTCCTCTGCACTATTCCTTATATTCCGCATATGAGTGAAACCATGTAACAGTTGTCTTTCTCTGATTGACTTATTTCACTTAGCATAATATCCTGTAGTTCCATCCTTGTCAATGTAAATGGTAGATATTCATCCTTTCTGATGGCTGAGTAATATTCCATTGTTTATATGGACCACATCTTCTTTATCTATTCATTTGTTGAAGGACATCTCAGCTCCTTCCACAGTTGGGCTATTGTGGACATTGCTGCTATGAACACTGGGGTCCATGTGCCCCTTATTTTCACTATATCTTTATCTTTGGGGTAAATACCCAGTAGTGCAATGGCTGGGTCATAGAGCAGCTCTACTTTTAACTTCTTGAGGAACCTCTGTACTATTTCCAGAGTGGCTGTACCGGCTTGCATTCCCACCAAGCATCATTGTAGAAAGGTAACGTGAAGCAGAACTTAGAGCAAAGAAGGAGAAATCGGGTAAAAGCAGAAAAAGAAAACAGTAACCAGTCTTTGAAAGGATGATGGTTGAGGAATTGATGAGTTATATTTGTGAGACAGTAAGTTATTGATTTCGACACCTTTCAAACATTTGTCTACATCATATAAACACAATGAAGTAGGAGAAAATAATGAGAATCTTGATAAAAATTCAAATATCATCCTGGGATCCTACTGAGCAAATCCTTAAGGAGAGTATGCTGAATCACTCTACAAAATCAACAGTGTACATAACAGGATATCTATCTCACATTCTTTTAGGAAGCATTTAGCAATTTCAAAAATGCATCAAGTTCTAGGATTAATGTCAGGAAATGCCCTAATTTGCATTTGCATAGAATTCTCTCAAGGATGATGTTACTACTGGAAGTTATTCCATGTTTTGAATACTTTATTTTACTCTTAGTTTCAATTTGTAACTGTTATATTAAAGTTCTGAAGATTACTTGAATAACTGTAGGTAGCTTAATTAAAATATTTAAAAGGATATTTTCCCCTTCTAGACACAGCTGAAGATAAAGTTTATCTTCTATTTTTCCCCCTGAGAAACCCTTTTAGATCAGCTACATTTATAGTACCCTGCTTTTGTTGTTAACAGCCTTTCAAGACCTACAAGGTGATGTTGAATATTATACACTTTTTTGGAGTTCTGCTACCTCAAATGAATCTCTCAAAATCCTCCCAGATATAAACTCTCATGTCATCAGCCACTTAAATCCAAACACAGAGTATCGGATTTTTATCTCTGTCTTCAATGGAGTCCACAGCATCAGTGGTGAAGTACTGCGTGCAACCACTTTCGATGGAGGTAAGTCCAGATTTCAAGGGACACTTGGCTTCAGAGATGCAAATGAAATTGATTGATTCTTGCTGAGGTTGAGATCAGTCATCCCTCCATTATAAAATTTCCGGTGTTGGAGGGAAGGGGGTTGGGGCTAAAATGCTTAAGTGCTCACTGTCATCAAGTGGCAGATCAATACATAGTCCCTTAGAGACAGCAGCACAAGGCTCTAATAATGGGATATTAGCCCAGTTTGTTCCTGTTCTTTTCGGTGTATGCTGAGTTTGGAGCTGAGTTCACATCAATAAATGGTGACATTTAGAAACATTTTTTTTTAAGATTTGCTCTCAGAAGCAGTATACTTTTCAAAATGACAGCTAGACACAGTGAGGGCTCTCCCTGAGTCACCAGAAATGGTAGGTGGAAGTTCAGCTACTGAGAAAAATTGCCTATGACTCATTTCTAAGCCAGTTAGAAAGGGGGAGGAAGCAAGGGAAGCAACTTGTGAGTCTGAAATGTGTTTGGAATGGTCTTTCTAATCTTTTTGGCTTTATAAAGTCTCATTATAAACATTATAATATCATTACCTCCCAAGCAAGTGTTCCAGGTCATTAGCAGAGCACTTTAAGTGTGGAACCCATTTCCCTTTGTGGTGCCAAAGGTCAACACCTTTTGTTTATAAAATAGAATGGATCACAAGGACAATTTTTCAGCTAGTTAAGATGGGTTCTTATGATAAAAATAGGTCTTTGCATAGTTATTTCTGACATGCTTGAATAATTGTGTAATTTAACGCCAAGCAAGATTTTTTCCTAATGTTAGATTTCATCATTACCTATGGTAATCAACATTCAAAATCATTTACATAATGACAATATTGCATTATTGCTTCATATTGCTTGAGTTACAAGCTAGTAACATCAAATGATTTTTTACGTTCCACCAGCCTCAGCCTCAATGTATTTGAGTTTTATTTTTTGCTTAAGGAGCAAATTTCCTTTCTTTTTTTTTCCCCCAGGAGGTATGGAGTGAAGGGATGGGGAAAGAGACAAATAATAGATATGTGTTAGTGCTGCAGATGGGTGAATAATTTATCATCATATCCCACTGGTCACATAGTATTGAAGATTAGCACTATGCTGGTGGTATAAAGCATTTTACCACCAGTTCTTATGGTTTCTAACTGAGAGTATAATAAGCCAATTTACAGAGGACTACAGACTGTGATAACTTCATCAGAGAAGAGCAGATAAGCAACGAACCCTTTGCTAAACCTAAATACTAATCTGCATTGAGTTTAACAAGTGCTTTTTCAGAGACAGCTGGAGTTTATTCAGTTTCTTCCTTTAATTCTAGAGCCTCAGGGCATGCTTCCTCCAGAGGTTGTCATCATCAACAGTACAGCTGTACGTGTCATCTGGACATCTCCTTCAAACCCAAATGGTGTTGTCACTGAATATTCTGTTTTTGTAAATAATAAGCTCTACAAGACTGGAATGAATGTGCCTGGGTCTTTCATTCTGAGAGACCTGTCTCCCTTCACCATCTATGACATTCAGGTTAGAACACCGTTTTTTGATGGTTAAGCTTATAGGTTTGTTAAATAAAACATGCCATGCTATGTCCCTCAGTGGATACCTCCGGTCTTGGTTACAGATTATTTATTTACCAGGAGAGGGGAGAGAAAAGAGATAAATTGATTAGGATTAAATCTATTTGCTGTGGGCAAACACATGAGTCTCTGGAGAGAAGATAATGGTAAGATGGAAAAAAATGGTGATGATACTCTCACCCTCCCTGGCAAAATGAGGCAAGTCATATATTGGCAGGAAATCTTGTCATGCAGTTTACCTTTATCCTGCCTGGTTCTTTTACTGCTATCAAAAGCAGAATCAGCCTGTGAACGTGGAGACATTTTTTTAATCCCTATTTGTGCTACTCACTATTTAATATCCTCAAGGAAGTTACATAACCTGTTTGATATCAGTTATCTTTTTTGTAAAGACAGTGGACTCCACAACTTAAAACATTCTATCCACCTCTAGCATTCTGTGATTCTGAAGGCAGCAAGAAAACAGAAGTGACTATATGGCAGACAAAATATATTAAAGGGTTTTATCACATGTGTGGCAACCCTCACCTATGTGAGAAGAGTTGTATTTAAACTTTTTTGCCCTTGAACCTCTTTAAGAATCTGATGAAGTCAGTGAGCACCATCCTAGAAAAACACATATGTATTTACTTGACAGAAGTTAGCATGCACTTTCAGAGTGTATTGACTGTGTGAGGCCCAACTCACAGATCTCTTCAAGATCTACTGGTCTTCAAAATAGAAAAAAAAAAATATGGAGACTTTAAGGCATCTACAACAAGAAACTTTTCCCCGAGAAATTGGAAATCTTATTATAGTGCTAGAATGTAAAAGATAACAAGGCTAAATGTGGAAATTAATGATAAAAACAGAATGCAAAGTTTATAGAGGAGGGTGGCAATTCGGTAAATTTTTAAAGAAACTGTGCTACTTCTAACAAAAGAACTTTGTAAATAATTTTCAAAAGATATTAAGCATAGAAATTTTATTTGACCACAGAAACTCTTCACTGGCTTTGTACATTAAGTGCTACCACTTTCATTTTCCCATCCCTTTCCTTTCCCCACATTGAAGGTGGAACCTACACAATCATCTGGCTACAACCAATGCTTTAGCCTCTTCTACTGCAAGGCCTACTTTCCTCAGAAAGCAAAAAGATATTTGATAAAAGAAAGATAGGTTTATTATTTTTCACTACACTCTGTGATTTCCATGAACTGACCTGAGTCATCCTAGCATGGAACATGCAGACAGTTGCTCCTGTTCACAGTTTTTAGAGTGAGTCCATATGTACCCATACATCATAAGTAAAATTATAAAATGAAAATCATACTCAACATAATTAGCCATATCGCTTTATGAGCAAGGTTAGTTTAGGAAGGTGATGGAGGATTTGCTGGATTATTCTCTTTTGGGCCCTCGTGGAGAAAGGTAACTGAATCCTCAAGAGGCAACTTATTCATTTGTTTTACGAGGACTCAAAATACAATGTAAGGTGAGATCACTGGGTGCTACGCACGCATGTCCTGATCCAATTGTCTGACTGTACAGTAAAACTTGATGTGTAAGTGTTTCAGGCATGTTCTACTACGAAACGCTTCACTCACACCTACTGGTTTGCATCACTAGTGGCCTGATGAGAGTGCGTTTTGATTGGACTTAGGACATGGAAAAAGATGAGACAAAAGACCACATTAGAATCTAATACTTAAATTGTGTTACTGGGAGCTAAGATATTCTTATCCTTGATAACTCTATTTTTGTGAAACTCTTCACATTCCAGGAATACTGCTTGAAGTAGTTGTTGCATTGCTGGAAATTTGAATATCAAATTCCAAAGATTTTCGTTTATGATGTCAAAGATGATTTGACCCTATTTAAAATATGCATCTAATTGATATTCCTAGTACTTTAGAATTAAGGTTCTCTATGTTAACCCCCTCTGTAAAATAACCAGTGATTATAAAGCAGACACATAGATGCCAATGAAAATATCTACTTTTTTGAATAAATTCCTTTATATATCCCTTTCATTTTTTTAAAGATTTTATTTATTTGACAGGGAGAAATCACAAGTAGGCAGAGAGGCAGGCAGAGACAAAGGAGGAAGCAGGCTCTCCACTGAGCAGAGAGCCCGATGTGGGACTCCATCCCAGGACCTCGAGATCATGACCTGAGCCAAAGGCAGAGGCCTCAACCCACTGAGCCACCCAGGCACCCCTATGTATCCCTTTTAAATAGAATAATAATTTAAATTTTTGATTCAATTTTATTTTTAATATGAATCTGTAAATGTTTATATTTGTGTTTCATTCACATTATGCAATATAGCTATTGCAGCAGAAAGCTGCCCCAAAGATGGAGACATGGAACATTACATTAGTAAGGAAGAGAAAAAATATTGACACATTTCTCCACAGTCAAAAGCTTTCTGGAGAACCTTTTGAATATAGCTAAGTAGTTTAGAACTTAGAACTATGCTCACTAATTAGGTGATAAAACAATAGGGTAAGTAAAATCCAGATCAGATATCTCATATCGTACCAGTTTGATCATATTCTCTGATTTCTCTAAACCCCCATTTACAAACTGATAAAAATGGACTTGTGAGGACTCAATAAAATTTGTGCCAGTACCCATTATAATTTTGGGCACATATTATTTATATAATAAACTCAGTTGAGTTTATTTAGAGTTACCTCTTTATGCACCATATAAGCAAATATTTCCCAATATGCAGGAAATTCTATTGTCGCTAAGTCAAGTATATTTTGAGTTTCTTTTCCTTTAAATTATTTGGGGTTTCATGAGATATACTCAAAGTGATGGACCTTGATAGTGTCCAAATAGCTACTAAATATTACCTCAAAAGATTATATGGCATAAATAAAGATCACTACTTAAACAGCATCATAAAAATATACCTCAACTCCTGTTTAGGTGTAAAGTGCCCCGTGAATAAAATGACATAACTACTAAATACAGTAAGAATCGCATTTGTCTTTACTCAGCTGCCAGTGGAAATTCAGAGAACTGCTTCACACGTTCTCTATGCTAACATCTAAGTTCAGCATTAGTGTTTAAGATTTATCTTTACCTAGCTTCCCTCCTCCATTCATGTATTAGATGCTGAAAGTAAATTAGTGTTGAAAAAAGTACAGATTCTCTTTGGCTTACCGTTTCATTGGGAACAGAATGATATTGCTTTATGGATGTTCCACTAGCAATCTTTCGTACATTCGTCTCTCCTCCCTCTTGCTGCATGAGTTCTTTTTGTGTTACTAATGCTTGATGAACTCCATTTCTAATCTTTAGTTACTCCACCCTCCTCTGTTTTTTATTCAGATTAGGTGGCCGAATTAAAAGGGTAAATGATGATTTTCTGTGATTAAGGTAAAAATACAATTGCAGCTGGAACAAATGGATATAAAATAGCTCAGCACATTGAAAAGCTTCTCTAGGTCTCATTTTTCTTCTATTCCACATTAGCATTTAGGCTGTTCATTGTAAAGTGTCAAGACTTCCAGGAGATATCATCATTACACTACCTGGTTATAGATCTAGAGAGCCGTATGCAGTGATAACCTATTCTGCTTGCAAACTGTCACCTAAACATCTTCCATTCCTCAGCTGTGCTCCAGATAGATTACTATGTCTGTCTCTTTCTGAATAGTTGGAACCAAGGCTAAACATCACCATTTTAATCACTAAATCAGTTATCTTGAGCTCCTTTCTATATTCTATGCTGAGTTCATCCCAGTGGAGTCCATTAACATCAAAAATTAATATTAATAGAACTCCAAGAAGTTGTAGAGAACTATAGGAGAGTCCTGTGAAATGAGGGTGGGTGGATTCAATCCATTGGCAGTCTATGCTTTAAAACTAATTGGATGTATTCTTTTGTAAACTAATGTTTGCAGGTTGAAGTCTGTACCAAATATGCCTGTGTGAAAAGTAACAGAACCCAAATCACCACTGTGGAAGATACTCCAAGTGATATACCAACACCCACAATTCATGGCATCACTTCAAGGTAAAATTTTTTGCTAGTTAATCTAAAGACCTGATCATAAGCAATGAAAGTTAAAAAATCAAAGATTGCATCCCAGCAATGACAATCTCACTTAAAAAGTTGCTGTGAAAGTCTGTGTAAATCAAGAGGCACCTGGGTGGCTCAGTCATGATTTTGGCTCAGGTCATAGTTTTAGGGTTGTGAAATCAAGCTCCATGTTGGGCTCTGGACTGGGTGTGGAGCCTACATAACATTCTCTTTTTCTCCCTTTATCCCTCCCTCCCCCTCAAAAATCTGCAAATCAAAATTTTTGTATTATTAGGTGTTGATCGTCACTGGACACATCATCTAATATTAATATTAGATATTAACTTAATATTAATATTAAGTTTTCATGTCCCTGATTTTCCAGAATTACTTCCCTTTATTTAGTAACCTATGAACAAATGCTTAAAAGCACAAAATACTTTCTGTATTTAAATGTGTCCTTAAGTGAATCCTTTGGTAATGCAAAGAATATAATTTTAATTAGGTTAACTACCTTCTAAGTTAATCTCTTTGAAAAAAATAGATTTACATATATCAGATTGCCCTAAACCTAGAAATATCTATAAAATAAACAAGGGAGATAATCTTTGGATAACCATTACCAACATTATCAGATTCTTGGTAGGATCTCCCATTTGTTGCTGAGAAATGGCCATAGTTTGAAAGTGAGTCTCTTTTCAATTCAAGATGTTTAAGTGACAGTTTGCAAATAGTAATAAAAAGATTTACCATGCAGTTTCCCAAGCCAAAAGTAAGATGACAATTGTTCTTCCCTCTACATTAGTCTGAGGCTAGAGAAAGAAATCTGAGTACTCCCACATCATTCTTTTTCCCTACCCAAATGTATCACCCTTCACCATTACACATACATCCACGCATCCCACATACACACGGTGACCAAAATAATCAATCTGTTATAAGAGATTTCAATTCTGAAGAATTCCATTACAACATATTAAAGTTTCTAGGTCTTTTTAAAAAATCAGTTAAAAAATATCTCTACTAGAACTAAAGATTAAAATAATTAGAAAAACCCAAATAATTGGATGCTTAGCTGTTCAGGGCACAAAAATCATATCTTGTCTCCATGAATATATCTTTTATCTAACACACTATAGATACTTATCTAATTTCAGATGTGCTAATTAATTGATAATTCCATCAGATTTTCCCCACTTTTCCATAGAATTGTCTACTCTGCAGAGGCGAAATAATCAAATGAAAAAGGTACTAGCAGATACATTTGTGGCTATAATAATATAAGAAGAAAAAGTAATACAAAAAAATGTTAAAGGCATGGTTTTAAATTTTCAAAGTTTCAGTCCACTGTAGAGACACTGCCCTAAACAAATATTTACAGAATAATGTGAAAAACACCATAATATATGTTTATAATATGTGGGAAAAACAAAGAGAAGAACACCAAACCCTACCCAGGATTAGCAGTGAAGGCATCATGAAAGATGCAATGTTTGAGTCCAGTCAGAGAACTCAAGGAAGAATTATAGTTAGGTGTGTGGATGTTGTCAAATTTCTTATCTGTTAGCATCCTCATGACTCAAGCCCAGGTGAATGGCATAAAGAATATGTCTTAAATTACATATTCATCTGTAGGTAAAAATCTGTAAGCTTTGTTAGAAGTTAAACAAGTGCTCATCTGTGTTTGTGTTTCCAGAATACTTTTTTCCTTTAAAAAGATTCCTGCAGGGTACCTGGTTGGTTCAGTTGGTTAAGCGTCTGCCCTCTGCTCAGGTCATCATTCCAGAGTCCTGGGATCAAGTCCTGCAAGCCTGCTTCTCTCTCATTCTCTCTCTCTCTCAATCTCTCTCTCTCATAAATGAATAAAATATCTTTAAAAAAGATTCCTGAAGATAATAGCAACAAAAAGTATTTTAGTTCAAGTAATATTTATATTTATATTTATATTCCCACATATTTAGTTCAAGTTTATCCTCTAATATACTAAGTTGATGGCAAAAACATTAAAAAAGGTGTTTTACAACATGAGTAAGGAAAATGACAGAGCAGACAATAGAAGAGAGATTTCAACACAATTTTGGAAGCAATATTTGGCAAGGAGAAGCAAATGGCTTAGTGCAGTGGAGAATGTTTTACAACCAAAGTGTTGGTTGGCAGAGGGAGATAATGACAGAAAACAAACTAATTTGCCCTACAGAGAACCTCTGAGTTCTGAGGTTCTGTCTGAGCACTTACAAACTTTAAAGATAATAAAGAAGAGGAAGATGGGTTAAGGTTCAAAGCTGGAATCATGGGATTAGTAAAAATCTAGTTGGAAACTGTAATTAGTAAGAATTCCTCAGAGAAGCAGAACCCAAAACCAAAGGTCCAGGAAAGCTGGTGGTGTAGTGTCTCAAAGGTTTGAGGATCAGGGAGGTCAGTGGTGTAGGTTCCAGTCCAAAGCTGAGAACAGGATAAGACCAATGTCCTAGCTCAAGTAGTCAGGTAAAGAAAGGGAATTTCCCCTTCTTCAACCTTTCTGTTCTATTCAGATTCTCAACTGAGTTTTTTGCCCCATGTATTTTTTGATGCTTTATTATTAGGTGCATGCATGTTCAGGATTGCTATGTCTTGGTAAATTGATTTTTTCATCATGGTGTAATATCCTTTTTCTTTCCTGATAATATTCTCATTATCAAGCATAATTTGTCTGATACTCAGATAGCCACTTCACCTTTCTTTTTATTTGTGTAATTGTGAGTGATTTTGGATTGTTTCCTAGACGTTTTAAATATTGGGTTGTGATAATTTGAGTCCTGTTAAAAATTTGAAGGGTGAAGTTTTAGTTCGTTTCATTTAGCAGGTAATCATCTGGTTAACTTCAGATGGCAAATTCTGTCCTGCTTTGTGTGCTCAGTGGTTCCAATGTCAATGCATTTTTCAAAAGTTTTGCTATGCTGCTTCATCTCTGCTCCATGAACGCACTTTTCAGTGGCTAATCTGGTATTTGTTTGAGGGATTATATAGTAGTTCAGGTCTCAAAGTCTTTGCTGTGATGCTCAGATTTTCTTTGCATAGGAGGCAAGAATGCATGTACAGTTTGGCATTGAGTCAGGACTTGTGTTGGTTCATACATAGAATTAGAAGATCACCTTGCTTTCTCTTCTGTGAGATTTCTCCCACATTTTCCAGATTTCAAGATTTTCCTTGTACTTCTGTTGTGGGATTGGCTAGAAAGATATGGTTTCTCTTGGAATTTTTGCTTTCCAAGTTACCTTTACATTTTATATAAATGAGGCTGTGTTGGGGGCAATGAGAGAAAATAGAAGGATAAAGAGGGATACTCACCCACACCATTTCTTTTTGACCACAGGAACTTCATGTCCTGGTTCCTCTGATCAGAAAGAAATTTTTCTTGGGATTTTAGATTCTTGTTTGACCAGGACTGCCATAGTGCTGCTCCTTGACTAAAGTTATCTTCAATGCAGGGTCCAGAGGAAAAAAGAAAAAACAAAACAGGGAGTTCCCTCACACTCTCTGGATTATAAGGTCTTTCTGTACTTTGGCCAGAAAGATAGGGTTTCTCACATAGATTTTTCTTGCCCAGTGTGTAGTTCCACACTAGAGCTGCTCTTGGGTTAAATTGAGAAATGAAAGAGGGGAAACTATGACAAATTCAGTCTTTCATCTTTTTTATCAAGTTTTAGCTCCCCTCCTGACCTGTCTCTATTGTTAACTTTTCAGAATCCTCAGGTGGTTGTTTCTTGTAATTTTTGCACACTTTTTAGTGTCGATCCATCAGAGAGAGAAGTTGTAACAGATCTACTCTATATTGGCCAGCCACAGAAAGTCCCTCTCAACCACTTATATGTTTTTTTTTTTTTTAATTCCAATCCCTTTAGCAACCTTATTTCCTTTTTTTTTTTTTTCAAAGATTTGTTTATTTATTTTTAGGGGAGGGGGCAGGGACAGAGGGAGAGAGAGTCTCAGGCAGACTCCCCACCGAGCAGGAGCTCAGTCTCCAGAACACTGAGATCATGACCTGAGCTAAAACCAAGAGCCAGACTTTTAACTGACTGAGCCATCCAGCCATCCCAACTTTATTTCCTTTTTGTTGTTTTTCTTTCTTTCTTCCTTCCTTGCTTCCTCTTTTTTTTTTTTAGAAAAGAACTTGATAGAAATCATTCACAACCAAATATTGGCAAGAAAAACCTTTCCTTTCTAAAATGATTCATCATAGAAGAGCAACACTTTCCAAAGGCAAGACTCTAATGAGCAGCCATAGGCTGCCAAGCCATTAATCAAAATTACACCAACACCAAAGCAGTTAGCCTCCCATGTGCATGTTATTGTGTGTGTAATTTTATTATACTTCTGGCAATGTATACTTGTTAGTTATGTTTTTATTTTGGTTCAAAAAATCTCTTTTATATTAGATGAGCAAAATCAAACAAGAAATTTTCCAGAAAAATGTCTATAGACTGAGTTACAACAACTTGGTTTCTAATAAGACACATATTCTTGGATTCTGTGTTTATTTTTGGTAGGGCACAATAGTCAGTAACATTTAACCTTTGTATATTTTAATAACATATATAGATAGTATATCAGCCTGTTTGATTATATGCATGGAATGCTTCAACTCATTTTTGTATTTGTCTTATGTCTGCAGCATGAGCACTTATGCATGCTTTTCCTATTATATATAAACCAAAGACACTATAGCAAACAATGTTGAAGGATCACATGAGCCCTTCTAGTTCTATACGCTGTTCTTCCAGAAATAAATTGTTTCTACATCACATTTTCCATACTTGTCATATTATCATCAGCTGCTTCTATATCCCAAAAGAATACTAACTAGTGATCGATAGCCCAGACATGTCTGGCCATGGCCTACATGTGCCCTGGGTAGTTCATTTATTTGCCTTGGTGGATTTGCTAGAGTGGAATTTAATCAATAGTTAATTCATTAATTCTGGTCCTTGAGAATGTAGAGTCTACGCTGGATGAAGATAGCTGGCTGGCTTTGGCTTGGACTAAACTATGACAGACAGGGGAGCTGACAGCTTCACTTGGTGCTAGGCTGCCTGGAAAGTTTACTTATTTATTCTCTATACATAGAGAAGCTAAAAATAAGTAAATAAACAAGAAAGAGATTTTATCAGTTACTACTAGTATTCCAAATGCATGATTTCCATGGATAAGGGTCAAAAGAAAGCAGGGAGAGAACACAGATCCTGTCTTTCATTGTTTTTAATTGGAACCGTGGCAGTGTTTTCAGCTCCAAATCAGTTCAAGGCTGTATTATTGATGAGTCTGTGGTATAATGTCTTCACAGCATTCGCAAATAATTGTTGGAAAATTTGCCTGAAGCTACTGAATGATATAAATGATATTTTTACATACCAACTTTTCAGAAACCTTTATGATAGCGGCACAGACTGTGTGTCTTTAAATGAAGGTTAAACCACTATCATCATTTATAACTCCCTTTATATTTTCAAATTACTTAGTTTGGGATTGAAAATAGCAAAAGAGGTTATAGCTTGTGGAAAAAGAATTTTTCTCTTTTTGGCTCACTGAATTTGAGGTGAAATTTTGAGGCCTCTTTTTTTTTTTTAGAGTATGACTTTTTTTTTCTTTGTATTATCAGAGAATCTCTTCTACCCTTAGTTTTCCCTTTCTGATTTTTTTCAGTGACTGAAGTAAAATTTTGTATTTTGTGTGAAAAAAATTAATCTTTTTTTTAAATTAATCTTTTTAAAAATAGGATATTGGGCTGTAGATGTTATATGTCAAATCAAGTCTTCTTCACCCATATTTTAAACTCCCTCCCTCACCAATATGGACAATTGGAGACACATTTTAATTTGACCTAGAACTTTCTGTTAGAGTCTTCTTTCTTTTTTTAAGTAGGCTCTACGCCCAACATGTGCTCAAACTCACAGCACTGACTTCAGGAGTGGCTTATTCTACTGACTGAGCCAGCCAGGTGCCCCTCTGTTGGTCTTTAAAGGATCCCTCTTGAAGGAATCATTTGTAGTGTATTTACTACTGTCGTACAGATAAAATCCAATATTATAATTTGGCAGTTATTATCTTAATGGCCAGTGAGTTCTGATAAAAGACACATTGTTTGATTAAAAACCTTACAGAATATCGACATTGTTCTTAAGACTCTGCCATCAGCAAGCCCCATTTCCTCAGCAACCTCTCTTTCCCAAACTTCTTTAACTTCTGTACCTTTTGCAGCCTCTGCAGAAGCTGCTCAGTCCCTGAGGTAGACCCTGTGGATTTCAGCAAAATCCATCTCTTCTTCATTCACTTTAGCCTTTAACAGCCACACTGCCCCCTGCACTCTCAATACCCATGTATTTCTTTTATTGGGTCCATTCCAAATCCATTTATTCATTATGGGGGTCCTGAATAGAAAGGCTCTCCCTCCTAATCAGATAGTTTAAACATCACAGTTTTGGTCATTCTGATGCCTCAAAGATCTCTGGCCCTGTTTTCTCTCCACACTCTAGTCTCATGTATGCATGTGTCCACTGATTTTCTGTAGTGCGCTCCACCCATCGCTTCCACCACCTCAAACCTTAGCAATTCATTCTCACCTAACTCATCATCTTTTCCAACAGCCATTTTCACAAATGCACCACCACCTGCATACTATCACAGACATTTATCTTTGAATTTTTTTAATCCCCTGAGTTGACTAAATACCGATTTTAGTGTGTTTTCTTTTGAAGCATCATCTTATATGTGTTCCTCCTCTCCATTTCCACCACCACCACCGTGGCTCATGTTTTCATCATTAAAGTTTATGTAGCCAATTTATGTAGCTGTCTCAATTCAATGAAATACAAAGAGGTAAAGTCTTTGCTCTTTGCCCACTACTTGCCACCTTAAACATAATCCTTTGGTTGTCCTCTCCTCAAGTCTTGAAAGCCTCTCCGAAACATCTTATGGCTTTTGTATTATTTTTAGTTACGAGTCTTACTTTGGTAATTAGGATTCATGACCCAGTATTAGAAAGTCTTTTCTGTCTCCAGGAAAATATTACGCTCATGTCTGGTTCAAAGTTTCTACCATGTCACAGGCTCAGCTCGATCACACCTTGCCCATTCCCTTCTCCTTGCTCTTTCCTTCCCATCCTCTTTAATCCAGTGTGTCTACTCTCAGTGTTATTATTTCACAGATAGCACTGAGTGGCCCTCAAAGCCCTCCATGTGTCAGGTGGCACTTTCCTGGACAATTGTGTTTCCCTTGAGAGATCTCAAGAGGATCTCCACATAGCCAAGTTCCCGGATATGAGGGTTGCCCTCCATAGCTGATCTGTTGTGTTGCCAACAGAGTAGCACATCCCAAGGACTCTTCTTGCTGGAGTCTCCTCTTCCTAGAAGGCTGCTGTCATGAGCAATGTACTTTCAAGCCTAGCTGGATTGCAAGACATCTCCTGGCTCAGGAGAAGCTCACTGATCTGTGCTATGTGACACTCTTCATTTTATCTTTCCATTGCAGCTGCTCTGGATAGTACCTAGCCATCAGGATCCTCTAATCTTTCTCTAAAGGAAAGCACCTTTTCTTTGCTTATATAGACTGCCAAGCTCCATGTCCAGCTGTTCCCAAACTCCTTACTATCCCCCAGGGACAACAACAGATTAGACTTAGACATTTCTGCATCTCAGTAAGTACCAACCATGAGAAACTAGTGCTTCCAATTTCTCTGCTTCCAGTTTCTCTAAGTTACATGTTTGGAATGCCTTCTTCAGCCTCAGGTGTGTTAGCAGAAGTGAAGGTCTGGGTTTGATGTTAGTCTTCACTAAGTAAATAACTTCTCTTTAACTCCTTGCCTAAAAAACCTCCAACGGCTTTCCAACACACGCAAAACAATCCATTTATTTCAGTGTTTGTACAAAAGCCTACATCATCAGCAATCCCCCATTCCAGCCTCCTGACACCCACCTGATCTCATTTGCCAACATTCTATCTCTTGTTCAGTCCATTGCAGTCCTGTTAGATTTACTGACTCTTCCACAAGCCAAGCACACTGTTGCCTCTCTGCCTTTACACCTCCTGTTCCCTCTGCCCAGAAACTTCTCTGGGCTTGCTTCAACCCTTCTTTCAAATTTCTGCATGGAAGAACCAGGCCTTCTCAGACCACCCACCTGACATATGATATAATTATGTTTCTTTTTTTTTTTTTTAAAGATTTTATTTATTTATTTGACAGCCAGAGAGAGATCACAAGTAGGCAGAGAGACAGGCAGAGAGAGGGAAGCAGGCTCCCCGCTGAGCAGACCCCCCCCCCCCCCC
>CM053618.1:12322373-12335062 GCA_028646535.1 Procyon lotor
GAACAGTTCCTGTTCTATATTACCCTAGGAATATAGAAGGAAGCATTTAATAAATATTCACTAAATATTTAGTGAGAATTTCTAAAACTCTCCTAGAATTCTGTTTATTTTTGGTTATTTTGGGTGATAGGTCAATGTTAAAGAGCAGTTTTATCCTCAGAAATCAATACAATCTTGCTATTCCCTTAAGAGGTGAACTAATTCCCACTTTTAAATGGAGGAACTCATTATCTGTCACCCTGTTTGGGGCTGTAGTTCAAATTCTCATACAAGAAGGAAATCCCATTCAACATTCTTTTGTCCTTGAGTTACTAATGAAGCTCACTGACATTTCTGTCTACCCCACATCTCTTCTACTCTAACCTGTCAGGTCACTAATTCTATTGGGGCTTTAGCTTCTGGTAGTGACAACACTGCACAGTCATACTACCTCACCATCAGACTCAGCATGGTATCTGAAAGACTCCGTAAACTTTTTTCTTTTATACAAATTTCTATCCTTTATTGCCAGATCTAGCTTATTCATTCATCAGATTGGTCACATTACTCTTCCATACACACGTAGGATGATCCCCACCCCTGACTTTTGCTTATGTTGATTTTCCTGCCATTTTCTTCCCATCTTCATTCCTGACTTCAAGTCCACAGGCATTTGTCCCATGAGACCCTCATGGGTTTAGAAGACAGTGATCTTTGCTTATGTGTTTTTATAATATCTATAGCCTAAACACATTTAAACACTTGACTTTACATTGCTGTGTTACATTCACATGCTTCATGTATGCATGTTTTATATCAACTATTATCCAAGTAGACACATTTATCTTCTGATTTTTCACCTACTACAATTTATGTTAATATTCTAATAGATAATTAAATATTAATGACTTGATTTGAGAGATGAGAGTTAATATTTTCATCATACAACATTTATTTAGTTCTATATTGAAAGTTACCCGAGGGGCGCCTGGGTGGCTCAGTGGGTTAAAGCCTCTGCCTTCAGCTCAAGTCATGATCTCAGGGTCCTGGGATCAAGCCCCGCATGGGGGGGGTGTCTCTGCTCAGCCTGGAGCTCAGGTCATGATCGAGCCCCACATCGGGCTCTCTGCTCAGAAGGAAGCCTGCTTCCCCCTCTGTCTGCCTGCCTCTCTCCCTACTTGTGATCTCTCTCTCTGTCAAATAAATAAAATCCTTTAAAAAAAAAAAGTTACCTGATCATTTGTGATAGCCATAATCTGGAATAACTTAAGTGTTACATAACTAACTGACAAAAATAACCAAGTTGAATAGAGGGGGGAAAAAAGTCTTTGTAAACATGATCAGGGAATCCAGATCCACAATCTAGATTGATATCTTAAAGTATATGAAGATTTTTTTTTCCTTTGGCTCAAACAAGAATATTTTGACAAAATGGTAATAAAATATTAGAAGAAAATATTAAAGAGTAGCAGTGGGAATCCTAATTCTTCATAAAAAGTCTGTCTGACCTGTAACATATTAATATTCATGTGATAAAGAAATGATTTTTCCCATACTACTTTCGGTCTTCAATGTTATTTCGTACTTCCCAAAGTAAGAATTGAAAGCGATGATTATTGTGGTGGTGGCCACAGTAGTATATAGTAGTAACAGAAGTAGAATAGTAGGGGCGCCTGGGTGGCTCAGGCGTTAAGCGTCTGCCTTTGGCTCAGGTCATGATCCCGGGGTCCTGGGATTGAGCCCCACATCGGGCTCTCTGCGCAGCGGGGAGCCTGCTTCTCCCGCTACCATTCCCTCTGCTTGTGTTCCCTCTCTTGCTGTGTTTCTCTCTGTCAAATAAATAAAAATCTTTAAAAAAAAAAAAAAAAGAAGTAGAATAGTAAATCTACTAACAATGTGATGTAATTAAAAAAAAAAAACCCCAACTAAAATGTCTGAACAATATCAATGAATCCATGTATCAAAATATGTGTAGATGTAATGGTTTTCATCCAAAATTTTATTAAGGTAGCTTAAATTTTAGTCCCTAGTATTCCTGGGTTAAATAAATTCCAATCATGACTTTATGAACAAATCTACCCAAAAAATTCCATTCAAGGACTTACAGTTGGGTTTATTTTCTGCATTAGCATACAACCTTTACTAATCTATACCAAAAAGCTTCAGCCTGTTTCCCTGATATTTAACGTTTGTTCCTATGGTATAAGAATGTTTCTTCTATTTTATTCTTAAACATTAAAGGAATGAAACCATCAATCCAGATAATAATGGTGCATGTTTCTCAGAGATGTCTTTCATTTCAAATCAGCAACCAAAAGGTTTTTCAGTGTCATTTTCTTTGGTTCTAATGAGAGATATATAGGTGATAAACTTGTTACTCTTCTTTGATCATTTATCTTCTTGTATCTGACTCAGATCCTCAAAAGCAAAACTGTTCATTCATGTTATCATTAAAAATATAAGTAGTCTCACTTCACACCTATTCTCTACTAGAAGAAGAAGTTACAATGGTGTGGTAGTCTACATGGTGTTTTCTAGACTTTACTAATTCACTAGCTTTTGTAGAAAAGTCAGACCCTTGAGTGTCACTTAAATGTAGGCTTTCCTATGGTTGATTATGCAGTGAATACAAAAGAGGTATCTGGAAAATGTGGAATTAATTTTGAAAGTTGGATAAAGACCTTAGAATAATAATGGTGACTATACAAGTCACCTGTGAAACTGTTCTCTTGTAGGTGACATTAATTTCCTATCTACAGAGTCTTATTAGTGAATGTGTTATGTTTGTACCCCCAAGAAAATGAAATAATGATTTTCTTTTTTTTTTTTTTTTTAGCAGTCTATTAAAATGTCAAGGTTTATCTTGACTGCTGCTTTTTAATGTAAATGTTTGGGCTTAATTGAATTCCTAATATATGATGTCACTTGAAATTCTGATAGGGTCCAGTAATTTTGCCTGTAAAGATATATTTCTTCTTAAAATGAAAAGTATAACAAAAATACCATTTAACACAATGGCAGAAAAGTGGCCACATAAATTATTATAAGATTTTTATTGTAAGAGCTTTAAAGTATAGGGACTAAGCTTATGTGTGCCTGCTCTCTTCCAAAGTACCTACTGGAATGTTTTCTATGTAAAAGTGCCTGATAACTATTTGTAATTGTTTAACTGTTACAGTTGGAAATTTTAGAATTTAAAAATAGAATTAATCTTGAATGTCAATGTTCTACCCTTTATTTGAAAATAAAATAAATATATAAAATATGAGAATAAAAGTAGTTGTTATTTTATATTTACCTAGTGTTTTGCAAATAGTAGGCTTCCTTTGCCATGCTGAATTTCAAGAATATGTCATATCCAAATCTCTGGGGATTTATTAAAATTTTTAACTATTCTGCTTATAGAGCTTATTTTAAAAATGCTAAAGATAGTACAGATGTATCGTCTAGGCAGTATCATTCCAGCAAGCAGTCCTAACTGCAGAATTAAAGTTCTATAGCATTAACATAAGAGTAAATCATTTTATTCAGGATTGATTCCTAGTGGACAGCTTAATGTTATGATTTCAATTATTTCAACAAATGAAATATTAATAAGATCATTGAAAGTGCAATGAATTTTAGTTGAATACTATGCCCTTATTGTATACGAACCTCTCCCAGAAAAGTATACTCATATTTAGAATGAAATTGTTGCTCAACTTTTAAGAATCAAACATCCCCTAGAATACAATGATGTAAACATATTTGTTATGGGAATTTCCGATTCCTATATTTCTTACCACAAAACATGTCCAACTATGATATTTAAAGAATTATTAGATGGATTCTGGGTGGCTCAGTACGTTAAGCCTCTGCCTTCAGCTTGGGTCATGATCTCAGGGTCCTGGGATTCAGCCCCTTGTAGGTCTCTCTGCTCAGTGGGGAGTCTGCTTCTCCCTTTCCCTCTCCCCTCTCCCCGTGCTCATGTGCTCTTTCTCTCTTGTGTTAAATAATCTTCAAAAAAAAGAATTATTAGAGAAACAAATCTGTTTATTTTAGTCAAAAATCAAGATATGTCAAAGCAAAGTGTATTTGGAAGGATTTTATATCCAGTTTATCATGATATAGTTTATAAATAATAAATTCATCATTTTTTTTACCAGTTGGTAAATTTATCCACTGGTAACAAGATTTTGTCAATTTGGGCATATATTGGCTACAATAATAGGACACCCAACAACAGAAGGTTAAATAAATAGTTCTAGAGATTGTAAATTGTTTCTGGCATTGGTTCAGCTATACCAAATAACATGGTGGCCTCTCTCGGTGATTCTTATGATCTTTCTCAAGTGGCTGCGAGATAATTGCTGAAGTTGCAGACATCATGTTTAGCAGAAAGAGAAAAGGGGCAGGTGATGGCTTTGCTAAGAAAGCTGAAAATGCCTAGGAACCTTCAGAAGCTCCCACTGTGGTTTTCTAGCTGCATATCTACGAGCAGCTATGTGTGAGCTGGGAAAGGAAGGCAAAGGAGACGGTGATTTTAAGTAGAGATGAGGTCTGCTGCATGTTCTAATTTCCACCTTATTTACCACTTTATCATATTACCTGTGTCTTAGTTTTCCTTATCCAACCAAATTTTTCTGTTGATTTTCCTGATTAGCCAAATCAGTAGTACTCTCTTCTTGTCTCCATAATTTAAAGTGGGAGATTACTGGACTCTTGTCATATTATCCTCCCAAAAGCTTAATTGATTCTCTAAACATATTGTATGGTAGTTGCATCTATAAGCATACATATATTATAAACTAATATATATGTGCTCATATATATACATATATACATATATGTATGTGTGTATGTATGTATTCTTTGCTTCAGCTTCTTAATTAAGAAGTTGTTGATAAAATGGACCTTTTGACCAATCTGGGAGATTAACTGAAAGTACATGAGGCTGAGAGCAGTGATGCTAAATGTTATCTTTTCAGAGGTATTGATTATTCTATCCATTGCAGATCCCTTCAAGTTGATTGGATGTCTCCAGGGAAGCCAAATGGCATCATTCTCGGATATGATGTCTTACGTAAAACATGGCATTCATGCTCTAAAACCCAGAAGTTAAGAAAGGACCACAGTGGTGAGCTCTGCAAGGCAGTGAAGTGTCAAAAACCTAAAGCTATCTGTGGACACAGATGCTACTCTCCTGAAGCTAAGGTATATCTTTTCATAAGAGTCAGTGAAATATGTTTTTCTCATTAAACACTCCAGGTGAAATCACTTGCTTCTTAAACCATGGTTTGTCATGATCAATTTTTCCGCTAGTCTATCAGGAAGACCCCATGGAAAAGAAAGGATGCTTATAAAAACCCTCTCATCCTCATGAGCATTTTATTCTTCTCATTTTTCATCATCTTCACAGGAAATATTAGTTTATTGAAATGGTAAGGAACTCCCAAATTTGTATTTGATCGAATGACTTGAATTTTCCTTATAACAAATCCATTCAGCTACAAGTGGCTGTTAGTTTACATGACACTGATGAGTAACTGTGAGCAAGATCTTCCATGGTTTGTCAGAAATATTTTAAAATTATGGCCATTTGCAGATTAATGTTCATATTAGTTGCAGTTTAGGAATCAGATCAATAACACAGCCAGACAGAGGAGTTTGTAAATGGCTTTTATTGACAAATGATGCAGAAAATCCTTACTTTGAAGATAGGATTTCACATAATGAAATAATGTTCCTATTTGTCAACAACAACATCACACATTTAATAACTAAAGCTGTTACTAAATTCGAAAGATTCACTGCAAAAAGACACAATAATTAAGAAAGTGAGTTGTTGAAGCAATATGGATCAAAATACAAATTATTACAGCTGACACTGGCCAAGCAGAGGCTATCATCTAAGAAATGTTTTAAAACTAGCAGTTACTAACTATACTTTTTTTTTTTGGTACATAGGCTCCTAAATTGCCATTATGCCTAAGTTTTACATTATTTTAGGCCATTAAATGTACACTATCTGATGACCATACCTCCATAAAATAAAATTAAATTCAGCATTTTTGGAGGGAAAAATGTTGGAATAAATTTGCCCATTAAAAATGCTCTCTGGGAGAAAGAAAGAAATCTTTGATGCATTAAGCAAAGGCTTATTTTTATTTTAAGGACTAAGGACATACACAGGTATTGACAGTTAAAGAGAATAAAGGAAGTAAATTAAAATTTCAAGAGAAAGCAATCATTTGTAAATTTCTGTTTAGAGTTAGCTATGAATGTGTATTTCTTAGGTGAGAGGTTGGAAAGAGACAGAGAAGAGACTAAAAATTTTTGGCTAAATCACCACAAATATCAGGAGGACTCAAAATACATATGCAAAATTTACCTTGTATTCAAATCCCAGTGAACATCAGACCTGGAAGTCTTATTAAAATACAGATTGCAGTTTCCACCCCTAGAAACTTGAATTTGATAAATCTTGGGTGAAGTGTGAAATTTTGCATTTCTAACATGTTCCCAGGTGATGTGTTTGCATCTGCTCCAGGAACCGTATTTTGAGAATCACTAGATTACAGACTTGCTTTAGGAAACTAAAGGACAAAGAAAAGACTATTCAGGTATTAGGTACACATTTATCAACTCAAGTTATTGAAATTTCCATTTATGTTTTCTGAGACACCTAACTTGAAACCTGAATTCGAAGATTAAGAAATAATTCTGTTTATGTGGAAATCTCCCAAGAGAAATAATTGCTTGAGCATATCACTTTGGGGACCCACCAATGATTCAAACCAAAGGGCACTAGGAAAAATTCACAAGTTACAGGTGGCTAAAGGAGGCTGAGAATGGCAGTGGAAAGATGGGAGTGAACCAGTTCTAATATGCCAACACTAAATAAACATTCCATTGAAAATTCCACAAGAAGATATTTGCAAATGACCCTACAGATAAAGGTCTGATATCTAAGATCTATAAAGAACTCCTCAAACTCAACACTCAAAAAACAGATAATCACATCAAAAAATGGGCCGAAGACATGAACAGACAGTTCTCCAAAGAAGACATACACATGGCTAACAGACATGAAAAATGTTCATCATCATTAGCCATCAGGGAGATTCAAATCAAAACCACACTGAGATACCACCTTACACCAGTTAGAATGGCCAAAATCAACAAGATAGTAAACAACAAATGTTGGAGAGGATGTGGAGAAAAAGGAACCCTCTTCCACTGTTGGTGGGAATGCAAGTTGGTGCAACCACTTTGGAAAAGAGTGTGGAGATTCCTCAAGAAATTAAAAATAGAGCTACCCTATGACCCTGCAATTGCACTACTGGGTATTTACACCAAAAAGCAGATGCAGTACAAAGAATGGCCATATGTACCACAGTGTTCATAGCAGCAATGGCCACAATAGCCAAACTGTGGAAAGAGCCAGAATGCCCTTCAACAGATGAATGGATAAAGAAGATATGGTTTATATTTACAATGGAATATTATGCCTCAATCAGAAAGGATGAATACTCAGCTTTTATGTCAACATGGACAGGACTAAAAGAGATTATGTGGAGTGAAATAAGTCAAGCAGAGAGAGTCAATTATCATACAGTTTCACTTACATGTGGAGCATAAGGAAAAACATGGAGGACACTGGGAGAAGGAAAGGAAGAGTGAATTGGGAGAAAACAGATCAGGAGACGAAACATGAGAGACTATGGACTCTGAGCAACAAACTGAGGGGTTTGGAGGGGGGTGGTGTGGGGGGTTGCGTGAACCTGGTGGTGGGTATTGAGGAGGGCACGTATTGCATGGAGCACTGTATGTGGTGCATGAACAATGAATCTTGGAACACTGAAAAAATAAAATAAAAATTAAAAAAAAAGAAAATTCCGCAAGAAAATGATAAAGACTAGAGAAGCTTGTTGAAGAAAAAGGCTAGATGTACTTCAATGTCTAGAAATGCACTCTATGAGAATTGGATTTTAACAAATGCTTTAAGACCACAAAACAAACAGCAAGATTTTAGGTCACTGTCATAAAACAAGAGGAAGGTATGCATTGTTTTACCCTGAAAGCAAAAATGACCAGCATCCTTAAATCCCCAATAAACACATAAGAATTTTTTGCTTAAGTCTTCAACATGAGGCATAATTTCAAAATTTACTTTTCACACAGAGTATGGCATCAAAAAGGATCACCCAGTTTATTTTTGGCATTAGACTAATTCTGAATCCTCACTGCTAATAACTAAATACAGAAAAGGAAATTTATTACAGTTGATTTAGCATGGCTACCTGAGAAACTACAGGGGTAATCTTTGAATTTAAGAGCCCTGTTTCTTTGTTCTTTGATAATTTTTGAAAAATGAATGACGTACTATGCTAGTGGTGTTTGAAGACTTTAGCCCGTGTTCCACCACTTTATATTGAGCTTGAGTCACAAGTTCGTGCAAACTAGAAATAGCAATGTCCAAAATGGAAAAAGAGAAACACCTCTAAATAGTGGTTGATTTTGCCTGCCACAGGAAGCTTCTATCTAATTAACATGACTTATGCCAAGTGTAGGTTCTGAGCTACTTTTCAGCAACTATTTAGCATTTGATTTGTTATATATACGGAGTGTCAGTCTCTCAGACCTCAAGTGAGCATGCAAATAATTATTTGATTGTTCAAGCACATAATTTCTTCTACAGCTTCTGGAAAAAAACACATTGTTAAAAGGGCTTTTCAAAATTAATTTCCATATAAATTTCTTTTTTTAATATGATGGCCTATAACATATAAATATATATGTGTCATACATACATACATATATATATATGTACATATATATATGTAAATGTTAGACTCTGTTGAGATTGCCTTGTCTGAAGATTGGGTTTGTAAATAAGTGATCATATAAATTATAAGGAAAAGGCTATTTATTAAAAAAAAGAAAGATCAATGAGAGATAGGTTTAAAATAAAAACATATATATGAAGGCAATTTTTCATTTACAATTCTAAATCTTCTTTACATTGGGAGCACTGACATTCAAAAGAGAATTCATATTTATAGAGTGTGATAACAGCACAAAGCATGCTTGAAGTCTAAAAAAGCTTCATTGTATCAAATAGCATATATAGAATTTAAATGATGCTGGGAAAATGCATTTTTCAAACTTTTGAATTTTTATCAATAATATACGACATTTGGTCCCAGGTCAAGGCCTACTAGAATATAATTGTATCACATGAGATATGATGGAATAGTACTTTTAATTAAACTGGTATTTCTTTAACCCCAATTTCCACCTTCAGGTTTGCTGTAATGGAGTTCTCTATGACCCCCAGCCTGGGCACCACTGCTGTGAAGAGAAATATATCCCATTTGTTTTGAATTCAACTGTGGTTTGTTGTGGCGGCCGAATACGAGAGGCTCAACCAAATTATCACTGCTGCTCTGGGTATTACACTAGAATTCTACCAGGTGAGGATCGTTTCCAGGTGTGCTCTGTGTTGGAGGGCAAGAATTCCTGTCCTCTTCAAGGTCCTTCTAGCTGGATTAAAATCAAATTGACAGGGGACTGATTAACAGGAGAAAATCAAATTTAATACTGCGCCTACCAAGAATCCACACAGACAATGAAATTCCAAAGACAGTCAGGTAAAATGAGGTCTGTATGTCATTCTGAACTAAGGGGAAGGGGATAGGGACCTGGGGCATCAGAGAAAAGGATGTTCCTCAAAGAGCGGTAAGAAGAAAAGCCAATGTTTGGTAATTAGATGTTTGCCCTGCCATACAGATGGGTCACTCGGATGAAACTTATTTCTGCTAATAATCCTTGTTCTGGGAAAGACCCCCAATTTGGATTCTTCTATATAGTTAATGGAGGGGCAAAAGTTTCTTTTCAGCCTTCACAGTCTCGATTGCCTTTAACTCAAAAAAATCTTCATGCCAGATTGGCCCATCTTGGGCGGTTGCCTTTGGCCCTTATATCAGTAGTCTGGGAATCTGAAAAAGCCAACACGTGACTCATGCCCATCTACTATTTCAAGCACCTCCTCAACGAAAATTTAATGACTAACACATAACCAGTGGCCTGCTTTTAAATATCATTTCTTCTTTCAGCTTTGTTGAAATCTAAGCAATCTAAGCTCAGCACTGGGTTCTGCTTAAGACTCTCTCCCTCTTCCTTGGCCCTTCCCTGCCCTTGTACTCTCTTCCGCTTTCTAAAAAAAAAAAAAAAAAATCCAAATAAACTTAACTCTTTTTTCCTAAAAATAAAATAAGCCATGGAAGTCCAAAAGTCATTTATTGACATTATACAAAACTTTTTAATAAGTAATTTTCAAAGCAAGAGTTTTCAAAACCTTCATGATCTGTATATGACACATGTTCATTCAAACCTCAAACATTTTAATAACTTTCAAACTGTTGAGCATGGTCCATATTTGGATTCCTTTTCAGTAGTTCATTTTTCATAGTATTAGAATGCCTACTGTGCTGTCAAGGAAAAAAAATGCAATCTCATAGGATAATCAAAGAGAGTTTTTGCTGCAATCATTAATCTCAATATACCTAAATGAAGAGATTATATTGTGACCTCTATCCTCAGCCAATGGTCTTTGTTAACTACTTTAACACTGTTTACATCAAGAAAGAAAGTATAGTGACCCCAAACCATCTTGTATCTAAATGTAATTAAAATTCAATCAGTACTCTGTCAGTTCAAGGTTAAGATGGATATAGACATTTTGATATTTATAGATAAGTCTGAAATATTGGTTAATAATATTTAGTTCGTATTTTTCTCACAACTTTCCTTTGTAGCAACCTACAACAAAGAGTGGCAGAGGAAAGAATGCTTTTTCCACTCCCCTTTTTTATAAATATGCTAATGACCTCAAGCTAAATGTTAATGTGGGTCATTCTTTGATAAGAATAACAATTAACTGTGAAGACTGCATGGTAGCTTTTAGAGAGAAAACATTTTCAAGCCTGTCTGAAATAGATTCATTTTGAGAGGTTAATGAGAAGGTGACTGATCCTTGTATCTTACATCTAATAGACCTTTTTTGAGCTAAAAAAATCAGTTTGGGTTCTCATTGATATAATCCACATCTCTTTTTATAAAGCATTTTCTTCTATCAGTGACTGAATAAGAAAATATCTAAACTAATTAATATTTATTATCCTCAAAACTGGCTTTACAAAAAATGTTGGTGTGTATATATATATATATATATATATATTTTTTTTTTTTTTTTCCTATGTGTCTTCTAAACCACTGTTGTCTGAAATGATATTTAATTAACTGGTGCTGCCCCTCTACTACATGTGGTATGTTATGTTAAAGAAAGTTTGCCAAGAAGATACACTGTTCTCTGGCTGTGGAGATTTAAAAAATATGGCAACCATATTTGAGACCAAGTTTGAAAATCCCTTTACCCAGAGGAATGTAACAAGTACAATAACTTTACTGTTCATAGTAAGCTCGTTCTTCCTTTATTGGCCTCTAGTAGAATCATGATGAAAAATTTAGAATTTCCTTCTGCTTATACATACCATGTATTAGGACTTTCACTCTCTCTCTCTGACAAATAAATAAGTAAAATCTTTAGAAAGAAAAAGAGAGAGGAAGGAAAGGAAAGAAAGGAAGGAAGAAAGAAGAAAGGAAAGGAAAGGAAAGGAAAGGAAAGGAAAGGAAAGGAAAGGAAAGGAAAGGAAAGGAAAGGAAAGGAAAGGAAAGGAAAGGAAAGGAAAGGAAAAAAGAAAGAAAGGGAGAAAGGGAGAGAGAGAGAGAGAAGGAGAGAAAGAGAGAAGGAAAGAAAGAAAGAAAGAAGGAAGGAAGGAGGGAAGGGAGGGAGGGAGGGAGGGAGGGAGGGAGGGAGGGAAGGAAGGAAGGAAGGAAGGAAGGAAGGAAGGAAGGAAGGAAGGAAGGAAGGAAGGAAGGAAGGAAGAGGGATTCCTGGATGGCTCAGTCAGTTAAACATATGCCTTTGGCTCAGGTCCCACATGATCCTAGGTCCTGAAATGGAGTCCTGTATTGGGCTCCTTGCTCCTTGCTCAGCAGAACCATGCTTTTCCCTCTACACTCCCCCTGCTTGTGCTCTCTCTCTTTCTGTCTGACAAATAAATAAGTAAAATCTTTAAAAAAAAAAAAAAAGGATCCTTTCAAAGACTATTAACTAAGCCAACTGTCCCCTACATCCCAGGATTTAATACCTTTAGAGAAAATTGATTATGCCTTGGCCCACTCCTTGGTAATTTCCCTAGAGAAATGAAAACTTGTGTTTACAAAAAACCTGTTCACAAATGTTTATAGGAGTCCTACTCATAATTGCCCAAACCCAAAAATAGCTCAAATGTCCCTCAGTGGGTAAATGAACAAATTGTGGTGTATCCACACAAAGGAATACTACTATTCCAGGAACCAAAAGGAACAAACTCTTAATAAATACCAAAAAGATACTATGCTGAGTGAAAGGAGCTGGTCTTGAGACTTCTGGATGGCTCAGTCCATTAAGCGTCTGCCTTCAGCTCAGGTCATAACCCCAGGGTCCTTGGGTCAAGCTGGACATTAGGCTCCCTGCTCAGCAGAGAGCCTACTTCTCCCACTTCCTCTGCTGCTACCCCTGCTTGTGCTTGCTCTCTCTCTCTCTGTCAAATAAATAAAATCTTATAAAAGGAAGGGAAGGAAGGAAGGAAGGAAGGAAGGAAGGAAGGAAGGAAGGAAGGAAG
>CM053618.1:12335562-12351305 GCA_028646535.1 Procyon lotor
GACATCTAAGATCAATGCACTGGGATTTTCGGGTCTGATGAGAGCCCACCTTCTGGTTCATAGATGTTGCCTTCTTGTTGTGTATACATGGAGGAAGGGGCAAAGCTGTCCTCTGCTTTTTTTTTTTTTTAAAGATTTTATTTATTTATTTATTTATTTATTTATTTATTTATTTATTTATTTGATAGAGAGCACAAGTAGAGAGAGCAGCAGGCAGAAGGAGAGAGAGAAGTAGGCTCTCCACTGAGCAGGGAGCCCAATGTGGGACTTGATCCCAGGGTTCTGGGATCATGACCTGAGCTGAAGGCAGCCACTTAACTGACTGAGCCACCCACATGCCCTCCTCTGTCTTTCTAATCAGGGCACTAATCCCATTCTGAGGGCTATACCTCATGACCTCATCACCTCTCAAATGCCATCCCTGAAAACACCATCTCTTTGGGAATCAGGTTTTTAGCATATTAGCTTGGATGCTGGGGATACACAAGAATTCAGTCTATCACATTTTTATTTTATTTATTTTTAAAGATTTTATTTATTTATTTGACAGAGAGAGAGATAGCAAGGGCAGAAACACAAACAGGGAGCCCTATGCGGGACTTGGTCCCAAGGTTCTGGGATCATGACCTGAGCTGAAGGCAGATGCTTAATGACTGAGCCACCCAGACGCCCCAATTTATCACATTTTTATAAAAACAAAAAGCTTAATGAGAAGAGGGAGGTAAATGGCTCTGCTAAAATCCTTTCTGTTAACTGTTTACCTGAAGAAGTGTAATACTACTGTATTTCCTTGTTATATAACATGAAAATAAAACAAATATAAGCTTTGCCTTCAAGAAGCTCACAGTCTACTTCAAAACTCCTTGAAACCTTAAAAAATGATTATTATACACACAATATGAATAAATGTAAAGGCTAGGATATTTAGGAAAAAGAATCTTAAGTAAAATTTTTATGTTTGAGGAGGTCCAATTGCCAAGTTTGACCTAACTGAGTTTAATTATTCTTATGGGTCACTCTCAACTAATTCCAATCTTTTAGGCTACTAAGTATACTTTCCGCAGAGAAAATAACTTTATCTTTCTTAGTAACACAATTACATTATTGTTTTTTTAGAAATAGTTCATTAAGAAGGAGACAAAGACAAATATCACCGATTTGAAATTGTTAGTTCAGAATCACATGGTATGAAATTGAAAGCATGCATCGACTGAAAATTATAAATATGCTAACTACTAAGTGGAAAATATTATTTGCCTTTAAAATAGTAGTTTCTGCTCAGTTAATAGGGCATTAGCAAGTAAGATCACAGCCATCCATAATGCTGTGTTATTGGTTGTGTATTATATGTGTCTATCTGATGTGGAGACTAGGTGATGTCTTATGAAAAATTTAAGGGTACAAATGGGAAAGCAACATGAACTGCAGGTTAGAGAAGAAGCAGAGGGCAGAGAGAAAGTCAAGAGTCTGGGTTAGAAAAATATGGTCAATATTCTAGCCTCACATGTTACTAGCTATGTAACTTCCGTCAAGGTTCTCAACTGTTCCAAATCTCTCAGATTTCTTCTTCCTTCCTTTGTTCCTTCGTTCCTTCCTCTTTCTTCCTTCCTTCCTTTCTTCCTTTCTTTCTTTCTTTCTTTCTTTCTTTCTTTCTTTCTTTCTTTCTTTCTTTCTTTCTTTCTTTCTTTCTTTCTCTTAACTGTTTAAGGATAAATAAGAAATAAAAATAAATAATATCTAAAATATTATTTAATTTTTAAAATATTATTTTTCTTTATATATGTGTATATACTTTATTAGAATAATGAAAGAAAACATCTATGTGTTTGGCAACTGTGTTGAAGTCAACTGTACCAAAAATTAGTTTTAAGTTCTATACCAGACATTTAGATTCCCAAGTGATGGCAGAAATAGCCCATGACTAGGGAGGACACCCAATTACTGATGTGGGAACACTGTGTCCTGAATGGAAACCTGTGCACTTTGTTGATGAACTGAAATACCACCATCCCTCATTGGACAAAGACAACACACCTTTTGCCTGTAAGAATATTTTATTAAAATCATTTCTTTGCACTATGAGTCAGTGATAGGTGTTAACCACACCAGTGGGCAAACATTATTATGTTTTTTAGATAGGATACTTCTAAATGACAGTTTCATAATGACCTAAAAGAACACACAATACACAGGCAAACCCTACACTAAATTATTCAGTAATAAAATGTAGCATGACTGTAATATTCTCTGGACTACCCATCCTTTTTGGCAGATTCTTCCCCAAATTACACTTTTTCCCCATGCATGCACTCACACACACACACATGCATACATATACACCCATGAAAGATGTCAATTTCTAATGCTTTTTCAACTTCCTGCCAATGGAAAATTGCTCTCAGGGAAAAAGAAAACTCTAAATACCTAACTCAGACTGTGTAAATTATAACATTTATAATGTCACGGAGTTGTTACTTCTAGTGGTGTTTGTATTTTGCCCTTAAAAAAAAAGAGGGGGAGGGGTGCTGGGTGGCTCAGACCTTAGGCGTCTGCCTTCGGCTCAGGTCATGATTCCAGGGCCCTGGGATCGAGCCCCATGTAGGGCTCCCTGCTTGGCAGGAAGCCTGCTTCTCCCGCTACCATTCCCTCTGCTTGTGTTCCCTCTCTCGCTGTGTTTCTCGCTGTCAAATAAATAAAATTAAAAAAAAAAAAAAAAAGGAGGGGGAAATGCAAGGGGAACTCCCAAAGGAATAAATATGTATTGGTGAGATTTCATAAAGCAAATGGCAGGTGGGATCCCTTTTTTGTGTAACAACTTGCTTCCCTATGACTCTGAGATCACACAATTTAAAGTGACTATCTGTTTTTAAAGTGTACCTACCTAAGCTGCATGCATAATATGGGCTCCCTTGTTAAGCACAAGACTCCAAAATTGTAGATCCTGAGTAGGACCGAGTATCTGTAGACAGTTTAAAGTACACCACATATTAACTTGATCAGCAATGCATTATAGACACTTCAAAGTAAGCAGAAATCACCCATAAGGCAGGTACATGGGATCATTTAGTTGGCAGTAAATATAACAAGGGTCAGTCCCAGGCAGTGAAGATCTCTAGATTGGGCCCCGTAGCAATACATAAAAATAGAGAACAGTAACAATAAATTGTACAATCATATATAAAGCACATAGGATCATTTTATGTGCATTTATATAAAAAAGCATAATTTCTTAACACAGAGAATATGGCTCCTCACTTATTTTAAAACGTCGGAAGACGTATCAATCTTATACACTTTAGAAATGTGTGTTGTTTGCTTATATTTTGAGACCAGGATAAAAGGCAGCTTGCATATGTATTTAAAGTTATATTTTGTTTTCATTTTAATCACCAATTCTCATTTTTATGTCTCAAGATGGGGGTTCTGTAATTGGATAGAGCACGACAGGAGAAAATACAAAAGTAGTGTGTTTTTTAAACATGTTTTTAAAAACATGTTTTTTAGTTTTTAACTAAATCCTTCTTCAGCTATAACTTGGTTTCTTTAAGGCTTCATTTATTTCAGGCTAAGGTTTTATGAGCATCTACCAATTTATACTTATCTTTGTGAGAATAGAAATTGATTTTCTACTATAGGTGTTGCTTACTCTAGGGAATAGACACATTCTAGAAAGAGAGTTGCTGGAAATGGTTTTTTGTAATACTTGCATTTTATTTTCCCCTTGATATTCATTATAAACTTGAGGACTGTATGGCAAAATATTACAAGAAAAAGTCAACTCAAACTTAGTCTTTAGAGAGAATATTTTTTTCTGAGAAAAAATACTAACTTTAATGTATAATTGTACATTAGAATTTGGGGATTATTAATTTTAGTATGCTGCCTTTAAGGTGACAAAATGGGGTTGAGGATAAAGAGAAGGAACTGCTAGTTGTTGAGTTCCTCTAGGTGCCAAGTGTGATTATATACCTCAAAATGCATACAAGTTTTCTGCAGATTGAGATTCTTGGACTAATTGCATCATAATCAGATGAAATGTTATGTTCCAAGGCTGACCGTAAGTCTACAAAATTAGAATCAAAGTCTTTGGAGGATGAGGCTGAGAAATCTGCATTTTTAACGAGTAGATCTGGTCTTTGTTAAGCAATCTTAAGTTGGAGAAGCACTGATCTATGTTGGGGAAGTCCCCCTTCCTAGGGATAAATTTTCATAAACTAAGTTACTGAAAAAGACAGTTTATATAATTTAAGGTCTTACTGTTTAGTTTCTTGGCTATTTGCATATGAAGAATTTCTGTTCTTGAATTGTAACCGCAGAGCTTGGATCTGGTAAATAGGGTATATGACTACAACTGACTGAGATGATGTTTCCTTGACTCCTAACTCAGGGAAAAGAATTGCTCTTTGGGGGGCAGAACAGAAGCTGTAATACCGAGGTCTGCCTAACTGGAGTTCCCCATTTCTTTCAGACGAATGGATCTTTCTAGGCTAAAACCCCAAAGCAGACCACAAAAGTGATTCTGAACAGTAGCTGAATCAAAACACTTTGATAAGCCATCAAAGGCTGATATTGTCTTCTACTAACGTTCAGCAGAACACATATTGCTACATACTAGGAACTGATCGTTCAAAAGCCAATTGATGTCACGGGCAGTGCTAAAGTGGTTCATGAATTTGAAATGACAACAGATGCTTTGAAAAAGGCAAACCGGCTGGATTTTGATTGAACATGCTAATTTTCAAAAGAATCGTTCCCTAGCTCAATTTTATACTGTGCAACCTGTTAAGACTATTTGGGAATCGCAGGGGCTGGTGATAAAATAATACTGAGCTCAATTATCCAGTATCAGAGGAAAAGAGAGCAGCATCCCCTTTGTCCCTTTGCAGGGTGATTTGAATACACAATACCAGAGGGGGCAGTGAGATGACTCAGAGGACAAGTGGCTTCAGCTCAGGGAACGATCAGAGTGAGTAAGTGACAGAATTTGGGGATATGTCCCTGCTAATTTGGTTCTGTGTTGAGATTAAAGCTTTAATTTCTACCACTTGAGAAAAGAGAGTTAAACAAACAGCTTCTGTCCTTAAGGCAAGATTAAATTGAATCCTTTATCATGGGAGTCCACAGAGGATGAGATTAAGAATTCTCATCAGTCAGTTAACTTTAGAAAATATTTAAGTTTGGGATCTCATGGTAGAGAAATGTTTCCTTGTAGCCAAGTTCCTTTCAGCTGTAGGAAAATCAAAGTAGAAATTTAGAACTTTTTGGATTGATTAATAAATTGATGGCACTTCTTGACCTCCCTCTGCTCAAGTATTTTAGAATTTCTCCTGATTAAATCACCAGTGAGAGGATGGCCTTGTTGTACCAACAACAGTGATATGAGTGTCGGCGCCCAGATATTTTCTCCTGTTGCCTGATATCTCCTCCGTTTGGTCTAATTCTTTTGGCTCTTCCTGTGGTACAAATTTTGCTTACGCTTTAACATTCCTCACAACAGGGATTGCAATGACATAAATGAGGCGTGCAACTCAAGAATAGCATTAAGGATGGTTTTGCCAGAAAACTTGGTAATAGAGATAAATAATACTTATACTATTTTTAAAAATCAAAATAATGCAAAAAAATTCCTGAGGAACAAAATATCAAAATTTTAAAGATAGTCTGTTGGAGTTTGTTTTCTGAGCCTGAACTACTGGGCAGTAGGAATCATCTTTTCCATTCATCCTGGCCCCGGAGCCATTATGCCTTCTTTGTCCCCACAGACCCAGCACCAGGTAAATTTGTAAGAGTTGACAATGACCTGCAAACAGAGGGGCAAACATAGGGTTTATATATGATATATGTTTTTTTCATTGTAAGGCTTTATTGTTTACCACTTTGCTCCAAACTTGAGAGGTTATTTGGGTAAGTGAATGTAGGGGTGCACTTTTTTTCTATTTTTTTATTTGTTTCAGACATGACACTGTTAGTATCTTAAATTATTTAATATACAACTAATGTAAGCTATCTCATTAGCCACATCTGATGTTAGAATGAAGATACTTGAAATTTCAAAGAACTCTCCTGTTTATGTTTTTAAGAAGTCATGGTCTTGCAGTTGAATTGATTCCCCACTATTTAATTTGTATTATGTTCTTTGAAATAGGATTAAACACCCTTTCACAAATCCAAAATGTGGATTTTGTGTTTTAAACTTAGGAATATTATATCCTGATTGACAAGCAGTCTGAAAGGTTGAAAGAACTAAAGAATTTCATCCCTACTCTGGGCCAAAAGATTCAGCTTAGAAAGCTGCCTGTAGAGGAGCTTAAGAGAGATTTACTGGAAACATTTTTTTGGCTTTTAAAGCTCTTTTTAATGGGTAACCTAAATGCCATTTTAGTAGAGAGTCTGTAGACATCTAACAGCCATACCAGAAGTGCCCCTTCTAATTGGCTGCTTAGATGGCAAGGTCACATATATCACTCAAGATAGCAGACATTTTGGAAATGTATCAGTGTGAAAAGTTAAGACTGAAAGAATCATTAAATACTTTTCATAGTTTTCTTTCTAAAAAATATAACAGTAGAAATCTAGTCTCAGAGTTGCCATATACTTGTTATTTTTCTGATTAATTTTAAAGATTTAACTCCTTTCCCATAAAATTTTCTCAGTTCAAGAAAGGTAATATCAAGTGCTCTTTGCCTCCAGTTTAATGAGAATTTTGTTCAATTTGAAAGGTTTTATAATAAAATATTAAAAACATCTCATCCAATGTGAATATCTGAGAATGTCTACTTCTTTTGGGGTGAAGTTTAAAGGCTAATACAACTTTAGATGGCACTCACATAAGACTTTTACACGTGACTAAAATTTTGAGGATAAGACAACTGACGGATATAGAAAGTTCCAAAGATTTCTTCTGCCTCCTCCTCCTCCCCGGCTCCTTCCTCTCTTCCCCCTCTTTCTTTTTCTGTTTTGATTTGTTGCCATTTGTTTTTAATTGGGAACAACCTGAAAATATATGTCTTAACTCAACATAGCAGGAATGTAAGTACCTTAGTGTGAATGAAAAAAAAAAAAAAAAACCCATTGGTTGTTAGCAAACAATAGAAGAGAGGAAGCCAATGCCATAGGTTGCAGAGAGGATATGCAGTAAAGTCATGAGGTTTGAAATGTAATTGTAAGCCAACCCCTCCTTGATTGAATCAGGTGAATGAAGACCTCTAAGTTAAACCCCACAGTTTATTTTGAGGAATGAAGGGTTAGCTTTAAAAGCATTATATGGAGGGGCGCCTGGGTGGCTTGGTCGTTAGGCGTCTGCCTTTGGCCCAGGTCAGATCCCAGGGGCCTGGGATCGAGCCCCACATCGGGCTCTCTGCTCTGCAGGAAGCCTGCTTCTCCCGCTACCAGTCCCTCTGCTTGTGTTCCCTCTCTCGCTGTGTTTCTCTCTGTCAAATAAATAAAATCTTTTAAAAAAATAAATAAATAAATAAAAGCATTATATGGAAATTGAGAACAAGGGAGTTTCCGACAACTCAAAGAAACACTTTCCTGATAAACTCTTTGCATACCTCCCACTCTATTATATAACGTACACAGCTAACTGCAAAAATCTCTTTAAGCAGGATTTAGTCTTTTCCTCTTTCAGATGTTATGTAGACAGTAAATAGAACAGATTGGACTAGTCTAGCAGGTATCAGGTGAAAAAGCTAAAATTATTTTTAAACCTCTTTGCTGACATTCCATGTCATGCTCTGGAAGCCATTATGATTTTTTGTTAAGTTGTAGGTGTTGGTTCTTGTAAGATATAAAACATATGCGTATTTTCAGAGAGTTTATAGATACATGTTTTTTTATTTTTTCTCAGCATATAAGAGAGATGGGTAGACAAGCAAATTCCATAATGACTAGAAGCAAAAGGAGAGAAAAATTAAGATAAAGAGAAGTAGGAGAGACTATATGAAGAAAAGCTGATAGTACAGATCCTCTAACCCATATATCTTTTATTTCTTTCCATATACACCTTGTTATTGAAAATGCGTGGCATAAACCTATGTTAACCCAAAATAGCATGGAATGTGAACCTAGAAGGAGAATTTGCAAATATGTCTTCCTAAAGAGAATTCTCTCCTTTTACTGGAAATACTTTTGAACACCTACCTATTGCTGGCTATCAGATTCAAATGAGCTTTTTATGAACATCTCTACAACCCATCCCAACAAATATATTTAAGAATTAAAGGAATGAATGTGTCCAAGTTTCTCCCTTTCCTTCATGAAGGGGAAAGTCAACCTTTAGTTATTCTGACATAATTCATATGTCACTAGAGGAAACTATACCCCTAACAGTGTGAGTATCTCATTCTTTCCCTCATTTTCTCTCTCCCTCTTTTTTTTTCTCTCTCTCTCTACACACACACACACACATCGCACCATCTGAATAGGATAATTCCTCATTTTAATTTTCATATCCATTCATTTTCTCGCCTTATCAACAGTAGACCAACTCTATTACCTAGCAAGGAATTCTGATCTAAGCACTGAGGATATAGTACTGAATGAAACATTGCCATTACATCCCAAGATTTCATAATCTCTTTGTAAGCAGGGATATAGTATGTGTGGGTATATGTGTGCCTGTTATCATCTCTATAGAATAGTTTCTTACACACAAATGTTCTTTAATAACTACAAGTAAATTGTTTGTTTCATTGATTTTATTTTTCACTTTTATATTTATTCAGGGAGAAGATTAGTGATTATACAACAAAATACATTGGAGACATTCCAATTCTTAGTAAAAATTCTCAAAATTAATTTTACACCATGCATGGTTTATTAATTTAACAACTATGTATTGAGCCCCTATTATGTTATAAATGCTTACTCTTGATAGACTATGATACAGAGACATGTGTGCCCATGCACATTGCAGATAGTCCTTGCATCCCTGGAAAGATGATATGCTTGATGTTTCCATTTTCCTTTCTGAATGCAAATTAATAATAACACAGTTTGAAGCAGTAAAGAATAACCATGTCAAAGACCCAATGAACAATGATGTAAGATGCTTAAGTATTTTAAGCAGTGGCCAAATACTAGGAAATGTATCCATCAATTGATCACTTTATGAAAACAAAAACAAAACCAAAAGTTAAAATAAAGAAAAAAGGTTATTGTACCTCAATATTATCTATCCCCATCTACTCCATGATATGCTCCCTTGCTTATAATTGTAGTGTGATTATATTTAAGTTTTTAGTTATTACTTTTGGCTTATTTCCCCACTGACAAGTGAATATTGATTTAGAACATGTTAATCTCAATGAATGAATATATTTCATTTCCTTTTTCTCTTTTTATAGACAAAATTTGACACCATGCAACAAAGATACTCAAGCCTGTTATCTTTCCTCCCTCAAAATCTAGGAATAACAGGAAAGAGGGGCATTATCTCCTAAAAAAAACTGTATAAATCAATGCACAGCCATGTTAAGAAAACTGCATTTAGCCAAGCTGCTGATGGTAAGCAGGTTTATCTCAGGGGCAATAGCATTTGGAAAGAGACAATATCTTGGCTTTTACCAGTGACAGAGAGAATCCTTTGAGGCTCTGAGTTCATGCAGAGTAATTTCCAAATAACCCATTTCGATAAATGAGTCTTCTTTTTCCATTTGAAAGCCAAGGCCTTCATACCATGGTTTCTTTTCACAAGCTTCTGGTTGCTTTAGTCCCTTTGTGGGTGTCTTACCTGAGATTTCAAATCTATCTGTACGTGTTAGACGCATCATCAAATATATTCCAAAGTCAATTGGGAATTATTAAGAAATATTTCCAGCAATATAAAATACCATTATAAAATCATGTCAATTAAACAAAATTAACAGAAAAGTAATCAACTTAAAAATTATTTTTAACACATTACAAAGAGTTGAATCTCTGATCTCTAATTGCTCTTACATCAGCAAAATGCCCATTAGAAAAAATAATGAGCAAAGGCTGTGAGCAGACAATTCCTGGAAGGGAAAACACAGGTTGGTAACCAATAAAAAATGTTTGTACTCAGTAATAATCAATCAATGCAATTTTAAAGCAGCAAAATATCCTGCCTTTAGGTTAAAATAACCCCAAAATTCCAGAAGCTGAAAACCATGACTATTTATTTCTTGTTCTTGCTAAATGTCATTCCTGGGTCAGGTGTGGATTCTGTTAACACCCTCTGTACCTTCAGACCAGACCTGAGGTGGCACAGAAACTATGTAACTCTTCCAGCCATAGCATAAGAAAGTCAGAGGTCTCTGCTGTGGTCTCCCGGATTATTAAATGCTCTAGCTCAGAAATGACACAGGGCACTTGGACTCCCAACACCTTCAAGCAGGACTGGTTAAACAGCCTCAACCTCCAGAATTGATTAGAAGCTTAAAAGTAACAGATATTTGATGAGTAGCAATAATGACAACTATACTGCCAATTCCTTCTCCCCTAGAGTTTTCTCCACACTGTAGTATCATTTCTAAGTTATATCATTCATTTACTTATATTATGTATTGTCAGTCCCTCCCCCTTCCTCACCCAAAGGTATACTCCATGAAAGACTAGGAGCAGACATTGTCTACCTTGTTGACCATCATATTCCAACACCTAGAACATGATCTGGTATATTAATAGTTGCTCATTAAAGAATCTTTAGAAGAGTAAAAACTGTATTTTTAAAAATCTGTCAAGTTTTTTTTTTTTTTAAACATAACCCCAAATGCTAGCAAGAGTGAAATGTGATGGATATTTGTAGATACAGCCTGCTAATCAGAAATTCAGGGTCACACTTTTTGGAAGTCAGTTGGGCAATGTGTAAAAACAGCCTTGAAAGATATAGATACTTTGTTAAAGTGATTTCTCTCCTAAGATAATAATCATAAATATGAGAAATTGTTTTGGAGAAAAATAGTCAATTTAGAACCATTTAAAATCGTAAAGATTTAAAAACAATCTAAATTTTCAATGACAATATTATGGTCAAATACATTTGTTCTGTCTATTGAAGTATTTGCTATTCTATGATTGAAAATTAATGTTATGAAAAAATATTCATAATGCAATGCATATGCAGCATAAGTATACTAACATATACATTAGCTAGAGAAGAAATGAGGGAGAAACTTCTTGAACAGATGCAGACAGAGCTTTTGCTCCCACCTTACCTTTCTATTGCAAATACTTAGAATGGTCTGATAAATTAATAAATCCATAATGGCACTAGAAAATAACAGAAAATCACATTGTTAAACTCCAACCTTTGAGGAAACTTAAAAAAAAAAAAAAGGAGACAGTATATGAGTGTCAAAGAAAGGAGCAGACCCCCAAATATGCACACAAGTGAGCACTCATCCAAGATGGAAGCATTCTGGGTATCCTCCAAGTGCAAAGGAAGCCTATCAAGAGTAGTGAGCCCTGCCTGAGTGATTAGAGAAGAAAGTCACACTGTCTTCCTTTCCTCTGCTTTCTGATTATTAAGCAATTAACAACAGAATTATTTGATCCCAGACTACAGCAGGATTTGCTCAAACAAACATGTTCATTGAGATAAGGTTGGGGTCAAGACCTTTCATTTTACAGATCTTCGACAGGGGCACTAATCTCTGCAATTCCTCTAAGGATGTAAAGCTGGGCACATGTTAACGGTACTATTTTGATTGGAGCATGAAGGGTGGGAAGTTCCAGAACCTTTCTCCCCATTCCTAAAATTATAGCTCTTACCCAATAAACATGAATGTACTTAGCAACATAGTCTCAAATTATATAATAAAAATAAAAGAATAGAATTATAAGGATAAAATTTAAAATACACAACAATAAAAAATAGTCCCACTATAAACTCTGGACTTGGGAAATAGACACAGAAGTGATCTATAATCTGCCTGACCCCAGCAAGATTGATGTGAGCAAAGACTCTGTTTATCACCCGACTTTCCTAAGCCCTACTTTGACCTGTGCACTACACTGGTATTTTTGTCATTTCAGTGCTGGTATTTAATAACTCCCCAAACTACTGGACAATTCCATTTCCCTCATGCACAGTTACCCTGGTAAATGGCTCAAGTCCTTCTGTTAAAGTCTTGGAGGAAAATTCATTTGTGACTATGTTTCAGGAATATTTTTTAATAGGACCTGGACTCCCTGTCCATCAAGGAGCTCTGAGACCTGGGTAAGAGGCAGTAAGTCCTGTTGAGACTTGAATCAAGTCTCTACCTATCTGACCTAGAATTTTACAACTTAGGTAGATCAAGCAGTAGCTTAGTGTGTGCCTATTTTTTTTTTTTTTTTTAAGGACATCATGATCAATACGCCACCCCCAGATGCTATGGGCCAGAATACTCTGATTACCACTTCTTTCCTATGGCTTATTATGGTGAGTGCAGCCACTTTGTTTCTGGTGGGTTTATGCTGCTGCTTGGGCACACCACTCTGAATCCTGCTGTTCTTGCAAACCACAGGAAACAAATTCTACTGTGGCTTTTCCCAATTCTTATTGGTGCTTGCTAGGGATGCTGTAATACCATACCACAGACTGGGTGGCTTAAACAGCAGACATTTATTCCTCACAATTCTAGATCCCAGAAGTCTAAGATCAAGGTGTTGGTCGATTTCTCCCAAGAAGTCTCTTTGGCTAGTAGATGGCTGCCTTCTTGCTGTGTCCTCACACGGCCTTTTCCCAGTGTGCCTGAATCTCTGGGGTCTCTTTTTGTTTGTTTTAATCTCTTCTTACACGGACACCAGTCAGATTGGATTAAGGCCCACCCTAATAGTCTCATTTTAACTTAATTGCTTCCTTAAAGGTCTTGTCTTCAAATGAAGTCACATCCTGAGACACTAGAGTAAGAGTTTCAACATTTGAATTCCGGGGCGGGGGGGGGGCGGGTGTGACATTGTGAGGTCCCTAAAAATTATATTGGACATCTGAAAAAAAGCAGCATAGGGCTTTTAAAGGATGCTTGTGTTCCCTGCACCAGTGCATTTCTTATGCATTAATAGTCCTTTAGGCTCTTTCTGGGGAAAGTGGTTAAGGAGCGCCTGAGAGTTTGTACATACTAGATGTGTTCCAACACTCCCACTGTTCTGTGCTTCCAGAATCTTTCCTATAAAATGTGCTACCACTGAACCCAACTATTAATGCCACTCCCAGCCACTTGAGCTGACATAATCAATCTTTATTTCTGGGTGATGAGCTTAACATTAATAATCCAATCTTATATTTCTGTCTAATAGCATTAAAATCCATTTTGCATATTTGCCAGTAAAATTGGCAAGATCTTGCAATTCCTTTGGGTTATAATTCTCTAATTTCATGGAAGACCTTACAGTACTCCATCTAGGAAATTCTGTGATCCAATTATCTCTATGAACCCGGAAATAAGAGTTTTTTCTTTTGAAAAAGGCTTAGGTAAGTTTAATCAAATGAGGTCTAATCCATCAAAAAGAAGGAAGAAGGATCTCTTCTCACAAGTAGGATCATTTCAGACCTTGCGGAAGCTCAAAATCTCAGACGTTATTGTTTCTTCAAATATCTTCATTCTACATCTCAGGATTTTTTAACTTTTCCCCTTACCTTATAAGTGAGGTGTGTGGCAAGTGATATTTGGTATTGCAACTCTACATTAACACTTTGGACTTGGGGCCATTGTCAGCCAAGACTGCAGAGGATCAGGGTCTTTTTTTAAAAAAGCAATTCCATACAATCTTTGGATTCTCTACCAGTGCATCTGGGGAGATTTAAAATTGTAGGTATGACTTTTCCTTTGGGTAAAATCTTTCAAAGAAGTCTGAAGAAGGTACTCTAGGACACAGTAGACACCACGGTCACCATAATAAGTAAGAGCTATAGTCACTTGCTGCCCCAACTTTCTCCAACTTCAACTCACTCAATGGTGGTGCTATTAGGAGTAAATAAGACGTCACTGCATTCTGGACATTACCAATATCCCATTTACACCAATAAATTATTTATCCATGTTTCTATCAACATGTGAAAAATTTATTTCCAGAATCCTATTGTGAGGAACAGTCCACGTAGATATTATTAACTTCCTTATTTTCTAGCTGTAGACACAAAGATCCAAAGAGTGTGAGTATTTTGCACCAAGTTTCATACCTCCTAACCAGCAAAGTGGGAAATAGAACCCCAAGATTCTGACAGTAAGCATTATTAGCAAGTCACTCGGATTTATAACCAGTTATGTCTATTATTTTTAAAACTTCACAAAATATAGCTTTATTCTCAGGTTTGTACCTGTGAATCTAAAATGAAGAGTCATCTCTTCTCTATAGCAAAGTAAAGACACACTATGTTTTCATAGTTTAGAAAATATCTGTCAGATTAATGTGTGTGCTCTTTTTGCCTTACATTTCAAAATGTGTCCTTTGGTTTAAGGGTCTACATAATATATAGATTCTTCCATTTTACCCCTTTACCAATATTTATAATTATAGCTGTTTATCTATAATTGTTCTTCCTCAAATCATATTATTCTCATATTTCATTTTAAGTAGAGTACTTCCTGACTTAAATCTATTACAATGATTTACTTCACGTTTAGGTACTTGAAGTAATTTAAAAATGGCTGAAAAAAAATCTGACTCGGTTTCTTCTTTTAAAACTTATCTTTGCATTGCTGGATTTGAAATCTGTTTTATGTAGTAACTTATCACCCTGCAGTTTGAATTTTTGTGTCAGGAATCATCTGTTAGATCACCCAGGGAACCTTTAATGCCAGGGAGAACAGCGGCAGAAGGGCCCTTAAAGACGTGGAGATTACAGTGCACACACCCATAGGACTAGTTTAACAGAACTTCGCTCCTCACCCCACCCGCCATCACCATCAATTTGAAAGCAAGGCAGATTACAAGTGGCTGTATGGATCATCCAAATGTTTGATGTGAACAGTGAGCAGACGTTTTGTATGAAACAAATACTGATAGGAAAAAGAAAAAACGTGCACACAGCAAAACAAACTTAAAGTTCTTTATATCTCCGCCTGGCTGACAAAAGGATTTTCTTCTCCTGTTCCTTTCCTCTATCTGAGAAGCTATTTGATAACTTTTAATAGATACAAATAAAGACCATTTCCTACCTTATCCCCCACCCCTTTTTAAAAAATACCAAATACCAAGTGATATAATATCTTGTTTTCTTATTGAGGGCACACAGAAGGATTTGGGCAGCCAAGTGTGCTGTCCTTGTTGTCTTGATTCAAATCTTCTACATAAATGTACCTTCAAACAGAAGACTAGAAGACTTTCCAGGGTGAGTCCAAGATACACGGAGATCAGGACATCCAAAATGGAACAGTATAAAAGTGGGACACTCACTCACCATGTACTGTAGATGCTTTTGTTGAGCTCTCCATTCCAGCTTACACGTTCTTCATTTTGCCAATTTGTGTTTGTTGTTTTGTTTACCCATACTTCTAACATTTTGATTACATCACTTGAAACTCAAAATTCCTTTGACTCTTCCTTGTGGTACCTTCCAAACCTTTTGATATGATTGACTTTATACTTTCTTTTTTAATTTTATTTTATTTTTTCAGTGTTACAAGATTCAGTGTTCATGAACCACACCCAGTGCTCCATGCAATACATGCCCTCCTCAATACCCACCACCAGGCTCACCCAACCCCCCATCCCCTTCCCTTCCAAAACCCTCAGTTTGTTTCTCGGAGTCCACAGTCTTTCATGGTTCATCTCCCCTCTGATTTCTCCCAGTT
>CM053618.1:12351805-12369248 GCA_028646535.1 Procyon lotor
ACTCTTTTCCAAAGTGGCTGCACCAACTTGCATTCCCACCAACAGTGGAAGAGGGTTTCCCTTTCTCCACAAGCTCTCCAGCATTTGTTGTTTACTGTCTTGTTGATTTTGGCCATTCTAACTGGTGTAAGGTAGTATCTCAGTGTGGTTTTGATTTGAATCTCCTTGATGGCTAATGATGATGAACATTTTTTCATGTGTCTATTAGCCATTTGTATGTCTTCTTTGGAGAAGGGTCTGTTCATGTCTTCTGCCCATTTTTTGATGTGATTATCTGTTTTTTGAGTGTTGAGTTTGAGGAGTTCTTTATAGATCTTAGATATCAGACCATTTTCTGTAGTGTCCTTTGCGAATATCTTCTCCCACTCTGTGGGTTGCCTGTTTGTTTTGTTGACTGTTTCCTTTGCTGTGCAGAAGCTTCACTGAACTAGAACTCAGCTATCTGTCAATACCTAAATACAAGAGAGGCTGGGAGATTTGCCTATGAATTCTTGCCACTGTGGCTAAGAAAGGATTCTAACTCCATCCAAATGGTGACAGAGTCCATGCTCTTAACTTCTTTGATCACTCTGATAGTTGGAGAAGCATTGGATACTCTCCAACACAAGCCATAGCAATGTTTGTCAGGTCTACTAAGCAGGGCCAGTATAATAAACTACCAAGTTACAAACATTTTCTGGAAGACTGGGGAAAAAGACATTATAAACTCTGCCCTTTGACTGCACACCTAAAGTATGCCAAAGTTAGAAGATGGGGTACTACATATGAGTGCTAAGCCTTGAGACAGTGACTTTTAAAGAATGATCTGGGACATCTAAGGGTCTGACTCTTTGCAGAAAGATGGTTGTAGGTGGTCTGTGAGATCAAAATGATTTTCATAATAATACTAACCTATCATATATGCCTTTTTCAATCTCATTCTTTCATGAGTATACAGTGGAGTTTTTCAGAGATTACATGGCATGTGATATTGCAACAGTTGAATGCAGAAGCATTTATGAGAAGTTAATTCTTTCTAGTAAGCCAGACATTAGAGAGGCTTGCAAAAATGCAAAACAATATCATTCTTCTCACTCACTCTTCTCAGTTTGGAAAATCTATTTATTTTTCATAAATATTTTTGTTAACATGTTATATATTATTTAAATGAATTAATAAATACATATTTCAAAAATTTTTGTTTTAGGCTCTAACCCAGTATTTATCAAAAGATATAACCCACATTAACAAAAGCTATTTGAAGTCCTCGATTATTTGTAAAAGTATAAAGGGGTCCTGAGACCAAACTTTGGGAATTGCTGCTTTAAGGCATGGCACTAGAAAATCATGGCACTTAGTTACCCTGTGCTGTAATTAACCAGTTGAGTATGTCCTCTTTTAGATGACTAGCTAAAATACATCCCTTAAAGACAGAACATTAAAAAAAAAAAAAAAGAACAATGGATGCCAGGTTTGAGGGATGCAAAAGCATTGCCCCCTCCATACCATAACAAGTCAGAGTTTTAACATAACAATAAAAATGTCCCGTTTTAGCATCTGTTCATCTGTTGCTTTTTTTTAGTCAATTGCCATATTCCTTCCTTTGTTAAAAATATATTGTGTAGTGACTATGCTCAACACACTATTCTTGGTGCTTTGTGATTGTAAAAATCACTGATTCTATTTTTATTCTTAAGGACTTATAATTGAATCAAGGAGGAAGGACCCTATAAGGTTAAACACAGACCATCAGAGAGGGGTGAACACAAGTATATTCTTAAGACTGAGAGATCACTGCAGTCAAGGTGATAGAAAAAGCTAAACCATTAGATTGGAACCTCAAATAAAGTGTAAGATTTTGAGATGTGTAGATGGAAGAAGGACGTTTCAGCTAAAGGGCGGAGCTTGAGCCTAAGTGTGAAATTGGCAATCTGTAAAGCATGTCCAAGTCGTAGTGAGCAGTTGCGTTTGTTGGAGGGATCCACCATGTGTAAGGAAATGTAGAGAGATATGTCTGAGTAGGCAAAAGGATCTGAACATTATTCAGTAACCAAGGAAGGGTCAATGTGCTGATAAGAACTGTGATTTAAGGCAACAAATTAGATTTTGGTAGCAAATGAATGTGAAGGAGAAGGAAAGATAAGTCAGAACACTATTGCCAAAAAATAAAACGTACCTGTTTTAAGAAATGAAGTAGAGGGAACTGTCCACTGGGACAATGGCTCCTAATATTTTGGGGGCTATACACTCCTTAAGAATCTTTTAAAAGTTACAAAGCCTCACTGCAAATACTACACAGAAATTTGCTTGCAATTTCATACACCCCTAAAGTCCATCCTTGGGCCCCAACTTCAGAATCACTTCTTACTGACTTCACTGTGATTTTCCACACTTAGCAAATATTTCTTAAGCAAATCGCGACATTACGCAGCTCCCCCAGTGAATCTTGAGTGAATCAAGATTCGTTCTAAAGTTTCTCATGACATTCTGCAATTCTGCCAAGGCTGGTAATCATGATGGACAAAAGGAATGGTACTTTTAAGGAGGAAAAGACTCGCTTTTTATTCTCTTGACCTTCCTGCAGGTTTCAGTGAAAATAGACACGTTCCACCTGTCTTTTTCCTCTCTCTGCTGCCGCTCCCTCCTGTCACCCCTAATGACTGTGACCTCAGTGACCTTCCAGAATATCCATATGGTCCTTTTTCTCCTCAACTTAGCAACACCATACCTGCTACACGAGGGTTTGGATCTCATAATATTGTTCCTAAGCCTGGCCTCTCTCACTGTCTGGCATTGTGTGCCTGCCATAAGACCAGGCTGGCTCGTAAAACATCTCTTTATGTACTTTATTACTTAAACTCTTTTATTTGCCTGCAGGAGCCCTTTAACAAAATCACATTGAATTGACTTTCTCACACCAAATCAAATCTCCCTGGTCCCAGTTCAGTTGTCTTTGTCAATATGTATTTTATAAATGGAGTGAATTAACAGATGCTGTTGGAACAGAAGTGCTGGGGTAGCGTTTATGTTTTTACTGCTCTCTCTGGGCAGATGAGTTGTGTAGGAGTGTTATACAGGTACCTCGGGATGAAAGTCATGCTCATCATTGCAGTGGATATGTATTCTTAACCATTTTCTTTGGATGTATTTTAAACCTCTTTATTACTCTTTTTATTCTTAGTGTTTGCTTGTATGGTTTTATCATTTATGCCACTAATCTTGGATTGGACTTGATTATATCTTTTAGCATAAAGAGATGAACATTAAAGTCTCTCTATCATTCAAAGAGACCAGGATTTTTTGTTAGCCATGAGAAACTGATCATGACATACCTTTGGAACGTATTGCCTGATCTCTGTTATGAAGGTTGTCCATGTAGCCTTGGATAGGAAAATATGGGTTGAAACTGCTTTGTAATAGAATACTGAATTTCTATTTCCTGGAGTCAGACTTCTGCAGAACAATTGACTACCACTATTTGTTATAGAAGACGGGATCTGGAAACTTTGCAAAGAGGGAAATATAGCACAGAAATCCATTGTGGAAGAGCTGTACTAAAGAATATTTTCCAGAAAGATTTCCATGTGACATATTGAATTTTTGAAAGGTGTAATGTAGAAAAAAACACATCTCAACAATTTGGGGAGCCTTTTTGCTCTACCCTTTCTTTGTCAGTTTTGTGGTGGTAAGCCATGGGGCCATCTACTGGTGGAGACAAGCATGTATTTCTTTTCTTTCATATTCTGCCACCAATTTTATAAGTTTGTCCTAAGAATGACTAATCACAAAACTTTTTTTTAGTCTTACTGGCCTAAAATATAGTCCCTTGGCTTAAAATGTCCCCATGATCAGTCCCAGAATTGCACATTAATTTGTCATGTTCTAGACTTTGTTCTTTCCTACTTCACTGTTTTTATCTCAAAAGCATGATTCATAATTCTTGGTCTTTTTTTCTAGAAAAATGGAGCACCTGTTTTACAAAATTAACAATTTAGAGATTCATCAGGATTATATGTTTATTCATCAGGATTATGTGTTTATAAATGCTTTCCTTGTCAGCCTTGGCCATTAAATGAGTGTTTAACATATATGTTAACATATAACATATATATGTTATATATATGTGTGTGTGTGTTTAACATATATATTAACATATATATGTTATAAATAGTAACATATTGAAACTATTCATGGTATTGTGAATAAAAGATTCTTTCCTTCACTGTTTTCTCAGTTGTATCCAATAAAATGGAAGCTATCTGTTGGATATATATTCTGTTTGGGAAGATAAAATATATTGCCGTTTGATATCAAAAATAAATATCTAATAGCTCTCTGTGTGCTGTACCACTTTGGTAACATCTGTCCAAAAAGAATCTTCACCTTTGTACAAATTTAAAGAACAGCCTCTGGAAGAATAGATCGATCCATCAACAATAGATCAATCTGCAACCTGTTTTGTTTTTCTTTTGGCATATTTAAAACTGTGCATTCTACGTGTCAAAGTTCAAAAGTCAAGTGCTACATGTGATAAATTAGGCAGGGGTCAAAAGTTATTGCAATGCAGTTTCAGAAGATTGTCTGTCTCTGAATTTGCAGCTCATTCATGCTGAAGTGATGCACTATGGGAATTACTACCCAACTCTGCTCTGCAACATCTGCTCTCCCTAAGTGAGTTAGTGCACGTCAGACATCTTTATGTCAGAATATTGCAGTGATGGATGCAGTCTTCAGAAAATGCTGCATAAAAATCTGGTGTGCCGTTCTGGCCATTAAGTGAAATTACTATTTAAATTAATGGCACTGTCACAGTTTATCTGTGCAAAGAATGAACGCTGATTAGGGTATTAAGTAATTAGCAATTTATCACACTGGAACAAGGTTGATAATAATTAAAGAAGTAATGGTTTACCAAAGAAACTAGAAAGGGAGTCACTTCTTGTTATGAGAGTGGAATCTTGGCTGAAAATTTTAATTCAGTGAAACAAAGATGAAGCTCTTTGTGAAAGAAAGCAGCCCCCTTTTTTTTTCCTAGTGTAAAAACAGTTCATTATCAAAATTTTAGTTGACCTGTCAAAAGTCCCTCAGAGCGATCAGATGACTGATTAGGAGTTTTGAATTAGGTCAATGTCTGCATTTTGATTTTATACTTAAAGCACAGTGAAACCATCAAGTAACTTGGGAGCAGAGGGGGAGAATGTATTCTGCTCCCTAAAGGGCCAGTTTTCAGTTTTCAGATTGCTCTTTAAAATGGAAACATGAATTATTTTAAGGAAACTGCTAGAGAAAAAAATGATGGTAAAAAAACCCAAGGTTGTATTTAAATATCTGATCAGAAAGCAGCAGGAAAAAATGTCCAAACAATACAAAACTTGAAGCTCTAGATTTTTCTTTTTATTGTGCATGTGGGCACATGTGTGTAACACGTTAATTTTACCATTTTATCATAATCAAAACCCCCAATCATAGTTCTGTGTATATTTATGTGAAAAAAATTCTTTCCTGGAAATGTTAAAACAACAAAAATTATTAATAAAGCACCAAAGAAAACAGTTTACTTTTAAACCAATTACTTTGAACAGTTACCACACTTAGATGGCATGCAGAAACTCCATTATGATCCATGTACCTCACCTTAAAATATTGGGAGGTATTTTTTAAAGTGGAAAGATCAGTGAGAGAGTTCTTTGGAGTCATGTGTGGCTAAACATCTTTCTTACGGTATGTACCAAGCCAGTGTCTACTTTCAATAATCTTTTTTAAATAAAAAGCACTTAAAACTCACTGGTCTATGATTAGGAGTGTCTTTCATAATGTAGGTGTTTGCACAGGACCAGAACAAACAATTCAGGACCCCAGGGCACTTTGAAGTTGAGGTTCTTTATGTTATCAGTCAGGACTAATAATAAATAAACAAAATTCTAATTAAAATAAATCATTCATCACACTGTGCTGCTTTTCACTGGATATAAATTCTGATATAATAGCACTGCGAGATGGGGTGTAGGCACCTTAATTTCTGGCTTAATCTGACTCTAGAGTATTGTTTATTTATTCAGGCTTTTATATTTAAATTTCTGCTGTATCTCTTCTATGGCAAGATCTAAATGATGTGAACACAGGTAGTTAAACTGAATTTGGTGCAAGAAAGGAGGTACTTTGGTGTGAAAGGCACACATGTCTTTCCTCAACAAGTGGCGATCGGTGTTCCCCCTTACAGGGTCTTTCTGTCACTGCCTCCAACCTCTTATCCATGTTCAGGGATGAGTCTAGAACACAGTGCTGCTCAAAAAATAGTGGCCAAATTGTTCACCTAATCGGTGAGCAAGCTCATCTGGTTTTGAACAAATCTACCTCATGAAGAATGAATGGTTACAATTGCTTCTGGATTCACAAGAAGCAAATATGTGCACCCTTGACAAAGCCGGGCAAAAACTTGTAAGACTCCTACCACAGCATCTCCAATGCCATGATGGTCCTGCCTCTCTCCTCTGTTCAGGCTCTCATCCCAGAGTGCCTCGGGGATCTTTTATCCCTTGGGAATTTCTAGAGCTTTCCTCTAATCCCCTGTACTTTATCCCTTCTCCTGCAAGACGATGTTATCATCACAAAATGGGCAGGTAATTCTCATGACGGAAATCAGGGCTTTTTTTTTTTATGGAGCTTGGGAGAAGTCTGGCCCTGCTGAATGATTTTGGAACACTTCCTCCTGTGTGTTCTTTACCTAATTAGTGTCTAGTGCTCTTGGTAAGAAGGACCCCCTCACTGCACATTTAAATCACCTTGGTAGGAAAATGCTACCTTAGGTATTGTACCATTTCAGCGACTGCCCAAGTCTGACGTTTTTATACCAAACTTTATAGCAGTCTCCGTTTTCTTCCTTTTTTTATTTCATATTCATATATAATGTTTTATTGTTGCAGGGATGTTCTGTTGTGGGCAGGATTATGTGAATATGTCAGATACCATATGCTGCTCAGCTTCTGGTGGAGAGTCTAAAGCACACGTTAAAAAGAATGACCCAGTGCCAGTAAAATGCTGTGAGACTGAACTTATTCCAAAGAGCCAGAAATGCTGTAATGGAGTTGGATATAATCCTTTGAAATATGTTTGCTCTGACAAGATTTCAACTGGAATGATGATGAAGGTAATTGATAGAAAACCTCTCAGAGGTGCTGATTTGACAATGGAAAGAGAAATACATTGTTCATAACTATTTTTCTAAAATAGGAATATAAAAACTCCTGTGTGCATTATTCATTTTCACATTACATCCATATTAATACCAAATGAGTTCGCTGTGATTGATGTTATTGCAATGAATTCTAAAGGAATTAATAATGATTAGCTGTTCTCAGGAAGCTTTATCCAGCACTTCAGATCAGTGCAGGACCGAAAGTCTGTGTGCCGAAAGAGCCAGTACTTGTCAGTTAGGACCCCTGCATCGTGCCATTTTATGTCCATGGGTGCTGGAGATGGAAATGGAGAGAATGCCTGCCTTCTTCCCTCTGGGCCTCTAACCATCATCCAACAGTTTCCTTTGATAGAGACTTTAGACCCAGCAAATTCCTTCATGCTTATATCCTGTTCCTTGACACAGCGGAAGATCTGCAAATGCCTACCAACCATGAAAGTAAATCGGCCTCTCAGTGTACCATTTGTTTGGATGTTGAGATGCTTCAGGGACTGACGTGTCATGTTTTGTTAGTGTTAAACTTGACCCAGGGCTCTAGAAACCTACCATTTTAAGGAACGGATTGTGGACTTTGAAAAACCAGACACCCTACTCTGTTCCGTAGCAATCTGCTATTAGGAGATGGCTGCAAATGGGTGTTTGGGTCATAGACAAGGGAAGGCAAGACAAGGGCTCTTGCCAACTGACGCAACTATTCGGTCATTGTGTAGACACCATATACGTGGGATGTAAAGTAACTCTTGAGATTGTTAGGGTCCCAGCAAGTACTTTGCAACAATTTATATTAAGACAATTCATAAAGTTGTTAAAGAGAATAAGTACTTTACGAAGTGAATAATCATACAAGATACTCATCAAAAATAGGTTTTCATCTTCAAAATTTTTTTTAGAAATTGGTCTGATCTATACACAACTTTTAAATAGCTGATTCTAGGGATGCCTGGGTAGCTCAGTCAGTTAAGCTTCTGTCTTCAGCTCAGGTCATGCTCTCTGGGTCCTGGGATCGAGTCCTGCATCGGGCTCTTTGTTCAGCAGGGAGCCTGCTTCTCCCTCTCCCTCTGTTTGCTATGCCCTCTACATGTTCTTTCTCTCTCTCTCTCTATGGCAAATAAATAAAGTATTAAAAAAAATAGCCGATTCTATGAAAGAACTCTATCCAATACTATATACCCAAAGTCTACCCAGGCCAGTTTTTTCAGAAGTTTGGACTAAGAAATTTTTCTGAAATACAGAATCTTTTTTTAAATTAATTAATGTATTTTTTATTAACATATAATGTATTATTTACCCCAGGGTACCTGTCTGTGAATCGTCAGGCTTACACATTTCACAGCACTTACCACAGCACATACCCTCCCCAATGTCCATAACCCAGCCTCCCTATCCCTATACCCCTACCTCCCAGCCACCCTTAGTTCGTTTCGTGAGTTTAAGAGTATCTTATGGTTTGTCTCCTTCCCCAATACAGAATCCTAAAAAGCTAGTGATATTGCAAGGACATGACTCTTTTTTTTTCAAGATTTTATTTATATGAGGGGTGTTTGGGTGGTTCAGTGGGTTAAAGCCTCTGCCTTCGGCTTAGGTCATGATCTCGGGGTCCCAGGATTGAGGTCCACATCGGGCTCTCTGCTCAGCGGGGAGCCTGCTTCCCTCTCTCTCTCTGCCTGCCTCTCTGCCTACTTGTGATCTGTCTCTCTCTGTCAAATAAATAAATAAAATCTTAAAAAAAAAAAAAAAGATTTTACTTATATGAAAGAGAGAGAACAGAGAGTGCAAGCAGTGGGGGCCGGGAGGGGGAGAAGGAGAGGGAGAAACAGACTCCCCACTGAGCTTGGAACCTGATGCAGAGCTCAATCCCAGGACCCCAAGATCATGACCTGAGCCAAAGGCTGATGCTTAACCAACTGAGCCACTGAAGCACCTTGCAAGGACATGTCTTTAAAATGACCAGTTAAGAAGCATCTATGTAGAAAACTCTTTTTTTTTTTTTAAAGATTTTATTTATTTGACACAGAGAAAGATCACAAGTAGGCAGAGAAGCAGGCAGAGAGAGGGGGAAGCAGGCTCCTTGTCGAGCAGAGAGCCTGATGCGGGGCTCGATCCCAGGACCCTGAGATCATGACCTGAGCCAAAGGCAGAGGCTTTAACCCACTGAGCCACCCAGGCGCCCCTATGTAGAAAACTCTTAAAGGTGCCTCATATCTGAAAAATGAAGATAGAAAATCTGTTTCAAAAATGACCCTACTGCTCACAACTATTTGTTTCATTACTGCTCATCCACATTTGTTTCCTAGGCATCTCAGCTTGGTTCCAGAAAGGTATAGCTTCTAGTATGCAAGGACAATGTTCAGGCTATATCCATGATCTTTTAAATTGACTTAATTTGGCTTTATGAAGGCCAATTAACAGTCATATTGAATATTCATATTTAAATTATTATTAGGACAATATTTCTGAAGGCCAAATCAATCAGTGCATTACAGGTAAAATTCTACCTATGGATTGCATTTTGTTTCCTGAAGACCTCTTTCTTGGAGACTTCTATATCCTGCTCCAATCAGGACTGGACCATTGTGGGATTTCTCCCCTGCTAGTCTCTAACTGTGGGTTTGGGAATCCCTTTTACTTCTCTGCTGTGTTGGTGTCCCTGTGTTCTCAATCCAGGGGTCCCCTTTCCTTGCTTTTAATGCTATCTTTTGGAGAAATACCATTTTGCGTATAGGTGCATAAAAGGTAAAATTTTTGAGAGCTTGACATTTGAAATGATCGTTTTTCGAGCCTCCCACTGGATTGATAGCTTGGCTAGGTAAATAATGCAAGGTTAGAAATTATTTCCACTGAGGATTTTGACATCACGTCTGCCTTTTTACATTTTCATTCCTATTCTGATTCCTATTTCTCCCTAGGTACCCATGTTGTTTTTCCTATGAAAGTTTTTAAGACATTCTCTTTATTCTATTTTTCTAAAATTTCATTTAAAAAATTTAAAAAATAAAATTTCATAACAATATGCCTCTTTGTGGATGCTATTACTATTACTCATGATGATGTACTTTTTGTGAACTTTTTTGGTGTGAAGTCTCATGACCTTCAGTTCTGGAGAATATTATTTTGTTATTTCTTTGATAATTTGCTCTCTTTTTTTAATCCCTGTTTTTACTGGTAAGTTTGGTGTTAGACTTCCTATACCAAACTTTCCATCTTTTCTTTTTATTTCTTGACTGTTGATTAGTTAACTCTTCATCTTTTTCAACATGATCAGATTTTGCCTTAGCTTCATCATCCAACCTTTCTATTGACTGATTTTTTTTTACCTATCATATTCTTTATTTTTTAGGCTTTTTTTTTTTTTTTTTTTTAGTTTTTCAGGGTTCTTTCTTTTTTTTTTTAAGATTTTATTTATTTGACAGAGAGAAACACAGCGAGAGAGGGAACACAAGCAGAGGGAATGGAAGTGGGAGAAGCAGGCTTCCTGCAGAGCAGAGAGCCCGATGCGGGGCTCGATCCCAGGCCCCTGGGATCTGACCTGGGCCGAAGGCAGACGCTTAACGACTGAGCCACCCAGGCGCCCCGGGTTCTTTCTTTTTTGCTGGCTGTTATTTATTCATGGCATCCCACACTTGTTCCATTCATGGGATACTTTTTTTTATCATTCTGGAAATACTAATTACATTGTTGTTGTTGTTTGTTGTTTATTTACTTTATTCCTTGAATTGTCTCATTTGTTTGGTACTATTTTAGTTTTCTTCTTTGCCTTGCTTTGTTTCTGCTCCCTCTCTGTTCTTTTTTCTATGTTTTTAGATCTGTTCTTTCCATTACAGGCTGAGTGAGAGTTCATTGTGCAGAGACATCTGTTAGTGGGGAGCGCACAGTAGCCTAATCGTATAGCAGGATGGTTTTGTGTCAGGGAATCACATTACCAAGAATCCTTAGAAGATATGTTTAATTAACTATCCTTAATAATCCAACCAGATCAGGATATGACATATGCCTGGCTGACAGCATACAGGGAATCAGTAGGAAAGGAGACTGGGATTCTCACTGTCCAATACGCAGACTTGTATTTGGTTTTCCCACTCTGGCTCCTGGCTTGTATCTTCCAGTTGACTCTCTCTGTTCCTTTTAATTTCAGCAAAACTTTTCTAAGCTTATCTCATTTTGTAACATTTTGCCAAAATGCAGCTAGGAGCAACACAAGCCTACTGCTAATGTTCTAGATTATAGAGTGCAGTCCCATATGGAATGGGTCAATAGAATAAAAGTTAAAAAATTTTTTTTCACATTGCAATGTGAGTTAGGCAGCTCTCCTTCAAGAAATGTCTCAGGAGCCCAATCCCCTTCCATCTTGTGGGGCTACACATACGACCCTCAGCTTGCAATGGAAAAGAGAAGAGAATGGATGATTATACATGTATCGGTCTCACCTGGATGAAAAATATATCCTTTCCGTAGAGTAAGTACATGGACATTTCTAGTCATGTGGCTTTTCCTACTCAGTTGGACTTGCAAATCTAGTATTCCTAGGAGAAAAAACAAAATTTTTATTTATTTTTTTATTTTTTCCCTAAATACTTTTATTTTATTTTTTCATTGTTACAAAATTAATTGTTTATGCACCACACCCAGTGCTCCGTGCAATACGTGCCCTCCTCAATACCCACCACCAGGCTCGCCCAACCTCCCACCCTCTCCCTTCCAAAACCCTCAGTTTGTTGCTCGGAGTCCACAGTTTCTCATGGTTCATCTTCCACTCCGATTTCCCCCCCACTCACCCTTCCTTTTCTTCTCGCAATGCCCTCCGTTTTTTTCCCTATGCTCCACACATGAGACCATAAGATAATTGACTCTCTCCACTTGACTTACTTCACTCCACATAATCTCTTCCAGTCCTGTCCATGTTGATATAAAAGTTGGGTATTTGTCCTTTCTGATGGAGGCATAATATTCCCTTGTATATATAAACCATATCTTCTTTATCCATTCATTTGTTGAAGGGCATCTCGGCACTTTCCACAATTTGGCTATTGTGGCCATTGCTGCTATGAACATTGGGGTACATGTGACCCTTCTTAGCACTACATCAGTATCTTTGGGGTAAATATCCAGTAATGCAATTGTAGGGTCATAGGGTAGCTCTATTTTTAATTTCTTGAGGAATCTCCACACTGTTTTCCAAAGTGGCTGCACCAACTTGCATTTCCACCAACAGTGGAAGAGAGTTCCCCTTTCTCCATATCCTCTCCAACATTTGTTGTTTACTATCTTGTTGATTTTGGCCATTCCAACTGGTGTAAGGTGGTATCTCAGTGTGGTTTTGATTTGAATCTCCCTGATGGCTAACGATGATGAACATTTTTTCATGTGTCTATTAGCCATTTGTATGTCTTCTTTGGAGAAGTGTCTGTTTATATCTTCTGCCCATTTTTTGACGTGATTATCTATTTTGTGAGTGTTGAGTTTGAGGAGTTCTTTATAGATCTTAGATATCAGACCATTTTCTGTAGTGTCATTTGCAAATATCTTCTCCCTATATTTATTTTATATCATTTAAATAATTATTTTATATAATTTAATTTATATAATTAAATTATAATATAAATTTATATTTAAATTATTAAAGGAGCTGAGGCTTTGAGAGTGTATATGACATGCCCAAGGTCACAGAAGTAGGAAGTGGCAAAACTGGACTCTGAATTCAAATCTGTGTCATCCATACCTAAACTACTCTTTCTCGTATACACACCACCTTCATTTTTTTTTCATAAATCTTGAGACATTTATTCATGAGCTAATTGGGAGAAAATTTCATTTTCATCTTGTAAAAACCTGCCCCACATATATCTAAATGCAAATTTTAAAAGATTTATTTATCTTAGAGAAAGAGAGTGCATGTGCTTTGGGGGAAGGGGCAGAGGGAGAGAATCTCAAGCAGAGTCCCTGCGTGCAAAGAGCCCCACGCAGGGCTGCATCCCACAACCCATGAGATCAGGACCCATGACATCATGACCCATAAGATTTGAGCTGAGCTGAAAGCAAGAGTCTAATCCTCAATCAACTGAGGCACCCAGTCGTCCCTGTCCAAATGTAATTTTTAAATCTCCTTCTCCCCACCTCCACCACTCAGGAAACCAAGGAGTGTGGGACTCTCTGCCCAGCATCTCTGGAAGCCACAGCATACTGCGGCAGGTGTGATTTCAACTTTACCAGCCACATTTGTACTGTGATCAGAGGACCTCACAATTCCCCCAGCAAGGAATCAATAGAAGAAATATGCTCTTCTGCTGAAGAGACTGTTCACACGGGGAGTGTAAACACCTTCTCCTTCACAGGTAACAGAAACTGAGCCACCTGTCCGCGGCTTAGTAGGGATAGTGAAAAGCTGCAGAAAATGCAGATTTCTTTCATTCTGATGTCGTCCCCCTCCTTAGCCTAGTATCAGTAAATTTCATCATACTATGGGCTAGCTAGTTACAAGGTAAATAAAGGCACACTTTGGATCTACCTGTTCAAAGTTAGTAGTTTAAAAAAAATGTAAAGTCTAAATTCAGACAAAGATATATACTATTTTTAAGGTAAACACATAGAAAACCCAGAACAGGGAAATAACTTACGTGTTCTTTAATGGTATATCCAGTTAATCATCAGTGAGCCCCATTTTCTTTCTTAAAAGTGTGAATGCAGGCTTTCAATAAGTGCAAAGAATGAATGTTGCTGTACCTGTAGGCAGAAAAGAGGAAGAAACCTGTCTGATCACCAGTAAGACCTAGCAGCATTATTCTGGGGAGGAGCTTAAAATATCTCTTTCCTGATCTTGGGTCTGGGTCTTGAGACTGCACTTTCCCACAGCTTGTTGTCACTGCTAAGTAGCCATCATTTTTGGAACAATAACCTTTACAGTTATTGAAAATACTAATTTTCAGGCCTCGTCTTGGCCCTACTGAATTCCTCCAAAATAGTGGTTCTTGGGCTTGGCCAAGCTGAGTGAAAAACACTGTGAAGTTTAAGATCATCTCCAAAAGAGTTCTGCCCTCTATTAAATTTTTATTATTTGTCCATTTACTTAAGTCCCTACAGAGTTTATTTCTGCCTTTTGAAAACTTAAGTGTGTGTGTGTGCCTGTGTGTGTGTGTAGCTGTATATATGTATATATATATATCATCCATCATCTAGAGTCAAACAGAATATATTTAAGTGACATAATTCAAGGAAGATAAGGTTAAATAAGCAAAAAAGTGCTCTGTTCCATCATGACTCACCATTCTGCCTTACTTAACCGATGGTGGGTGATAATGGCAAACCTTAAGATTGCAAAAAAATAAGACAAGATGCTGGAGTGAGTGGGGTAGATTAAGGAGGGAAAGCAGGAATAAAGATAAGGTTCCAGTGATAATGCTTTATGGTTTAAAACGTTACTTTAATTTACCTACAAAGCAATCACAGAAGTATGATCATTTAGCAGTTGAAGAGACTAAGGGTCAGATCTATAAAAGTAACTTGCTAAGAGAAGATGTCATATGTAAATCATGTCGCCTTCAAGACCAGTAGATTTAGAAGACTCTGCGTGGTATAGGAGTTCCCTTCAGAGTGTTCCAAACTTCCCTCAAGCTATTTTTTCCACCCGAAATGTCCTTCTTCATCATTCCCAGGGTGTAGCTGAACATTTTTTCCTCATTGCAGGCTTCTCAAGCCCAGTCCCTCTCTCCTCTCACACATCAGCATGACGTTCACTTCTACCTTGTGTCATGTACCTCTTGACCCTTGTTCCATCTCTCCTACGAGACTGAAACAGCTATATGAGCAAGATGCCCTTGCTTCACTTTACCTCATTCTTGGATTAACACACGTTAAGCAAACAAAACAAAAACATTTATTGGAATGTATTTAATTAGGAAATTCCTCAGGATAGAGAACAATTTGTTAAACCCTCCATTTTCCTTCCCAGCTATAGATTTAAGGACCCTCATTTCCAAATTAATGGGTTGGTCCAGATGCACATGATCCAAGAGAATTCCATACTTTTATCTGGAATATAAATATATATATTTTTTTATATCATACTTTATCTTTTATTTTAGCCTTTTGAAGTCAAGGTCAAGATTGTGAAGGTCCTTGAAGATATATTTGCAATAGCCTTCTCCAGAAAAGAATAGATATTTAACTTATTTAAACTTCCATATTTCAGATTCCATTGTCTACCAAAGAATACTATAAATTGAATATGAAAAAATAACAAAAGTTTCTCTTCCAAGAAGAAAGCAAAGCTCCTAAGTCATGCTAAAACAAGTTACATTGAGACCAATTTGGACTAAGAAGTCCACCTTTCTTAGAAATTTGCAATTAAAAGCTAAACAACACCAGGACTCGCCAAATTCATGCATACAATCATTTCATTTATCAAAAAGTATTTCTTAAATTTTTACTAATAACCAGTCACTACACTGGGCCCACTAGCTATGAAAACAAATAAATAAGAATTCCCATCAGGGATTTGAAGCCCATACGAACATACAGGGAACAAATATAAGTACCCTGTAATGTGAGAAATATGACCGTGTAAGAACTGTGATAGAAGTAAGCATTGGAGGATGCTTTTCAAGGGCATTGCAAGGACATCTAACCTGACTGAAGAGGTTAGGAAAGACTGCGTGGGATATCATGCCTGAGCTGGGAACTGAAGAACAAGTAGAAACATATCAGTTCAAAGGAAGGGAAGCCAGGCAGAGAGGGCAACATGTGCAAAGCACAGAAAGTGAGAGAAAGCCCAGTAAAATGTGAAAAATAAGCCCCTTGATTTACACATAGCACCATATAGAAGAAGAGAAATCATGGAGATGATGCCAAAGAGCACAGGTCAGCAGATGAAGGCCTTTTGTGCCACACTAAGCAGGCAGCAATAAGTGGATATTAAAGCTTTTTAAGCAATAGAATGACACAATCCTGTATATATATTTTTGAAGAAATACTCTTATCAGCTGAAGAAGTGATTGCAGACAAGTACTAATGGGACATTAAAGCCATTAACAAGTAAAAATTGAATGAGCATACCCCCAAAAAGCAAAACCATCTGTTATTTGAAGACTAGCCCCATATAACACACATAATAATTTTGAGATTTTAAAAAGGGTATTTTATTTTCTTTTTTTAAGAAAGAGTTGGAAATTCTGGCAAAGAAAAAAGAACTCAGAAATGAGAAAGATTGTTGAGGTAAAGCAAAATTTCAATGATGCTTCCTTATGTGTAAAGCAAAAAGAATTCTTTCATGGGCTAGGAACATCTTTGAAAGACTGGGCCTCACAGGAAAACAAAGAAACAAGGATAAGAGATGAGAGAGTAAAAAAGAATGAAATGCCATAGAGGAAAGAATAAGAAACAGCATGGCTAACTACTGCAACTGAAATTAGAATTGGTGATATGGGTCTGAAGGGTTGGAAATAATAGTTACTAGCAATGAGCAGTTCAATCTGCTATAGCCAATTGTTTGAAAATTATAGTGACCTCATGTGGGTAGGTGAATGGTCTAGGCAGCTCAGCCCTACACGGTCATTCAAAGACCCAGATTCCTTCCAGTTGATGGCCCATCATGTTTCTGGTGCTGCCCTCCTTCCCATGGTGTAATCTGGGTCACCACAACATCCTGCTTCCTGCCCACCAAAAGGGGATGAGAAGGTCAATGGAGGGCAAGTGATTCCTCTTAGGAAGTGAGACACAGGTTGCCCATATCATTGTTATGCTTCTTCTATTGTTGAGATCTGAGTCACATAACAACCTCAAGCTGCAGAGAAAACTGGGAAAATTAGACCCTAGTCAGGAGGCCTCTGACCAGGACATAAGGGAGATCTGGACACTCACCAGTGGTCATCACGGGTAACAAGTGGCAGTTGCCCCCTTAACCAGAGAAAAATGAAGACAGAAGATAAGCTCTTCTATTTTATAATAGTTTAGATTTTATGATGTTTGGCCACACAACTTCATGCATTTTATTTTCATACTAATTCTATAAAGTAGGCAGGTCAGGGTTTATGGTAAGGAGATATATATAAGGAAAATGCAATCAAAAAACCCACATGGGGGCGCCTGGGTGGCTCAGTCGTTAAGCGTCTGCCTTCGGCCCAGGTCATGATCCCAGGGTCCTGGGATCGAGCCCCACATCGGGCTCCCTGCTCAGCGGGAAGCCTGCTTCTCCCGCTATGATTCCCTCTGCTTGTGTTCCCTCTCTCGCTATGTTTCTCTCTGTCAAATAAATAAATAAAATCTTTAAAAAAAAAAAAA